>CM060347.1:34711601-34729101 GCA_030674155.1 Stramonita haemastoma | reverse complement strand
GACATGAGAGAAGACGCAACAGCGATCTTTTTCCATGCTTCACGATCCTGTGTGGCTAGTAGGAGGTGTTGCAGGGGTTGGGCGGTCCAGTCTTTGATGTTGTCAACCCATGATTTCTTTTGGCGGCCTCTTCTTCTCTTGCCCTCGATCATATATATACTAACACGAAACAACATATAGTCGAAGTTTGTGCTCCATCATGTGGTAGTAGCGATTATAATCCAGTTTGTTTTACCTGATTCAAAAATCGAATAAAAATTCCTAAGGTAGGACATAAAATAATTTATTACAGAAGATTAAAAAACTTTAATGAGAATGATTTTGTTTCTGATCTGTTAAATTCACCATTAAACCATGTATATCAAACAAGAAATCCAATGAAACTGTTGAATTTTGGATTAATGCATGTATTTCACTTTACAATAAGCATGCACCCTTCATAAGGAAAAGAGTTAAGGATGTAATAAAACCACCTTGGATAACAGAAGATATTGAATCTGAAATACACTATAGAAACTATAAAAAACTCATGGGACAAAAGCGAAATATAAATACCAAAGAAATAAAGTTAATTCAATTAAACGCAGATCAAAGCAAAACTACCTTCAAAAGATGTTAGTGTCAGCAAATGATTCTTGCCAAGTCTGGAAAGCTATATATATATATATATTTTTTTTTTTTAAACGTGTATCCAAGAGTCACCAAGCCATTAAAGACATATCAGCAGATAAATTAAACTGTCATTTTTCAAATGTTGCAGATAAAGTTATATTACATGACAAATCAAAATATAATGATCTTCATTATTTAAAACAGTACATGGAGTCAAAACCAATTAATTTTCCTTTCTATCTACCACTAATGACTATTCTAGATGTATCGAAAGCTTAGTTCTAAAAAAAAGTCAAGAACTCGTGATTTAAATGACTTAGATGAGAAAATATTGAATCTTTCAAGCCCGCTGATTTTTGATTCACTTACCTACCTATGCAATTTGTGTTTTGAAAAAAAATTGCTTCCCTTACAAACTGAAGCAAGCAAAAGTTGTACCTGTTTACAAGTCGGGTGATTCCTCTTATCCGTTCCAATTACAGACCGATTTCCATTTTGTCAGTCTTATCTAAGCCTGTTGAAAAGCATTTACAAAAATCCATAATTATATTCTTACTTTACTAATAACAGACTAATGAGTGAAAGTCAGTCTGGGTTTAGAAAAAAAACAAAAACTATTCCTCTCATACAGGTCTTATCCAACTCACTGACAGTGTCTTGCATAATATAAATGAAAATAAATTTACTGGTCTTCTTTTTGTTGATTTAGAGAAGGTATTTGATGTCATTAGCCACTCTTTGTTATTGCTTAAATTATACTTGTACAAGCTAACACCAGAAATTATAAATCTTCTAGCCAGTTTTTTGTCAGATAGGAAGCAGCTAGTGGTAGTTAATGACCAAACATCAGATTTAGTAGACGTTAGACATGGTATACCACAAGGATCAGTGCTCGGACCCCTACTGTTTTCCATATATGTAAACGACTTACCCTCCTTTGTAAATTGTCACTGTGAAATGTTTGCTGATGATACATCTCTGTTCTGCAGTGACTCTGATCCCAATACGTTAGCCAACAAACTACAGGATAACATTGACAGACTAATTTCTTGGACACAGTTAAATCATGTCTTTAAATGCTAAAAAAACAAAATGCATGTATGTTTCAGCTAGACAAAAAAGACCCCCAAAAAATGAAATCCAGTTTTAAACCCTTGTTTATTGATAAAATATTAATTGAAGAAGTGGATTCTCATAAAATACTAGTATTCAATATTGACGAAAGCTTGACTTGGACGGATCACGTGATGTCTCTGGGAACACGTCTCTCTAACAGGTTACTTCAGCTAAGATAAATAATTTTCTCGACAACCATTCCCGTAAACTCTTCTTTTGTGGCCATTTTTGCCTATTGTCGACTATGCATCTACACTATGGTACAAATGCAGTGAAACAAATAATATTTGAAATGCATCCACCCTTTATATAAAAGAGCACTTAAGCTGGTTCTCTTAAAGTCAAGCTCATTGACTGTTTCTGATTACAAGCAAATAAATATACTCACTTTTCGTAAAAGACTTTTTTTCGACAAAGCTGTGTGCATGCATAATGTTATAAACGGAAATTTCCTCCTAAGATTAAAAAATCCTTCAAAATAAAACAGCACAGGCATAATCATTTACTAACGTTCCCAAGACCCAGAAATGATCTCTACAAATCAAGTTTTCTGTATTGGGGTAGTCATTTATGAAACAATCTCCCAGTAGATCTAAAAAGTACTACAAGCAAAACACAATTTAAAAAGCACTTTAAAAAAAACTATCTCATGAATAACAGTGTTGAAAAAGACTTGTGCATTTTACTTTTTCACCACTGTGTACTTTTGTGCTATTAACTGATATTTTTTTGTTGTTATGATTTTCAATGTAAGTTTGTTGTAAAATATATGACCTCATGGAGAATAATGCAACGGTGCACCTACGCGCGCCTATGTGTATGTTTGTATGTATATATGATATGTTGTTTGTGCAGTGTGTGTGTGTGTGTGTGTGTGTGTGTGTGTGTGTGTGTGTGTGTGTGTGTGTGTGTGTGGTGTGTGTGTGTGTGTGTGTGTGTGTGTTGTGCTGTGTGTGATGTGTTGTGCATGTGTGTGTGTGTGTGTGTGCATGTGGTATGTTTTTCATGTGTATCAAACACATTATAGCAGGCATGGATGGGTGATTGGTCGAAAACAAGTGTTGATTAGTATGTATGCATTTGAATATTGAAATGTTTAAATATTGATATGCTAAAATTTTGGTTAAGGTGTATGTAGATGGCTAGTTTTCTGAGATTATCATCGTTTCAGTCCTCTTTATTGTTGTAATCATTGTTGTTGTCATTATCGTTGATTTTTTTTTCTTTTTCATTTTCATACATACTTTTCATTGTAGATGGCTTGACGAAAAAAAGCAATTGTTTTGCTTACTCAATGTACCATCTGTAAATAAAAATTTGACTTTGACTTTGACTTTGACACACACACACATACACTGTGTGCATGTGCGTGCGTGCGCGCGCGCAAACACACACACACACACACACACACACACACACAACACACAACACACACACACACCACACTCACAACACACACACACACACACCACACACACACACACACACCACACACACACACACACAACACACACACACACACACACACTCACACATATTAAACTATAAAATATTAGACTTTAAACCGAGGCCCGTGTGCGAACGCACACAGAACATTTTGCACACACGTTAAATCCTGTTCCCCTTTTCTTAAGACTAGGCCATCGTGTGCCGGTGGGAACAGATGACAATATTTCCAAAACTGCGTACACACGGGGACCGGATGAACAAAACACATGATTGCTTATTCTGTTATCCTCGTTATAAAAGAATTCTTTAAAAAAATAAGAAGAACAACTCCAAACAAAAAACTGTATGTTGCAAAAAAATAACATGGAATATTAATCAAAAAAGACGTGTGTGTATTTGTGTAATGTGGTGTGTGGTTGTGTGGGGTGTTGTTGTGGTTGTGTGTGGTGTGTGTGTGTGTGGGGGTGTGTGTGTTGGTGTGTGTGTGGTGTTGTTTTGTGTGTGTGTGTGTGTGTGTTGTGTGTGTGTGTGTGTGTGTGTGTGTGTTGTGTGTGTTGTGTGTTGTGTGTGTGGTGTGTGTGTGTGTGTGTGTGTGTGTGTGTGTGTGTGTGTGTGTGTGTGTGTGTGTGTGTGCTTTGTGTGTGGTGTGCTTTGTGTGTGTGTGTGTGTGTGTGGTGTGTGTGTGTGTGTGTGTGTGTTTGTGTGTGTGTGTGTGTGTGTGTGTGTGTGTCTGTTGTTTTCTGTGTGTTGTGTGTTGTGTGCTGTTGTGTGCCTTTGTGTGTGTGTGTGTGTGTGTGTGTGTGTGTGGTGTGTGTGTGTGTGTGTGTGTTGTGCCTGCCTTTGTGTGTTGCCTTTGTGTGTGTGTGTGTGTGTGTGTGTGTGTGTGTGTGTGTGTCGTGTGTGTGTGTGTGTGTGTGTGTTGTGTGTGTGTTGTGTGTTGTGGTCTGTGTGTGTGTGTTGTGTGTTGTGTGTTGTGTGTCTGTGTGCTGTTGTGTTGTGGTGTGTGTGTGTGTGTGTGTGTGTGTGTGTGTGTGTGTTGTGTGCGTGTGTGCGTGTGTGTGTGTGTGTGTGTGTGTGTGTGTGTGTGTGTGTGTGTGTGTGTGTGTGTGTGTGTGTGTGTGTGTGTAAGTAGTAATGTAAGTAAGTAAGTAAGTAGTAGTAAGTAAGTAAGTAAGTAAGTAAGTAAGTAAGTAAGTAAGTAAGTAAGTAAGTAAGTAAGTAAGTAAGTAAGTAAGTAAGTAAGTAAGTAAGTAAGTAAGTAAGTAAGTAAGTAAGTCTTCAATTTTAACGTCTTTGCACTTTAAGTGATACCAGACGACCCTAAGATAGGAAACTGGATAGGTTGGAGAGAGAGAGAGACAAGGCAAAGTAAGGGAAGGCAAGGCAAAGTATTTTATTCGAGGATAATAGATAAGCACATGTGTGCTTTTTTACATCCAGTCCCCGCCCCTTTCATGGATACATCAAGCTGAAAAAATACTACACAATGAAGCTTTACGCAAACCAAACAACACACAAGAATAAGGACACCATATATGATAAGGTAATACAAATGCACTCGATCAGAAGACAAAAATCAGAAGTCACAATAAAAGATTTTGATTATGAAAGAATAGAAAAGTGTTAATAGGTAAAGAGCAAACAAGAGAACAAGATGAAATAAACAACTGAAAACATCAATCCACCACCATCTGTTAAAAGTTATACATGTGATATAAATCATACATTTGGATAAAAGGGGGAAAATAAAAACAAAATAATAATAATATCCTTATTGGAGGGGGGGGGGGGGGAGATACTGCCAATAAAAATATAAATAAAATCAACAATTATAATGATCCAAACACCAAAAGTAAGGAACCATATCAAGTATCAAACAACAGGCAAGAATTAACACAGAGATACAATATTAAGGTAATGTTATAAAGTCACTGATTCAGGAGCGAAAATGAGAAGTAAGAATCAATGATGATTTTGAGTTGAATAAAGAAGAGAGAGAGAGAGAGAGAGAGAGAGAGAGAGAGAGAGAGAGAGAGAAGATGAGAGAGAGAGAGAGAGAGAGAGAGGAGA
The DNA here is from genome assembly GCA_030674155.1 of Stramonita haemastoma. Lineage (NCBI taxonomy): Eukaryota > Metazoa > Mollusca > Gastropoda > Neogastropoda > Muricidae > Stramonita > Stramonita haemastoma. The sequence continues at coordinate 34,723,854 of CM060347.1, read as the reverse complement.
GAGAGAGAGAGAGAGAGAGAGAGAGAGAGAGAGAGAGAGAGAGAGAGAGAGAGAGAGAGAGAGAGAGAGAGAGAGAGAGAGAGAGAGAGAGAGAGAGAGAAGACAGAAGACAGACAGAAGACAGACAGACAGACAGACAGACAGGACAGACAGACAGACAGGACGACAGACAGACAGACAGACAGGACAGAGACGAGAGACAGAGAGAAGAAGAGAGGAGAGGAGAGAGAGAGAGAGAGAGAGAGAGAGAGAGAGAGAGAGAGAGGAAGAGAGAGAGAGATAAAATGGAGAGAAGAGAGAGACGAGACAGAGAGAGAGAGAGAGAGGAGACGAGAGAGAGAGAGAGAGAGAGGAGAGAGGGAGTGTGGAGAGGTGTGGAGGGGGATGATGTGAGGTAGGGGGATCTGTGTGTGGTGTGTGTTGTGTGTGTGGTGTGTGTGTTGCGGGACGCGTGCGTGCGTGTGCGTGCGTAGTGCGTGTGCGTGTGCGTGTGCGTGTGATAAATAGTAACAGCAAAAAATGGTATTCTTAACATGAACAGATCAAGAAAAATATTGAACATTTAAAAATACCAAAGAACTACAAGAACTACAATAAATGCCCTATAGGACTTAACAACAAAACTTTAGCAATGTCAAAAGTTAGATTTACATTGTTCAAAACTTTGTCAATGGCATTCTCAGAAAAGGCAGAGAGATGATGTTTTAATTTCTTACATTCAAGTTCGCTATGGTTAGCCTATTTGAAATATATCCATCACATAAGCATTTAACATCCTTGCTGAATAATGTCACGAAAGCATTTAATATTATCCTAAAAAAATACCTTCAGTGTTCTCTCTTTGACAGCATTTCTATTAATCTCTAAATGATCAATGTATACAACTATACTCTTCCCACTTGGAGTTGAATGTTGAGGCCGCTTGTTTTGCCGATGCTTTTCTGTAAATTTGTTTAAGGATGCTTCTTCTAACAGCCGATAATCCTTTGCAATGGATAAAGGGACATGCAGTATTATAGAGCCATTTACATTACGTGCACCTTTTTTCGCAGCCCTGTCAGCCATCTCATTACAAAATAACCCCATATGTAAAGGAATCTGACAAAATGAAACATGGATTCCTCTTAAACATAGAAGATTTATAATGTATTTTATGTCTAGTATATTTTTAGTAGATTGCTTATAAGGTGTATACTTTAAGGCATACATTACTGATTTTGAATCCACACAAAGTAATCTATCAAAAAAACAGTATGGATGATCTAAAATGAAAGTCAAAGCCATGAAAATAGCGATCTGTTCAGCTGTAAAAACAGATCGATTTTTTCCAATATAATATGACTTTTCTTTTTTTTAGTGCCGGCTTGACAAATACTGAACCTGCTTGATGATTGTCTAAAAGTGAACCATCTGTATACATTTTAAGACAATGATAGTAATTATGCTGTATATGTGAATGAACATTCACTGCCATAACATCTGGATTCTCTTTTTTCATGTCAACACAATCTATATCATAGTGTGCTCGCTTCATTATCCAAACAGGACAGACTGAAACTGATCTTTGTGGGTCTACATCAGATTAAAAAATTAAAAACGCTAATAAAGGTCCGATGTGTAGGTACTAATTGTCATCAAATAGTTTATGTGTCTGGCTCTTTTCGGAAAATCTGTTTCAGACCTCATTTTTATTTCTTCTGAAGCAAAATTTTCAGGTGTTGAGCTTCTGAGAATATATTTGGAACATACAAGTTGTCGGTACTCATCAAGTGGTAACATTCCAATTTCATTATATGTATTAAGTGCAGAGGCATAAAATGGTACACCTAAAGCCAGTCTGCACGCCTTACTGTCTACACTTTGAAGCTTCTTTAATAAGTACTTAGGTGCGCTAAAAAAGACTTATTGTCCATAGGATAATTTAGATCTAATTAGGGAGGTAGAAAGATGTTTTAGAATTGTTATATCTTGTCCCCAATACTGTTTTTGTACATTTTTTAGCAGATTTAAACATTTTCTTCCTTTGGTTAATATATAGTCAATGTGGGCATTCCACGTTAACTTTGAAGTAAGAAAAACACCTAAAAACTTTACTAAGTGTTTATATTCAACTACGTCATTTTCAATTTTGAATACAGGTAAGTTATCTGGATTGTTGCCATTGTTAAAAAGCATCATATGCGTTTTTTCTGTGGATAATTTTAGGCCATTTTCAATTATGTACTTATTTAAGTTATCAAGGTCTTTTTGGTATGTTTTGTAGATATAATCTAAAGACTTTTCGATGTGTTTTGTTTCATGGTGACATTCATCCACATGCACATACATTCATCCACATGCATATACATTCATCCACATGCACATGTCATCTGCGTATTGGACTAAGGTAACATTCTGAGTTAAGCATTTAGGAAGATCGTGTGTGTGTGTGTGTGTGTGTGTGTGTGTGTGTGTGTGTGTGTGTGTGTGTGTGTGTGTGTGGTGTGTGTGTGTGTGTGTGTGTGTGTGTGTGTGTGTGTGTTGGTGTGTGTGCGCGTATGTGTGTGTATGTGTGCATGCGTGTGTGTTTGTGCGTGTGTATATATATAAAAAATAATTATATATAAAAAATAGTTAGATAGGGCTAAAGCAATGAGTTGAAGCTGTATATAAGAGATGCAACATTTCGATATTTAAGTGAGTTGTGGAATTAAGTATTATCAAATGCTAATAAATGAGTAATATTAGAATTCCAGGAATTATCATCAGTGTGTGTGTGTGTGTGTGTGTGTGTGTGTGTGTGTGTGTGTGTGTGTGTGTGTGTGTGTGTGTGTGTGTGTGTGTGTGTGTGTGTGTGTGTTGTTTGTTTTGTCTGTCTGTCTGTCTGTCGGTGCACACGCGCACACAGGCATGCCCAACATTTCTAACTCCCTCTCTCTGCTCTCTTGTTCACTTCTTTCTCCTTTCTTGCAAGCATTGCTGTCCACACATAGCTACATTATACCACCTTCATTTCGTTCAGGTTTTTTCTGTCTCCACATTTTAGTAGACTAAAGAGATTTCACATTCATCTTTGAAAATTGTGTACTTTCCTGAAAGAGTTGATTTGTAACCCTAGTTAGCTGCTTTTTTTCAAAGGGTGTAAAATAAAATTGTAAAAGGAGCACAAAAATTGTGTCGGCAGGAAATGTAAGCATCTGTGGAGAAGAATATGAAGGAAGGGGGGGGGGGGGATAGAAGGGGGTGGGGGGAGAAGGAGGGAGGGGCGGGAGAAGGGGGATTGACGAAGCTATGGCAGGCTAGCTGGATGAAAAGAAAATCAACATCATCTGTTTTGTTTATTTTAGTCTTTTATAGAGAGGATAATGGGATAAGCACTCTTGTGCTTTCTTTTGTTTACATTCAGTCCCCGTATGTATGCAGTTTTGCAAATGTCATCTGTTTCCACCGGCATACGATGGCCTACTGTTACGAAAAGCGGAACAGGATTTAACGTGTGAGTAAGATGTTCCGCGTGCGTTCGTACACGGGGCCTCAGCTTATAGTCTCATCCGAAGGTAGCTTACTAATATTATACAGGTGCGATTTGAATATTGTGTAGCAGCAGCTTGAAGGAGTAGGGTAAAGGCTATGATATTGAACCCCCTAAGAGCAAAGTCTTTTTGTATCCATATGAGACACATGAGTGTGTTTCTTTTGATGTCAACTGATAGCACATACACTTGGCTGCAAGTATTGAAGAGATTATTTCTGGGAAACAAAAATGCTGTATTTAGTTAGGGACGAAAATTAAAATTTCACACAGTGGTACAGTATGGCAGCCCCTACTTGCTAAATTGTACCATCTGAGGATTGATATTAAACCAGGCACAACATCATACATACCACAGACAAGAAACAGAAAAACCATTCAAAATAAGTCACCCGATTTATTGTGGTATCCAGAACTTGAACAAAATCTCGAGTTTTCTATCTGAAAGGAAATAATATCTAAGATCTAGATATAAGACAAAAATCAAAACATTGTATTGCTTTATCCTCCAGATTTTTCAAGACCGAATACTTTACTAAATCATCAACATTGTTATTTACTTACTGGGTAGATTTAACATTGTGTAATTATTAAAATTGTTTTGAAATAAAACCAGAATATTGTCCAAACACAAACCTCACCAATTTAACATCACATAGCAGAAAAAAACAGGTTAGAGGCTTTAAGTCTTTTTTTTTTTTAATTTCAAACTAAACTAGATCTTACAAACAATCTTTTAGTATTTTGGAAATCATCTCCAGTTGTTTTTTTTTTTTTTTTTTTTATTTACAGAAAAAAACAAAAATGAACACACTCTTCTTTCAGTAACATTAAAAAAGAGACAATAGTATATCTACAGGACTAATTCCTTGATCCATCAAACAATGAACACAAAAAGCCATCCCAGTTGTCATTTTAACTCTGTTTCAAATCAGGGCATGGATAAACACTATGCTATTTTAATTGTTCAAATCTGAACATTAAAACATATCTTTCTTGTATTTGTCTTATAATTGCAAACTGTATTCAACCCAAAGCAAACATAATATTTCTTCCTTCTACTACCCTCCATCTTCCTTCCCACCCTCTACCAAACAATGATCTCAATTTTAACTTGGTTACATCATGACCTGGCCCTCTGTGCAAGATGTTTACTTGCAAAAATCACACAACAACTTTTCTGTGGTCCTGGCAAAGTCAGCACATGCCTCGTGTATCCATCGTTCACATTTTGAACACTGGATCATAAGTATGTTCTTTCTATTTTCTAAACAACAAAAAAGCAAAACCAGCTGTCATCCTCTGATACCAAATCTGTTGAGCCTTTGTCATTTCTGGTTCTTTTCTTTTGAGTGGACTGTTTTGCTTTCCATGCTGCCAGTGTTGCTTTGTAGGGAGAAGACGTCAGAATTTCTGATTTTTTTTTCTTTTTTAGTCTCTGAGATGTCCTCTGTGAAGCAGCATTAGGTGACAGCACCACTCCAACAGGTCTGAAACCAGTACTCAGCTGTGCAGTTTGGCTTTCTAGAGGTATGTAGGCTTCATAGTGACCAACGAACTGGCCAAGTTCAGTAAAAGCTCAATAGGAGTTGCAGAAAATTCTTCTCCATATTTTCTGGCATACCCAGCTGACACATGGTGAATTTATATGGGATGTTTGATCACTTTTGCTGTAGCCATGATCTCCAGTTCTCCAGGCATCAATGTCAGTGTTCCCATATGTTGAACGCTTTCTGGAAGTGTTTAAAAACATATTTTTCTGGGCATGTCAGCATTAAGTCCTTCTTTTTCAAAGCCTCTGTACAGTCCAAGGTTTTCTATCATGAATGCTACAGTTTTTCCTCGAAAACTGTCAGCAAATACTTGCTCTTTAACTGATAGTGTTTGGTCTGCAAGCTTTCCATTACAGCCCCAATCAGTTCTTAGGAGTGATTTGTCTTGTCCAATGATAGCGCTTCTGAAGAAACACCTTCCATCACTGAAGTTGGAATGATGACATGACTAAGCAGCTTCTGCATTTGTTCCTTGAGTGTCTGGCTTGATGACTTTAGAAATTTACAAGCACTCACTGGCTGAGAAAAATGCTGATGACATAGCACACCAGTGGAAGGACTGGAGACCTCAGGTGAAAATATGTCTGTCTCCTGGCATCGGGAACTGACCAGGTTATTTTTCAGCAACCCCGGGAGCAGTATTGTGGAGATGCAGAGCACTTTGGTGGGCAAGGAGGAGGATATGGAGCCCGTGGAGGAAGAGGGTGAGGCTGATCCAGGGAAAGGTACACTGGCAATGAAGGCACAGCTGGTGGGAGCTGTGCATTGTGGCATGGTTCCTCAGATGGCCGAGGTGGCAAAGGTGGTGGGATATCCTGTAGATTTACTGAAGCCTGTTCCATGATATTTGAGGTTTCTGTCAAGGCTGCAACATGCAGATGGTACAAACTCGTGCTCTTCAAAAATGTCTCTGCAGAATGGCCAAATCCTTGTGTTTTAGAATCCCTTTGCAGCGGTCATCGTTGCTGCTTTCATGTACACCTCACAGAAGAGTCCTGGTATATTCTACGGGGTTATCCGTTGGCCAGGATGGTTTCGCATCTACCTGTGGGCTGCCTGCCTGTAGTATGTTTTTAGGGGCTTGTAAAAGGCAACATCAAGAGGTTGTAGCCGATGGGTTGTGTGTGGTGGCAAAGAGACCATTATCACTCCGTTTTCACGGGCTATCTCAATGACCTCAACATTTTTTTGTGTGGGAAGAATGTCCATCAATCACAAGCAGGACAGGCTCCGCTCTTGTAGGTTTTACCTGTCTTATGAAATGATGCATCCAGGAAAGAAACATCGATTGGTCCATCCATCCAGATGGGTTGCTGCCTGGAGGAGCCCTCTCTTTCAGAGTTTCGAGCATCCTTTTTTTTTTGAAAAAAATCATTGGTGGTACAAAACTCCCTGCTGCACTGCAACAGCGAACTACGGTGGTATTAATTCCACGTTCACCACTTGTTACAGTATCCACCCGGCGGATTCCTTTTTTGACCACAAGTTTTAGAGAATTGTGGACTGTTGAGAGGCCAGCTTCATCAACATTGTAGATCCTTGTTCCGTCTAGTGTTGGATGGTCATTCTTGATGGCTTCAAGGTGATGTAAAATATTTTGACGCTTTTCATATTGAAGCCTGTCAATCTTGACACTGATGTTGGCTCAGCAGATCGTAGGCTCAACTCGGGGTGTCTGTTCACGAAGCTGCTAAACCACACTTTTTCTGCTGCTTGTTTCTGTGCATTGAACACGTGAGGAATACTTTCTGCCTCAGCCAGTTAAAACGCCATTTCCATGACATCCTTCCTTGTAACACCAAAGAGATTTGTTTGTAAGAACAAAAGCTGTTTCACAACTCTGTCTTATATGGCTCAGGTTAATGTACATTCTCTGCCAAATGATTTTATGATACCATTGGCAAATTTGTTTTTGCACAGCAGATGTCTCTTCAAAGTTGGCTTGGGAACGCCAAATTTCTGGCAGTTGCATTTCCACCCTCCCCATTCTGAAGTGCCTGCAGGGCTTTATCCATGTCCTCCTGCGTCCAATTTCCATATACCCTGAAAAAGAAAGTAAGAAACGACTGTAAACCTCGTGCAGCTTTACTATATCAACGACTTCACTGAACTTTCTCTGTAATCATTGCCGTCTCTACCCTTTTTGTGGGGCAAATGTGTCCATGGAAGAGTGAAAAAAAATATTAAAAGGACAAAAGAAATAGAAAAAGAAGCACTGGAAGGAAGATAACAAGCACAACGTCTGGGCCCAAAACTTTCCCCGTTCATTAGACCATGAGTGGTGGTCTGCGCCCTAGTCTTTCAGATGAGATATTAAACGAGGCCCCCCGAGTTACACAACATTATTTAGCCCATGTAAAAGAACCCACGGGAACAAAGGGATGTCCCTGGCAAAATTATGTAGAAAAAAACCCACTCTGATAGGGAATCCAATACAGCTGCAGGCAGGAAAAACAAACCAAAAAAAAAGGTAGGGGCCGCACTTGTAGCGGAAGCACTCTCCCCAGGGAGAGCACAGAGAAATCTGCTGTGACATAAAGTGGTATAAATGATAAATAAAACAAACAAAAAAGAAAGCCAGAAAGATCAGATATTTAACCAAACTATAAAACTGATTGAATGGTAAATATGTGAAAGATGAATTAAATAATGACTAAATAGTAAATGAATGAACAATTAGATTAACAGATGAATGAATAAAGGACTTTGAATAATTGTAGCTTGCACGTGTAGATCCATATGCTGTTTAGCACATTGTAGATCATCAAAAGGAAAGAAGCAATACTGTACCAGGAGGTGGGCATTTTGTACCACTGGATCAATTTCACATCCATCTGGGGGTACAATATTGAAAAAAACCACTGACACGTGAACAAGGCTCCAATAGCAGAGGAATTCTCTTTGGATCTAGTTAAATGATCTTTTCTCTTTTTCAAATAGGACAAGTGTTACACTCAACATTAGTTACAGTAAAGAATGCACTGCATGACACTGACCAACGGTTAAAAAAAAAGTGTTCGTCCCAATACTCACAATCATCCAAAATAAAGATAGTTACCTTTTTTTCTGTCTGTCCAGTTTACGCCATTTTTGCTGCCTCGTGCAGAAATGGCGTTGGCATCACCAAAAAACGTTAAATCTAACATCCTGGGTTCACAGTTGTCGATCTTGGTGATGAGTACAAATTAGCAGATGGTACAATTTCCAAGCCTTTACCCCTACGCAATTGTGTACTGGTTGGAAGTCATGATAAAATAATAATGATAAAAAAATGGAATCAATAAGCAGCTAAATAAAACAAAATGATGATGTACACAACTTCAGTTAGAAGTTAACCTCAACTCAAGAAAATCGTAATAAGAAGAATTTGGCCAAAAAGAAAAATGGCATTATAAAGATTAACTAAAAGAGCAATGCTTACTAAGACAAAAAAGAAATTTTAAGTAGCATCCTGATTATGGTGTAAATCAAATATGATAATTATATCAACTGTGGGACAATATCAGAAAAAAAAAGTCTAAACTACAACATAAACTTGATTTGAAGAATTACCTGGTATGAAAATAATTCTTGATAGCCCTACTATAATGACATAATATGAATGCCGGCTTTATACATTTGAAAAGTTGTTCTTTATATTCCTGAAATAACTGATTATACTCAAATGAAAGAGCACCAAAACATAAAAAGACTTTCATTAAGATCTGTCATATTTATATAATTACAAAGCTGGCATTTGAAAAAAATATGCAGCATTAATTTAAGTTGAAAACAGTTGTACACAAGTGCATGCTTTTTCATACACATACAGAGGTAAGAGCATGGGGAGCATGAGACCCACTGAGAACTCAACAAAGGCAATAATTATATTTGAACTTTTATCAACTTGATGTGACCATTCATCAAGAAGTTAAGTCAATCAAGTCAGCATTAGACACCATCCATTTCAAGAGCTTGGCTTCATTTGATTTCCTCCATTTTTCAGTTAGAGTATTGAATGTATACACAAATGGATTAATGACAGAGTTTAAAGGTAAAACAAAAATGGACAGGGCCACATTCACTTCCCTGAAATCGGGACGTCAGCCAAGGCTAAAATCCCGCACAGGCCTATGGGAAACCAGCACATGAAATCTGTCACTGCAATAGTAATTAGTCGTCGAGCTATGGTCATGTCTTGTGAAACTTTTGTGGTGTTGATTTTCAGGGCATTGCTTTGTATTGACCAATAGATGAAAGCCTGACCAAAAGATATGAGTAGAAAGAGAACGAAGTTGAGGATGATAAAGATGCTGAAAGAATAAAGTTTTCCTTTAAACTCCTGTCTTGTGACTGGCAATGGGATGCAAATGCCTGTCTGGCTATAAAATTCCCAGTGTGACGTAACCGGAAGTAACGGTATCAAGGCCAGAAACATGCCAACCATCCACACAATGATACAAGATATCACTGCTGATTTCTTCTCAAACCGCACATTGCTGAATGGGAACTGAAGAACGAGAAAACGATCCAAAGTGATAAGCCAGATGATCATAGCTGACATTTCACTGGACACAAAGGATAGAAAACCAGCTGTCTTGCACAGTACGCTGCTTTTCCACATGTCATCATAATGGAGATAACGACCACGGAACCTTTCATCAGATATTCCAATAATGACAGTATAAATACCCATCATTAAATCAGCAACTGTCAGGTTGGTAACAAACACACTGAACCCACTTGAAGAGGTTCTAGTCTTATGTACACATAAACGCACTAAAAGACAAAATGTATTCCCTGCAATGGAAAGGCCGCTGACCACCAGAGAAAAACTTGATAGGTTGTTGACTGGAGTAGATCCTCACAAGATGAAATTTCGTCTTTGGGAGAATAGCAAACAGCGGTGTCATAGCTGCTGTGTAGTATCTCACTGCAGCAGAGTTTGTAATTTTCCGTGGTTATAACCTTCAACTGAAACAGACTTTTGAAGATGTCCTCTGGAAATGTTTGGACTGGAGTACCATCCATGTATAACAGGGTTAGCTGTGGCAGGAACTGAAAACCACCAGAGTTGATAGTATGAATGGAAGAAAAAGATAGATTTAATGTCTTTAAATGAGGAAAGTTTGACAAATACTTGGAGTCAAACACAGTAATGGCTGCAAATGCTAAATTGATTATTTTGAGCTGATATTGCTGTATGGAAGATGAGGGGGCAGGCTTTAGCAGGACAAGGGAATTGTTTGATAGTGAAAACTTTTTCAGATTATGTAGAGGAAGAAGAGAGCTTACTTCCACATACCTTATTGCATTGTCACTAAGATCTAAACTCCTCAGATTTGGAAGGCTGACGTTAGGTATGAGTGTCAGAGAACACTTGGCCAGAACAAGATGAACAAGGTAGGTGTTATGGCTGACGTCCACTAGAGTCATGCCTGACCCTGTGGCATCCAGGCTACGAACCTGTGGGTAGAGACCTGCAGAGAATGGCTGAAGACACAGCAATGAGTGACCTTGACATAGACAGGTAGCAGGACAATGAATGTTACACATCAGCTCGTCATCATTCATTGGGCAGTGACCCCACCCGTCACACATGTGGGCACTGTGAACACATATTTTGGAAGATCTGCATCGAAAAAAGCCTGGACACTTGATGACTTCGCAGTTCTTTTCATCCATGTGGTCAATACAATCGTACATTCCATTGCAAAGTGTGTAGACAGGCAGACAGTCATTGAACTCACCAGGACATCGATAATGACTTTCTGGACAAGACTCATTTACACCTATGTAACTGGAAACAAAATAGCCAATGTTGTTAAAGTTAATATGAACAGGTGATGGAGAGTATGATATCTCGTATCTTACATCTCTGAAAACACTACAGCTACTTTCATCTGACCCATCTCTACAATGGAACACTCGGTTACACGTGTAATCATAGTCTATACATTCACCACTGGTGCAGCGAAATTTATTTATACAAACAGGATGCTTGCAGAAGGCCTCGATCACTGTTATCTGGACAATCAGCTATAAAATCACAGAGCAAAGAGTATGACAATTCAGTGACATCATCATCGCATATGAAATTATGGACGGTCACAGAAGGATGAATTGTCAGTGAATACGCATTTTCTGTGCTTGATACATTCTGATAGAAATTGCAAACTGCTGTCTGGTTCTGATCACATATGCCATAATGCATTGAACCACATAAGAAAACCACATGTGTCACATGACCCTGAGTGCAGGGAGTCAGAAAAGCTGACTTTTTGAAGGCAGAGTGTGCCTCAGGGAGTGACATTACTTTTAATTGCCTGGAACCATCTTTTGTTTTGTTACGACTGAATTCACAAAATATCCCAGCTTTCCTAGAAGGAACGTTTCCACAGTCTCCTCCGTAAACCTCCTGTTGGTATTCATATATACACAACGTTTGCTTGGTAGAATGGCCCCATGTCACACGAATGGAATGATAAATTACAGTTTTATCTCTGCGAACTGGCTCATTTCTGTACATGTGAGGCATTTCTGTATCTCCCAAAGTTAACCCGAGAGTGATTGTTGTTACTCTTGTCAATTGCAGCTTTGTCAACTTAATCAAAGCGTCTGACCAAATGTCTTCACATATGGGTATACCAGCCCTGCCTCCAGTAGAACTGCAGTAGGTGTCCAACCTATCAAAAACATTCTTTGTACTTTTGAAATTGCTGACATATTGAAAGCAACGGTTGCAGAAATCCACCAATCCCTGGCACTCAGGGCTGCTGAAGGCACAGTCTTCTGTTTCATCCCGACCATCCTCACACTCTTTTTTGAGATTACAGTCCACATGCTCCTGAAAACTGGAGTAAAAATCTACGGAACAATTGAAGGAGCCGCTAGGAAGTTTTTCTGGTGTTTTGCTTTGGGGGTGAAAGGAAAAGAGCAATTTAAAGCACCCCACAGCATGAAAGGACACGCTGATGTTGGGTGTGTAGGACACAAAAGCATCAGGAATGTCTCAGATAAGTTGTCCCACAGTAGGAGTCTTGATCCACTACTTCTGTGACTGTAAATTCGGATATAAGCAGGACAATACGCGTAATGTCTGACACTGATGATTATGTTGTGTTTAGTGGGGATGGACATGTCACTCCAGAAAAAAATGTCTTCCTTAAATATGTGTGTTCTAGCTGGACTTTTAATGTAGCCCTTGGAT
>CM060347.1:34696601-34704101 GCA_030674155.1 Stramonita haemastoma | reverse complement strand
TTTGTTCTGTCCATTTGACAAGTTCGTCAGCGCTTTTTTGTAATGTGGTTGCAAGATAGTCAATGTTGTTATGGCTCGTATGTATGGTTGTGTCATCAGCAAATAGTTCACATTTGGAATGGATATGTAAAGGGAGGTCATTTATGTATAATGAAAAGAGAATTGGTCCCAATATGGATCCCTGTGGTATTCCATAATGAATGGTTTTTAGTTTGGATGTTGATGTAGCTATTGAGACACACTGTTGCCTTTTTGTAAGATAGGAATCTAGTAGTCGTATGGTTTTTGTTGAAATGTTATACAGGTCTAGCTTTTTAAGGAGAAGTTTGTGGTCAATTGTATCAAATGCTTTTTTGAAATCAACAAATAATACTCCACAAAATTTATTGTCATTAATGTTTGATAGCCAATTGTCTGCAAGACTGATTAGTGCTGTATGGCACGCGCGCTTTTGTCTAAATCCAGACTGATTAGGATGAAGTAAGTTATTTGTTTCAATATGATGGACTAAGTGTTTATTCATATGTTTTTCCAGGGGTTTTGAAAGGATAGGTATAATAGAGATTGGTCTATAGTTTGAAGGATCTGAGGTATCACCAGACTTGTAGATGGGGATCACTTTAGCACATTTGAAGGCATTGGGGAAATAGTTCTTATCAAGGCAGAGGTTGTATATATATATGTTAGTGTGTCTGTGATAACTGGAGCTGATAATTTTAATATATTGCTGTCTATTCCATCAAGACCACGCGTTTTTGATTGTTTGAGGTGAGTCAGATAGTTATAGACCCCTGAAACAGATATGAATGGTAGGTGAAGTTTTGAAGGTGTAAGCTTTTCTTGGCAGTATTGTTTTAATTTATTGAGGTCATTGGATTCTGAGTTATCATTGCTGATTACGTTAGAAGAAACATTGATGAAGTGGTTGTTAAGATTTTCAGCAGAGATGTCTTTGATTACATTTGATTTGGAAGATGATTGATTGTTAGTTATTTGATTTATTGCTCGCCATACTGTCTTTGAATTTTGTTTGGAAGATAGTAAGTCTTGGAAATATTTCTTTTTTTCCCGCCGTTTTTGTGAGATTATGGCATTTCTTAATTTTTTTGATTCCTCATAATATTTGTGTTCTTTTAGAAAATCTCTGAGATAACATGCTTCCTCTAGTTCCTTTGTAAGCCAAGGCGGTTTGGGGACGTGTTTGATTCTAATGGTTTTTAGTGGGGCATGTTTGTTATAGATTTCAGTGAATGTCTTTATCCAGAACTCAATAGCTAAGTCTGGATCAGTAATGTTGAATGTTTCCGAGAGTGTGGACTTGCATAGTTCTAGGAGAAAAAGCTGTTCATCAAATTTTGTGAATGAACGATAGGTTATAGTTTTATAGCCAGGTTTGAAAATTGTTGTTCCTTTTTTTGACCATGTGGCACAGACTGGATAGTGATCACTGCAGTTTTAGACAGGGACACATGTTTCTATGATGTTTTTAGGGTTAGATACGTAAATGTGATCAATTATTGTGCTTGAATTTGATGTGACTCTTGTGGGTGAATTGACTAATTGGTGAAGATTGAGTGAGTTCGTAATTTGGGTCCATTGATTGTGTACTTTTGCTAGGTCAATATTGAAGTCACCCAGTAAGATTACTTCCCTTGATTCTAATAGGACTTCATTCATCATGGAGTCAAATTTGTCTGTGCAATTTTTTCTTTCTGATGGATTTCTGTAACAAAACCCAATTACAATAGGGGATGTACCTTTTACAGAAACTTTAATCCATATAGATTCTACTTCATGACATTCTAGATGGGGAAGATGTTTAAATGTTACTGATTCACTAATATAGATTAAGATCCCAGTTTCTTTGGAATGCTGTGGATCTCTTTGTAGGATTTTGTAACCTGGAATATATATGTCCGTGTCTGTTATACGTTTTGAAATTCTTGACTCAGAAAGACCCAGTATGTGAAATGGTTTGCCTTGATTTGTGATGAGTGTTGAAATATCTTCGATTTTATTTATTGCATGGTTTATGTTTAGGTGGCAGATGCTAATCCATCCTTGGAGGGCCATGAAGTATGTCTTGAATACATCAGTTAGTTAGTTTATGTGAGAAATGTGATATGTGTGCAAATTTGTTGAAGATGAAGAAAAATTAAAGTTGAAGAGTAGTAATGGGGGAGGGGAGTTGAGTGAGCACTTGGTTGGGTAAAGGATGAAATGGATTAAGAAGGAATAAATCAATAAACACATACATACAACACACAATATATATATATATATATATATATATATATATATATATATATATATATATATATATATATATATATATATATATATATATATATATATATATATATATATATATATATGTTGTGTGTGTGTGTGTGTGTGTGTGTGTGTGGTGTATTAAGTCAATTAATCTCCTGCCTAATCTAACTGGAAGAACACGTGAATATACCAGAACCAGCATTCTGGAGCACAAGTAGGGTGATACAGTTATAAGGAAAAAGAGAGGTTAAGAAAATGAAAAAAATATGTACGAAGTTAGCAAAAACAATACTAAATCACCTTGAACAGTCAATGCAATAAAAATGTGGAAGAATAATAAAATAAGAACACACCTTGAACAGTCAAGGCAATAAGGTGTGGAAGAATTATAAAAAATAAGAACACCGTAACAGAAACAATAGTCACGGCCATATTACAATCCTGATGCACAATCGGCGCAGTTCATGAAGACTAAAAGTGTTGGCACACAATAAGCACAGATCCTGGAAAATTTTAGTCAAATCTTTTCTGAATGGAGTATGATCTGGCACTGATCAGTCACTGTGTGTGCTGCACTTTCAGAGCACTGCATCAGGTGGGCACAAGTCCAGCACAGAATAACTGATATAGTATATCAGTATCAGTCTTTCACCAGGTAAACGAATCAAGACCATGGGGCGTGGAGCACGGGAAACAGTCTTCGTAATCTTGTGGTGTTGTTGTTTTGCTCGTATGTTCATGTGTATTCATACATTTTGTTCATTCACAATAAAGCAATTAAATGTGGACACATAATAAAATAGGAACACACCATGAACAGTCAAGGCAATATAGTGTGGAAGAATAATGAAATAAGAACACCTGTAAGCAGCAGCAGGAACAATAGTCAAAGCCAGATTACTAATCCTGATGCACAAGTTCACAAAGATTAAAATTTGACATACAATAAGTACAGATCCTGGAAATTTTAGCCAAATCGTTTCTGGATGAAGTATGATCTGGCACTGATCAGACACTGTGTGCTATACTTTCAGAGCACTGCATCAGGTGGGCACACCTCCAGCACAGAATAACTGATATAATACAGAAGTATTTGTTTATTCTTGTTGAGTGCTGGTAGAGTGGTAAGATCACACCAGAGTTTCTAAGGTATGTAATGCCATGTTGGACTGGTCATAGGGAGCACTGGAGGGGAAGGCTGGAGCTGGGTGAGGTCTGGACACAGACACTGCTGGGTAGGGTGGGGGCAGGTGGTGGGGAGAACGTAGGGTCGTTGTAGATCGTGGATATGGGAGAGTCTGTCTGCTGAACCACACATTGTCGTTCTGGGGTTGGTGGGTGGGGCGTCCCGACATCTGTGATGAAAAAGGATATCCAGGGACACTGGATTTTTCTAGATACCCTTTTTTCAGCAGAGATGGGGCTTGTGTCCTCTGTTTCTGGTTGGGCCATGTAGTGGGGGCTGTCAGGAGTGGCTGTCGTTGATGTCGGGGGTCAGCGTACTTGAGGCTGTACGCTATCCTGTCTGAACCTTTGGGGCTGGGATGGAATTGGTCCCTATTTAAATCTTTGCGTGGGGCCCCACTTGCAGATGTAAATATGGAAGTGTAGTCTGCAAAAGGGATTTTTTCTGCAGCACACACTTTAGCTAATGATATATTTGACACATTGACTGTTTTTTTAGGGGATGCCATCCCATAGGGGGATGGATGATGCCAGCAGCCTGGCTTGAGGGAACACATGTTTGATGTTTTTAATGAGATGTGTCCATTTGTTTTCTGTGATGGATGTATATTTGCATGTGTTAATGCCTGTGTGAAAAATGATGTGTTGTACTTCTTTGTTGCAGGGAATATGTTTCAGCCAACGAATAAGGTCATCGACTGTGAGACCTGAGATGCTGATATTCTGATTCTTGCCTTTGTGAAATAGAATATCAGATTTGATTTGTTGTGACACTGAGTCACCTAAGATGAGGTTTGTGGTGTTGGAGTGTACCCTTTGTTCTGCAAGTTGTTGGCGTGGTGTGAGAGTGTTGGTGGTAGTATTTTGGGGTGCTTCAGGGGTGTTTGATCGCAGTTTTGTTTCTTTTCTTTTCCTTTGAGAGACTGTTGTCCAAACATTTGTGTTTAAATCATTGTCCACCATGATGTTGGAAGTTTGTTTGTCAGGGTCTGCGTGGTTGCTGTTTTTGTCAGTGTTGACTGTTTGGTAGAGAGACAAGGCAAGGCAAGGCAAGGCAAAGTCTTTTATTCGAGGATAATAGATAAGCACTCATGTGCTTTTTTACATCCAGTCCCCGCCCTTTTCAGGGATACATCAAGTTGAAAAGATACTAAACAATAAAGCTTTACGCAGTACCAAACAACACACAAAAATAAGGACACTATATATGATAAGGTAATAAAAAATTCACTCAATCAGAAGACAAAAATCTGAAGTCACAATAAAAATATTTTGATTATGGAAGAATAAAAAAGTGTTATAGGTAAGGAGCAAACAAGAAAACTAGATAAATAAACAACTGAAAACATCAATCCACCACCACCTATCAAAAGTTATACATGTGACATAAGTCATACAATTGGATAAAAGGGGGAAAAAATTAACTAATATCCTTATTGGAGGGGAGGGGGGGTAGAGATACTATCAATAAAAATGTAAATAAAAAAAAAAAAAAAAAAAATTACATAAACATCCTAGATGTTTCAAGAGAATAGCGAGAGAGAGAGAGAGAGAGAGAGAGGAGAGAGAGAGAGAGAGAGAGAGAGAGAGAGAGAGAGAGAGAGAGAGAGAGAGAGAGAGAGAGAGAGAGAGGAGAGAGAGAGAGAGAGAGAGAGAGAGAGAGAGAGAGAGAGGAGAGGAGAGAGAGAGAGAGAGAGGCAAGGCAAGGCAAGGCAAGGCAAGGCAAAATTCCTCCACTCGAGGACAACAGAGAAGCACTCGTGTGCCTCTTTCACATCCAGTCCCGCTCCCCCCAGGGACGACATCATGATAAAAAGACAGCCCCAACCAAAAACAACAACAACTACAAAGGTTCAAACACCAAGAGCAAAAAAGCCATACCAAGCATCAAACAACAGGCGAGAAACAATACAGAGATACAGTATTAAAGCAATGTTATAAAAAGGCACTCACCCAGAAACGAAAACAAGAAGCGAGACTCAATGACGATTTTGATTTGAATATAAAAAACAACAACAACAACAAAAACAAACAACAACAAAAAAACAAAAACAAAACAAAAAAAGCACAAACAAACAAACAAAGCAAACAAACGACAGCGCAACGAACTAAGGATCAAACATGAGAAAATGATGAGGACAGATGGCTGAAAACATCAATCGACCACCATCCACCATAAAACAAGTCCCACAAAACGTAAGACCTTGATATAAGGGGAGGAAGAACAACAACAACAACAGGTAAGAAATAATACAGAGATACACTACCAAGGAAACGTTACAGAAAACACCATTCAGAAACGAAAACATGAAGCAAGAATCAATGATGATTTTGATTTGAAATTTAAAAAAAAAGAAGGGAAAAAAAAATATATATAAATTAGATAAAAAGACAAAACAAAACAAAACAAACAAACAAACAAAAAGAAAGAGCAAACATGAGAATATGGTGAGGTCAAATGACCGAAAACGTCAGTCCACCACCATCCACCACCAAACAAGTCCCATAAAACATATGTTTCCGAACAAAAAATCAGAGAGAGAGAGAGAGAGAGAGAGAGAGGAGAGAGAGAGAGAGAGAGAGAGAGAGAGAGAGAGAGAGGAGGAGAGGAGAGAGAGAGAGAGAGAGAGAGAGAGAGAGAGAGAGAGAGAGAGAGAGAGAGATTTTCCAACAGGATGAGGTGTGGTTAGTTATTTCTGATGCATCAAGTGGATTAGAAGATGATTTTTGTAGGTTGTTAATGATTGGTGCTGTTTAACTGAACCAGGAAGAGAATTCCACAACATAGGGCCCGAGTACAGTAAACTAGATTTGAACAAATCTATTCTTGGGATGGGGACAGCAGGCTTTACAGTATTTCTGTAATGATTCATAGGAAAGTTATCTTTCAAGGATGTGGGGATGGCTCCTTCCATTATCTTGTACATCATGATGCCTTTGTTATATTTTAGTCTTTGGTGTAGGGGTAAGAATATTTAACTGAGTATAATCTACTTCTAGTAAGGTTGTTTTCTTCAAAAGGACGAGTTTAAGAGCACGTTTATGGAGGCTTAACAACGGTTTCAAAGTGTTTGCACTGGCAGAATCCCACAGGGTTGAAGCATAATCTATTGAGGATTGTACATAAGCTTGAAAAAATAATTTCCTTGAGTGAAGGTCAAGAAAGTGTTTAATTCTAGTCAACTGGTATACTCTTTGTGATAAATACTTGCATAGGTGAGAGATGTGGTAGAACCAGCTAAGATTTTCGTCGATTGTTACTCCTAGGACTTTGTGGTGAGTGATTTGTTCAATTGCCTCCTTATTGATCTGGATGGGAAACAGTTTAAGAGATAAATTTTGTCGCTTTTGTCTGGTGGTGATAAGCATGCATTTTGTTTTTTTTTTGGATGTATTGACATGTGGTTCAGTTCTGTCCATTTGACAAGGTCGTCAGAGCTTTTTTGTAATATAGTTGCAAGAAAGTCAATGTCGTTATGACTCGTATGTATGGTTGTGTCATCTGCAAATAGTTCACATTTAGATTTGATTTGTAGAGGAAGGTCATTTATGTATAGTGAAAAGAGAATTGGCCCTAGTATGGATCCTTGTGGTACTCCATAATGAATGGGCTTCAGTTTGGATAAGGATGTAGCTATTGAGACACATTGTTGCCTGTTTGTGAGATAGGAATTAAGTAGTCCTAGGGTTTCTGTAGAGATGCTATATAAATTTAGCTTTTTGAGAAGAAGTTTGTGGTCAATCGTATCAAATGCCTTTTTGAAATCTACAAATAATACTCCACAAAATTTATTGTCGTTAATGTTTGATAGCCAATTGTCTACAAGACTAGTCAGTGCCGTGTGGCATGAATGATTTTGTCTAAATCCAGACTGATTAGGGTGAAGTAGGTTGTTGATATCTATATGATGGACTAGGTGCTTATTTATGTTTTTTCCAGGGGCTTTGAGAGCATAGGTATAATAGAGATTGGCCTATAGTTTGATGGGTCAGAAGTATCACCCGACTTGTAGATGGGTATCACTTTAGCACATTTGAAGG
>CM060347.1:34688867-34691501 GCA_030674155.1 Stramonita haemastoma | reverse complement strand
ATGTTATTATGTTGGTAAACATCATTCGATATTCACAGCTGAGCTAATAGCAATTTTAATGGCTCTTAACCATATTCTCGATCTTCAGCTGAATATATTTCAAACTTTACTTTGCGTTGATTCAAAATCGGTACTCTACGCATTAAAATCCACAAATTCTAAGAAAAAGTCTAAAGTTATATTAGAGATCAATCATGTTATACATGTTTTAGCTTTAAGGGGTATTTGTGTCACTTTCTGTTGGGTACCTTCTCATGTGGGATTCTTACCAAATGAGTGGGCTGATAGAGCTGCAAAGAGAGGTGCAAAACATGGAGAGGATTCTATAGAATTACACGTTCCATTATCTTTACAAGAAGGCTATCACTTACTAGAAGAGGCATCGTGGAGCAGGGCCAGAAAGGCTTATTATCCAAAGGAGCACATATCAGAAAGGTCTTCATACACTGTCCCTGATTTAAAGGTTATCGATCGCTCTGAGATCAATACAAGTTTTTTCACGGCAAGAAAGGTTAGGGCTTTATTTTTTCGGATAAAACTGAATGCGTTCACCACTAAATATAGCAAAAATACAAAATGTTTGTGCGGTGAGAAAATCACAAACAGTCACATAATTTTTTAATGTAAGAGTCTAAAACCATTCTTACCTTCTTTCTCGGAAAAATCCTTGGATAAGATTTTTAAAAATCTGAATTTGGCATTTCGTATAACAAAATCTTTAATGAAGAGTTCTTTAGGAAATTTGTTATAGTTTTAAGTCATACTAGCAATTGTTATGTATTTACTTGTTGTTATCACTGTTTAGCGCAAATTTATGTACTGTATACTTTATTAAGAAAAAGACACCCATTTTACTGCACACATCCATCAACATACTAGACCCTCCCCTTCCCTTCCCATCGTCTAATATCACTTTGAGTGAACAGACGTAAAATCGAAGCAACAACAACAACACACACACACACACACACACACACACACACACACACACACACACACACACACTCACACACACACAATCGCACACGCACACACACACACACGCACGCACGCACACACGCACGCACGCACACACACACACACACACACACACACACACACACACACACGCACACATACACACACACACACACACACACACACACACACACACACACACCACACACACACACACACACACACACACACACACACACACACACACACACACACACACACACACACACACACACACACACACACACACACACACACACACACACACACACACACACACGCACACACACGCCTGTCTGATATCACTATTTAGGGGAAGGACGTTAAGCTGAAGAACATACATACATACATACATACATACATACATACATACATACATACATACATACATACATACATACATACATACATACATACATACATACATACATACATACATACATACATACATACATACATACATACATACATACATACGCACGCACGCACGCACGCACATACGTACGCACGCACAGACAGACAGGCAGGCAGGCATGCTGGCAGGCAGACAGACATAGAGACAGACAGAAGGACACAAGCACACACACACACACACACACACACACACACACACACACACACACACACACACACACACACACACACACACACACACACACACACACAATTTTTTTTTTCTTCTGGGAAACAGAAAAATTAGGACTAGAATAGGGACTACATATTCATCTACAAAGTCTCTTCAAATGGGCATTCCACAGGGGTCAGTTATTGCACCTTTATTATTCAACATCTTAATGCGTGACTTGCCAGACACATTATCTAAGCATGTAGAATTAGCTCAATACGCTGATGATATTTGTATGCGGATGAATGTAACAATGAAAAAGAATACTCCAACAAGATCCTTGAACTACATTAAAAAGTTGTATCAAAACGAACTTAACATGATATCAAACTATATGAATGAAAATGGGTTACTTCTATCGACTGATAAAACACACATGGTTCTTTTTAATAATGGATCAAATCCAACACTATTGCCCAGCTTTGGAATAGATAATGGAATTTTGGAATACAAGCAAACAGTCAAATTTCTTGGAGTATTTCTTACAACAAAATTGACATGGAACTATCACATTGAATACATTCTGAATAAAGCAAGGAAAACTTTAAATATTTTGAAAGTTATTAGCAAACAGTCATGGGGTCAGGATATTCTTACTTTACTTCATCTTTCAACATCTTTAATTCGTTCAAAATTGACGTATGCCCAAGAAGTATTTTTCAATGCCCCAAAATACCTGTTAAAAAAACTTCAAAGTATAGACTGTAGAGCATACAAACTGGCTCTAGGGTTACCTGTCCATGCTTCTTGTATAAAAACATATAGTGCATCTGGAATTCTACCACTAGAAAATCACCGAAGGATTGCTTGTTGTAAATGTGTCCTAAGAAGTCAAACTGTTAAAAATAATTTGCAATCGGCAATAAATCTTAAGTCTGACAGAGATTTTCCGAAGAGAGCAAGACTGATATCCTCTAATACCACTTTGGGTACATATACATCTCAAACATTTATAAATGCCGGATTCAATCCAAATACAAATATTGCTAAAAGAGATGAAGTATCCCCCACTC
>CM060347.1:34678867-34683867 GCA_030674155.1 Stramonita haemastoma | reverse complement strand
TCTTCTCATAGCTTGTCATGCACGCACACACGCATGCACACACACACGCACCCACTCACACACACACACACACACACATCACTACAAACACAATAATCAACAATCACACACATCAACACAATCAATATCCCAAATTCAATCAATCATCAATCAATCATCAATCAATCATCAATCATCATCAATCAATCATCATATCTATTATCTATCGATCGATCTATCTATCTATTATCGATCGATCGATCGATCGATCGATCGATCATCGATCTATCTATCTATCTATCTATCTATCTATCTATCTATCTATCTATCTATCTATCTATCTATCGATCGATCGATCGATCGATCGATCGATCATCTATCTATCTATCTATCCATCTCATCATCCATCATCCATCCATCCATATCCATCCATCCATCTATCCATCTATCTATCTATCTATCTATCTATCTATCTATCTATCTATATCTATGATAGATAGATAGATAGATAGATAGATAGATAGATAGATAGATAGATAGATAGATAGATAGATAGTAGATAGATAGATAGTAGATATGTGTGGTGTGTGTGTGTGTGTGTGTGTGTGTGGTGTGTGTGTGTGTGTGTGCTGTGTGTGTGTGTGTGTGTGTGTGTGTGTGTGTGTGTGTGTGTGCGCGCGCATATATACGGCGGATTCTAGCACTAGCATGTGCTTTACCCTTAATGTACCAGACGTTTACACTGAATGTACTTTTTAATGCCCAAAACTTACTTGAATACATCAAGATGGTACCGAGCTAATTCTAAATAACTCACAGACACCATTCTGAGGCGCAATGCCTTCAAGATTGTTATTGCCAATGATGTTGCTATGGTCGCCAGTCCCAGAGATCTTTTATTTCTTAAAGTGCTGACAAACAGCAATTTCAGTTAACAGAATCCTCAAAAGTACCTACATCAATGATGCTCGCCCCAAAACTAAGCCAGCAGGTGTTCTGAATACGGCGCTTGCCATACACATACTATGTAATACAGACTGTGTACCTGTTTTTGAAAATAATAGGCACTTTTCCTTCTGTATTATTTGTCATACCGAATGTACTAAGGTATCCCCCATTTCCAACTTTCATGTGACTAACTTGACATTGTTCTATATTCTCAATATAAAAAACAACAAATACACAGTGCAGTGCATTTTTTTAATACTTTAAACTATATGTGAAAATCAACCAAAAAACATCCCAACTGGCACTCGATCGATAGAAAATACTGCATGACCTACAAGCTAATACCGGAGTGTATCCTTCAGGTAGTGTGTCCAACAGCGCTCCAGGAGATGTCTCTGTGGTTTCAGTGTTGCTCTAACAACCTTTCAGTTGAATGCCAGAGAAGGTGCTTTAAATGAGAGCAGTAGATCCCCCAGTCCAGGTGAAGACTACAAGACACCAAGGGATCGATCTCCATGAGGGCCTGATCTAGAATGTCCCGATAATTCATCACCATTCAAGCTATCTGCACTGGTATACAGAGCTACCTCTCTTCAGTCTTTTTTGTGGGATGAGTCTTGTAGGGCCATGACCTTGCGCTCTAGGTGTTTATTCTGGTACAGCGTCGGGTGCACCCGGCCAGTCCGACACGAGAAGGGAATGACAGACGGTCCCTATGGCAGAGGGCACAGATGAAGTCTGACGCTAGTCTGTCTGCCTGGTCTGCAGCCTTTCTTCTCGTTCTCTTTGCCTCGTGCTGCTGAGCAAGTGTCTCTTCAAACTTTGAGAGACCTTCCTGTACAGTCTGTCTCCAAATTGACAGTTTCGAGGGCTGTTGTTTCAAAGTTGTTCTGGTCGATGCTAAGGGCTTGTGTTTCTCTTGGGAAATACGACTTTGAATCGCAGCTTTGGTCTTTCTGTGGGATGTTTTCCCTGCACATTTTTTTTCCATAGAGGAGGTCTTTAGGGATCTGTCCTCGTCCATGCATACGACATAGCCAAGCCATGGCATATTTCTATTTCAGTAGCGTGTACATGCTGGTGCATCCACTCTTTCCAGGACAGTGTTGTATGGGTCTTTGACCTGCCAGGTGATGTATAAGCTGCTTCGGAGGCAATGCATGTGAAAAGCATTAAACTTTTGCTCTTGTCGGGCACACAAAGTCCTGGACTCGCTGCCATACAGGAGGGTGCTCACGATGCAGGCTTGTAGATCTGGAGTTTTGTGTACTCTGTGAGCTTGCTGTTGTTCCATGCTTTCTTAGGTCATGGTGATAACTTTGTTGCTGATGCGCTTGTTGAGCTCTGCACCAAGTGAGAGGGTATCTGAGATAGTTGAGCCTAGGTATACAAAGTCATGGACAATATCCAGTTCATGGTAATTGATGCTTTGTGGCTGGAGGAGAGTCAACATCCTATCCCATGACGTGTTTTGTTTTTTTTCATGTTAATGGTTAGCCCAAAGTCTTGGCATGCATTGCTGTAGCAATTCATGAGCTGCTGTATGTCCTCAGCTGAGTGGGTGGTTACTGCTGCATCTTAGTCTGGAGAGGATTAAAGAGCTTTCCGTCTGACCTGGTGTGAAGGTAAACACCATCAGCTGCAGAACAATGCGTGTTTTAGCATCACACAGCTAAAATGATTCCAAACAGGGTCGGAGCCAGGACTCTAACCTGTTCCACTCCGCTCTTTATGTTTATAGCGGCTGATGATGAGCCGTTGAAAAACGACATGCTTTTTATGTCTTCGTGGAAGGATCTGATGATGCAAAGAAGTTTGCGCAGACATCTACCAGCCACCATGGCACAGTAGTGAACGCCTTGAATTTCGAACTGGATGGTTGTGGCTGCAGTGGGAAGACAGGACCACACAGTCGAGCTTTATCCAGCCGAAAAAATCGAACTGAATGTCAAAGTCATTCGGAAGAGACTGTAAACCGAGGTCCCGTGTGCGAACGCAGGCAGAACATCTTGCGCACACGTTCAAATCCCGTTCCGCCTTTCGGAAGAGCAGGCCATCGTGTGCCGGTAGGAGCCGATGACAAAATTATATAAAAAAAAAACAGCATCCACACAGGTGTCGTGTTCAGACACCATCCCTGAGGGGGAAAAAAAATAATGGATAGGCGCTGCACTTGTGGCGACGCGCTCTCCCCGGGGAGAGTAGCCCGAATTTCACGCAGAAAATCTGCTGTTACATAAAGTTATTATTTTTTAAAATCTTGTACAAATGCAAATTTGAGAGTGTTGCTCAAATTACCTGACAACACTGCAGATGTCTGTATCTCTCAGGCCTGGTTGAGGTCAGATTATTATGAGATAGTAAGCGCAGAGTACAACCCTGTCCCAAATAGTCTCAAAGCACACGCGCTGCACTTCCATAGCAGCATCATTGCATCATCCTTATTACCTTTGATTATTTTGCAATAATAAAAATTGCCTCTGATTTGATGGCCCCCACTGCTCTGGCCTCGTGGTGTCCTCAGATTCGGTTTACCCATACACTTCTGTGCCCGTGCTGAGTTTAATGTCAAAGCCTTTGGGGTTGGAAGTTCATGGGTGACGGTCGTTGAAAGGAAGTTCTGGTTGTTGCCACCTCAGGTGGGTGACTCTCAGTCTGGCTTCGTAACTGAGCTAATAATGTTGTTAGTAGGGGGCTTAGTCGTGGTGTCCTGCATGTGTTAGCATCGAACAGGCACCACTGAACACCACCAAATTGACCCAGCAGCAATGCAGGGTCCCTCTTGGTGGTGGCCTCATGGTGACCTCATACTGATGGGCTCTCTGTGGACTCGGAACCTGAGGATGTGACATTACAAATCTTGGTATGGCTTTGGCGTGAAGATTCAAAAGGACGTGGGAATAGGATGTGGACGTAACAGAAGATGAGGCAGCAATGAAGAAGTTTGGGTGGACATCCAATCTTGGGAAGGATCTTGAAGAGGCCATCCCTACTGACCAGATCAAAAGCCTTTGTGAGGTCTATGAAGGCAACAAAGAGTCACTGTCTTTGCTCCCTACATTTCTCCTAAAGTTGTTTGAGGAAGAAGATAAAGTCTATAGTGAATCTGTTGGCACGGAAACCGCGATGCGATTCAGGAGTGACTTGCTCTGCAAGTACATGGAACCTGTTTAGTACTACACTTGCCCTATTGTCATTATAGATGTCTTGACTGGTGCTGTAAGATTTGACGTTTCAGCTTTATTGTACAGTATTAGAGATAAAAGTGTGCAAGGTAATTATACAATACTTGCATCTCTAGGCAATTTATTGTGCTGTCGAAAGATTTAATTAAGAATAGCCCGTTTCTATTATCAATATACCATTGACAGATACTGTACGTAACACATTTTCATTCATGGCAGGCACGCCCACACAAGGGCACACAATTCACAAGGAGCTGCAACCTCATGTGTTAAATATCATAAATATATGTGGTACTATTGTTTCTGGTGTAAGCATGTTACAACCTATCGTGATGGTGTTGCCTTGCATTGCTGTGATACATCTATCCCTTTGAGTATTGTTGTTTATTTCTTGCTTCTTTTCTGATATTTTTCACCATCTTTAAATACTTAGTTCCCTCTATCTTGTCTGATCGTTCATCATGGTGAAGGAATTCTGTTCAGGAGCAGGTCATTTTTGCATATATATATATATATATATATATATATATATATATATTATATATATATATATATATATATATATATATATATATATATATATATATATCTTTTGTGGTGTGTGTTGTGTGTGTGTGTGTGTGTGTGTGTGTGTGTGTTGTGTTTGTGTGTGTGTGTGTGTGTGTGTGTGTGTGTGTGTGTTGTGTATTTTGTTAGTATTCAGATAAGCATTGCTTGTTGTACTCATTTTATGTATTGGTGCTACGTTGTTTCTGAACTAATAACGTTTTGCTTAAAGATTCATGCAAAGACTTTCCCAACAATGCTGAGGAGTGATATGCCACATGATTATTGCAATCGCTTCTGTCACCATTTGCTTTCGTATATTACTACAATGTTAGCATCCTT
>CM060347.1:34656367-34673867 GCA_030674155.1 Stramonita haemastoma | reverse complement strand
GCAGTGAAGGCCATCCCCTCCTCAGACTAGGATCCATCTGTAAAACCCTGGTGTAGGACGGATAAGATATACAAACTTCTTGGGAAAAGACCTCGTGCACCATCAAACAAGTGACATCTTTCTCATGAGTGGCAAAATCAAAACTGACAGCCGAGGTTTCCACTGTCCACATAGGCATCTCAGAGAACTTGGGGAAGTTGTAAATAACACCCAAAGCAATACCTGCCCCCTGAAGATCAGGAATGATCCGAATCCCATAAGGAATGGTGGCAAAGGGAGATTTCTTGAACTTGGCCTGAAGCCAAGGATTGAGAACACAATTGTAAGCATGGTAGTTGTACTCTGAATACAGATTCATGAAGTAGTTCAGAGTCACCTTCAGGCAGCAGTTCTTCAAAGAGGCTTCTCTTGCTTTTATACACTATATGCAGGTGTTATTTGGAATGCTCCCAGACAAATTCTGAGCCCCTGGTGGTGGATGGGGTCCATAACATGAAGGTAAGAAGGCGTCACTGGTTCATAAACCTGATAACCATAGTCCAGTTTGGAGTGCAATAATTTGGCCATTGTCACTGCTGTGGTGGTAGATTTTCCCAAGGGAATGACAGGATCATGAGAGTGTTTTCTAAGTTTGTTAGTGAATGGATGCACTTTGGCTTTCTGGCAGAAAACTTGAATCTATTGTCCTCCGCCCATTCCTGCACCTGGTTCACACAAAGTTGTAGCTGTCTCTGAACTCCTGCAAAAGTTCTGCCTGTAGCATAGAGAGCAAAATCACCGACAAAAAGGGAACATTCCACACCCTGGTGGACCAACTTGATAATGATGTTATTTCAATGCTGAAGAGAGCCGGATACAGGATGTTCCCTTTCAGTACACTCATCTCTTGCTCAAAGATGTCAGAGAGCACAGCCCACTTATCTGCATAAGTCAGTCCAGCTAAAACTAGTGCCCCTTCCTTGTACCCCCACAGCCCCTCCCTTTTTTCCACCCTCCCCCACCACTCTCTCAAACCATGCACATTGGTATGGAAGGCTTAAGAGGTGGGTGGGTTGATAGACGGCACAGCTTACGTTATGTAAGATAAACAGCTGCCTGCAGCAGGCTTCTTGACTCAACACAAACACATCAACACAACACACACACACACACACACACACACACACACACACACACACACACACACACACACACACACACACACACACACACACACACACACACACTATGATAGCCTAGATCAAGACAGCAAAATTGACACGATTTTTCCTAATTCGATACCATACAATTTTGAAGGAAGTAAAAACTTAAAACATTAAGTTTACAATCCTGATTTTCTATCTATCTATCTACCCCTTAGTCTGGCGACCGTGTGGGAACCTCTGAGGACTTTACAACAGGTTCCCTCCATTCCTCTCTCTGTTCTTCCTTTCTCAGTTTTGTTGAGTTCTAGGCCTGTCCATTTGCTGATGTTGTCCTCCCATCTCTTCCTTGGTGTGCCCCTTTTTCTTCCTCCTTGGAAAGTGCCTTTTAGTATTGTTTTTGCAAGTCCTTTTGACCTTGTTACATGCCCATTCCATTTAAGTTTACGCTTCTTTACGATTGATAGACGGTTTTTGTAGGGACCAAAGGTTTGCTGGATTTTGTTATGGACTTCTTTGTTGCTTATGCGGTCTCTGTAGGAGATGCCAAGGAGTCTCCAGAAGCATTTCATCTCTACCGCCTGTACTCTCCTTTCTAAATCAGCAGTCAAGGTCCATGATTCACAGGCATACAGGAATGTGGATATGCCAAAGAAGCACATTAGTCTGATCTTGGAGTTGTGTGAATTTTTTCTATCTTCCCAGATGGTGTTCCGTTTTGACAGTGCTTTATTATCTGTGCAATCCTGCACACTACCTCTGGCTTGGACCCCTTGTCTGATACAACAGCTCCCAAGTACTTGAAGCTTTGAACTGTTTCCAGCTTCTGGTTGTTGACCCTGATATCAATGCGGATGCCCTTGGCGTTATTGG
Source organism: Stramonita haemastoma (assembly GCA_030674155.1). Lineage (NCBI taxonomy): Eukaryota > Metazoa > Mollusca > Gastropoda > Neogastropoda > Muricidae > Stramonita > Stramonita haemastoma. The sequence continues at coordinate 34,671,852 of CM060347.1, read as the reverse complement.
TAATCAATTTGGTCTTCTCTGCACTGATTTCTAAGTCATATGTTTTAGAGGCCTTGTTCAGGTGTTCTGTTAGGCTGGCAAGCTCCTGTTCTGATCCTCCTAGTCCGTTAATGTCAACTGCAAAGCAGAGGTTTGTGATCGTTCTGCACCAATGCTGAGTGATCTTCTATGGTGTTCCAGTGCATCAGCCATGATTCTCTCTAGGAAGATATTGAAAAGAGTGGATGAGCGTAGACAGCCCTGCCTTACTCCGACTGTTGTTCTAAACGACTTTCAATGTTGCTGTCGAGTACACTGCACTGGTGGCCTTGTTGAAAGAGCTCTTTGATGACTCTGATCAGGTTTGCATTAATGCTGTACAAATTAATGGTTGCCCACAAAGCTGTATGCCACACCCTGTTGAATGCCTTCTTAAAATCAATAAATACGTGGTAGATGTCTTGTTGGTGTTGATGGTACCACTCACAGAGTATTCTGAGGTTGAATATCTGTTCAGTTGTGCTACGCCCTCTTTGAAACCTGCTTGTTCCTCAGCAATGATGGTCTCTGCTTGTGGCTTCAGTCTCTTCAGTATAATCTTATTCTGGCACTGCTGAAAGGTTTCCTTTCTTCGTGAAGGTGATGATGAGTAACTATGTCCATGGTGTTGGCCATTTTCTGCCAGATCTTCTTGCAGATTTTTAGTAGACCACTGAAGTCAAACTAAACTGAATTCAGAAGAAATAATTGCGATCAATTTACGTCACTGGCATGGAAGCCATCACTCTGAATACTTAGCAAAGAAGAGCACCTGACAGGAACATCCAATCCAGCTGGGGGTGTTGTTTTAACTCCTACACAATATGGAGATAATGATTTAAATTTACTTCTCCACAACAAACACTTTCATATAGGGCTGAAAATAGTTCACACTACCACACAGCACTGACAAGCTGAAAATAAAATCTGTGTGCTATTTTTTCTCCACTGTGACAGTTGAAAGGATGCCTACAGTTGTCACGTTTCCCCACTTTGAACTTTTTTCTGGTGTTATGCATCCCATCCCAGTTGGTGCTAGTTATAGCAGAAACTTACGCACTTAAACTTGGTAAAAGGGAGGGGCTAATTTTAGCAATGGGTCAAGGAACTTAAGTAATGCTGGATTTGCCAGCTGCCTTGGCGCAGTGGTTAGTGCTTTGGAATCCGGACTGGAAGGTCGCAGGTTCGATTCCCATAAGCGTCATAGGAATTTTTCGGACTCCAGCTGGCTCCTATCCAAAGTGTGTGTGCTGTGGGCTCAGTGGGGAGATTGGAACCAAACATTTGAGCTTCATCCACTTCACGGATGTAAATTTGAGAGTGTTGCTCAAATTACCTGACCAACACTGCAGATATTTGTATCTGTCAAGCCCGGTTGACACCAGGATATATAATGACAGTAATCATATAGTAAAACCCCTGTCAAATAGTCTCAAAGCAGATGCACTTCTACAGCAGCAGCATTACATCATCCCCATTATCATTAATCATCATGCAATAATAAAAATTACCTCTGATTTGGTATCCCCCACTGCTCTGGTCTCATGGTGACCTCAGATTTGGTTTCATCATACACTTCTGTGCCTATGGTGAGTTTGTGTCAAAGCCTTTGGGGCTGGAGGTTCACGGGGAGATGGTTGTTGGAGGGATATTGTGGTTATTACCACCTCAGGTGGGTGATTTGCTCAGTCTGGCTCCACGACTGAGCTAATACTGTCATTTGTAGGGGGTTTAGTAGGTGGTGTCCTGAATATGTTAGCTCAGAACAGGCACCTCTGAACACCACCAAAGTGACCCAGGAGCAATGCAGGGCCCCTCTGGCTGGTGGCCCCATGGCGGCCTAATATTGATTGGCTCCCTGTGGCCTCCTGACCCTGATGATGAGACACAACGCATCAGGGCATGGCGGTGGCCAGGGAATCGAAATGAGTGGCGTGGGAACTGCAGGACAAGGACGTTACAGAAGACTAGGCAGCAAAAAAAAAATGCTGGATTTGTGTGCTATGTATCATGCTATGTCGAAAGCAGGAAGTCAGTCCCTTCCATGCAGTCAGTGTGTGAGGTAAGATTAAATCATTAGGGCTCAGGTACCAGCATCTGATACCATTGGAAAGTGGGAGAAAATTACTGCTGTGAGAGTGTAGAACAAACCTGGACCTGAATCCATCCCTTTGCCAGAAAGCTGTTGAGGAACAATGGCAAGCGACCACAAAATTCCAAATCACATAGGCCTATATGATGCCTTATATCCAGGCAGTACCGTAGGTGTTCCACAAATCAAAAAGGATGGCCACCACGTACTGCTTATTTATGAAGGCAATCCATACGGTCGTCTTCATTCGGACCACATGGTCCATGATGCAGCAATTCTTGTGGAAACCACATTGTTCCTTGGCCAGGAAGCCCTTTGCTTCAAGATGCTACATCAGGCAGTGGTTAAACATCTTTTCCAGTAACTTACAGACACAGCTGGTAAGCTTGATAGGTCTATAACTACTAGGGTCTCTAAGGTCCTTATTGGGTTTGGGGATAGGAATAACACAGGTTATCTGCCATGACAGATGGAAAACCCAGTCATCCAGATGTGGTTATAGACCCTCAGGTGGGTCTGCAGGCAAAATTTCAGGAGTGCTTTAAAAGATCATAATGGATCTCGTCAGGGCCTGCTGTGGTCTTGCTACATGACTGCAAGACACTTTTATCTCAGATAAAGAAAATGGACGATTATACTTCTCATCATTGCAGGTCACAAAATTCAAAGAGGATTTTTCCCTCAGCTGATGTTGCATGACAGCAAAGTCAGAGAGGAGAATCCAAGCATTCGAGAGCAAGTGCCACAGAAGACTCCTCAAAATATCATACAAAGAACACAAGACCAATAACTATGTGAAAGAAGAAATCAAAAAGCGTGTGGGCCCCCAAGAGCCTTTGCTCTCCACCATAAAGAGGAGAAAGCTGATGTGGTTTGGTCACACCACAAGACACAACACCTTAGCAGAAACCATCTTGCAAGGAACAGTCGAGGGCAAGATAAGAAGAGGCCGCCAAAAGAAAATTCATGGGTTGACAGCATCAAAGACTGGACCGCCCAACCCCTGCAACACCGCATACTAGCCACACAGGATCGTGAAGCATGGAAAAAAGATCCTGTTGCTTCTTGTGTCCCCCCTACGTCCTTTGGGACATGGGACTGAGTGAGTGAGTGACGTTGCATTGGGGAGAGAGTAACATACTCCTGGAAAAAATATGACTGAAGACCTGTGGTGACACTCAGGCTCTCTGTCCAGCTTTATATGTGTAACCCACCAAAAAGTTTTGTTTAGGAAAGGGGACGTAATTCTCGGGGGTTACCAGCAAGATGAATACCTGTGACCAAACTGCATATTATTTTGAAGGGTAACAAAAGAGAATAGTGCTGATGTTTTTTTCCTGTTCTATGTAAACCAAAAATGGAATATTAGGAGGTGCTGTTTGTTTTTTGTTTGGTTCATAAACTATTTGTAGTCTGTATTAGGATTAAGAAAATTATAGAAACTTTTAATGGTCTAGGAAGGTCTAGGGATCTAGAAAGTTTTGCTGAGCTACTTCCTGTAAAATCTAAAGACAACTGGGTAGTCCTATGTGATCTTTGAAAGAGCAAGTCACGTTTTTAGCTGTAGAAGTAGTTTATCTCTAGAAGTAGTTTATGCTGTTCACCCAAATAGTTAGGTCATCATCCTGTTTATTGTTAGATGATTGTAAATTTTGATAGATTGCTTTTGATTATTGTGGATAAGATGTTGATCCTTTTACCACATTCACCTGTCTCATAGTCCCACGGACCATGGGGGCATCACAGAAGATTTTGCAACCAGCTTCCTCCAATCCTAATGGTCCTTGTAGCCATCCCATGCTTGAGGACTGGTCTTCCTCCTGTAAGATACAGTTTCTTCTGAATGTTGGGATCTGATCCCAAGAATGTTCCAGACAAATTCTTCACCAGGGCTGTTTGCAGCCTGGCTCCTGCTGTGCGTTTTTCAATCTGGCTCTTCCAGATCATCCTATGGTCAAAAGTCACCCCAAGGTAGGTTGGTAATTTGTCTTGGGTAGGCTGTGAGTGTTGAACCGAAGATAAAGATGCTGTTCCTTTGTGGCATTGCAAGAGATCACGTATGTTGTTTTGTTCTGGTGTTAGTGGTAGCCAGCTACTTTTTGACCCACCTCTGTCTTCATCAGAGCTGCCTGCATTCTCACTGTGGCTGTAATCATATATTACTCAGATCATGCAGAGCACCAGATGACTAGGTCACACACACACACACACACACACCACCCACACACACACACCACACACCGCGCGCCACACACACACACACACACACACACACACACACACACACACACACACCATACATACACGTGCATGCGCGAACGCACGCACGCACACACGGCGTGAATACAAGATAGCAATTCTCTCTCTCTCTCTCTCTCTCTCTCTCTCTCTCTCTCTCTCTCTCTCTCTCTCTCTCTCTCTCTCTCTCTCTCTCTCTCTCTCTCTCTCTCTCTCTCTCTCTTCTGTCTGTCTGTCTGTCTGTCTGTCTGTCTGTCTGTCTGTCTGTATATATATATATATATATATATATATATATATATATATATATATATATATATATATATATATATACTTTTTTTTTTCATTCGTAACATCTTTTGTTTGTTGTTCGGTATAAAGAGAAACATTATGATAGAAGATTTCCTGTGCATGCTATAAAGATAAGGATATATCGAGTATTCGGAATGCAAAGGTTTACTGATACACTTGTAGGACTAGCTGAGAGCATAGCGAGCAAGTGGAAAGGAAAGGAGTGGAGCTGGCCCCTTCCCTCTTCCTTGTTTATAGCACTTCTGTTAAGTGTAGTCTGGGAGAAGAAAACATACTCTCTCTCTCTCTCTCTCTCTCTCTCTCTCTCTCTCTCTCTCTCTCTCTCTCTCTCTCTCTCTCTCTCTCTCTCTCTTCTCCAGGTTATTAGTGGAACAGGGGGCACGTGGTATAAATTCACAACTAAAGGGGCTTCTAGGTGTGTAGCTATCTTGGTTTACAGGCCACTTACTTGGCCGTGGCCTTGGCCTGAGCTCCAAACTCAAGTTCAGTGCCAACAGCTATGGCCAATGAAACAGCTTGCTGCATTCCTCTTTGCCATTGTCTTCTGGTTTCTCTCCACTATCACGATTATGATCTTTGTGTCCCATCATTTATGGCCTTGGTTAGCTCAGACAGCTCGTTGCCATCTCTCCTAATGTGCAATCTGTTGGCTTTCTCTCTGCAATGATCTTTACAGCCTAGAGGTAGGCTTTTCTCTATTAGGTAATGGGGACTTGTAGGGCAGCCCTGTTCTCGTACCTTGGGATGCTCTCTACCAATTGCGATTTATTGCATTATAAACAATGCTGACAAGGAGGAGGATGTAAAAATGCTCCTGTGGAAAGTACATAGGCTTTTAGACCATTTGACACTGCTGCACTGTAGGCTTCCTACTATGCCTCTTTCAACACCAAGTTTCTGTCTGAAGAACTTTCTTCAGCACCAAGTGTTTTCAGCAGCACTGTTACAGATTTCCCAGCATTTAGTTTGTGTCATAATAATATGGTTGTTTTTTTTCCACTCAAAGCTGGGTAGGGTGTGAAGAATGATATATCTGCTATCACGTGAGCAAGTAATCTGGTGTGTTAAACCTTGCTGCTTTATAGAAAAACAACAACCTGTTGTAACATGGACTGCACTGTCAATCGTGGTGAATGACAGTGTTGACTGAAGTCGCCTATGGCGGATAAAGAGGTAAAAGGATAACCACACTTTAAGTCCCCTGGAATGACAAGTACATTGTCATGAGCTTCAAGATCAGACTGAAACCTTCTTTGGCCATGACAATTTTTTGGTATGCATATGAAATGTGGACTATAAAAGCAGACATTGAAAGAAGAATACAGGCAATGTAGATGAGATGCTTTTGCCAGCTTCTTTACATATCATATAAAGTGGATCGGTGGTCTAGGAGGTTGCCTTGCTTTGCCTAGAAAGCAATAAATCCTGGTTGGAGTATGCAGTGGTTTGAATCCTGTTTGGGCCCAGAAATTTTCCCCCATCCATTAGACCACAAGTGGTAGTCTGGGTGCTAGTCTTTCGGATGAGACGATAAACCGAGGTCCCGTGTGTTACACATCATTATTTAGCGCATGTAAAAGAACCCATGGCAACAAGGGGGATATCTGGCAAAATTATGTAGCAAAGCCACTCTGATAGGGAAACAAATAGTTACAGACACAAAACAGGTGGCGCTGCACTTGTGGCAATGTGTTCTCCTCAGGGAGAGCAGCCCAAATTTCATGCAGATAAATCTGCTGCGACATTAAGTCGTATATAAAAAAAGATTACGTATCTAATGAGAAAGTAAAACTCATAATTGAAAATTCCACTAGGCTATATGAAGAGCTCCTGACTTTAGTGAAAAATGCAAACTGAAATGGTATGGGTAAGTCTCACAAAAATGTGGACTGGACAACACTGTCTTACAGGGAACAGTACTATGGGCGAAGACAGACTACAAAAAGGCAGACAGAGAAAATAATGGGAAGACAATAGCAAAGAGTGGACTTGACTCGAGAGGAACGATATGCTATGGAAAGTTGAGACTTGCAAAGAGTGGAGGAAGCTGGCTGCAGAGTCTTAAGTGGTACCCAAACAGTCTACAAGACAATGGGATTGGTGAAAGTGAATCCCAGCACTGATGGTAGGTTGCGTAGTGCCTGTTCTTCTTGTGTGTTTACAGTTTTGCAGTAGGTCAACCTGCTGGCCTCATCAACACAATCTATATTTACAGTTGCTATTTCATTGTACTGGATATATGCCAGGTATGTTTGTGTTTCAGTTGCCCATCAAAAGCTGACATGATTTACGGAATCTTCAACGTGCATATTTGATCTTCTGCATGTGTATGTACAGAAAGGTATTCAAGGCACTAACAGGTCTGGCCTTGAAGTTGACATGAGAGATTGTAAAAATCCCCTTTCTTATCCACTAAACTATGTGATCGACATTTAAACCCATGGCTTCATTGACCCACAGGGTTCAAGTCAAATAGTCTAAAACACTCGGCTAGAACATCCATTAGGGCAAACAATCAAGCAAACAATAAAAAAAAGAAATAAAAAAAGAGACAGTAGTAGTCGAAACAACAAAAAATGCAAATATAACAACATGAAATATTATTCCTTAAAGATGTTGCCGATCTGTCCCAAACGTGTCCTGGTGTTGATTCTCTTCCATACCCAAACATCACCAGTTTTTCTGTCGAGAGGCTAAATGTATCAAACTGTGACATAAACAAAAAATATCCATTCACAGCACATCAAGGAGTAGTGTTTGGGATATGTGGTGCTCTAAACAGTTTCTGCAAATTGCATGTGGTGGTTCCTCCCGATATGTATATCGCTGCTCACTTTCATCGGTTAAGCTATTGGTGTGAAGACAGATTTTGGGAAGCAGTGGTTGTTTTTGAGAATAGCAAAAACGTTTATTATTATTTGCACATGTGTCAGTGTTCTATACACGGCTTTCAAGATACATATATTTATTCAAGAACAAATTCTATGTTTGTTTTCTTTTGGAACAATCCTGCAGTCAGGTTTAATTTCACAGCAAAGAAACGCCACAACTTTGTCATGAGAAGCTTCTCTGCTGATTCTGGGTATGTGGTAGCACCATTCCTGTATAACATTGACAAATATAACTTTTCAGTAGGAATTGCAGTCCCTAGAAGACGTGTCATCATGGTCACTGTTCAAAAGTCGTTTTACAATTATGAATTGTGGATGATAACAAGGATGGTGTACACAATGTTCAATTCAACTCAGCAAAAAAGTGTACACATTGCTCTTGGCTTTCGTAATACAGTTATAAATATCTTTCCAACTTCTTACCTTGAAATACGGGATTTTGATGACAGAGGTGTTTTCATGGGACTACAGCTGTACTATTCTTTTCAGTCTATGACAGTTATGTCTCTGAAACTGCCCAATGGATTGCTGAACTGCTCCACAGATCACTATGTCACATTTCAGCAGCATGTGCACTGTAACCTGAAGCCAGAGTGTGCAGATGGACGTGATGAAACAGAACACTGTTCCTTTAGCAGTCCTAGTTGTCAGGGCAAGGTAGCTTCACACAACAAGTGTTTCAAATTTATCCGTATTGATACACCGACATACCATACACTAGCAGACACTGTTTGTCGTAAGGAAGGTGGTCTATTGGCTTCAATAAAAACACGAAGAGAACAGGAAGATTTCTTGCACCTTCTTGGATACTATTTTATTTTTGAAGTATTTATAGGTTATTCTTCTGCTGGGCTATCACTGTCTTTTGAGTATAGTAAATTGTTCAAATGGTCTGATAACACTGTAGTTTATGACATGAATCATTTTATTTTGCTACAAGGTTATCCTTCAAGAAATCTTATTGTTATGAGGCTTGAGTCAATGGCTTTAATGCCTTGGAAATCAATCAGATCCCATGGACAAATAGTGTGTGAAATCAAAACACACACAAAACATGTCACTTCTGCACATATTGAGCCCATACGTATACAGTCATTCTGGTTCATTTTAACACAGACCCAGCAAGTTTTAGCTGTGTGTCCAGGGAATCAAGTTACACACTTCTTTTTACTTCAAGCTTGTAGAACAGTTTACTCACAGCTTGGCAAACCCTCAGGAACTGCTAATAACATGACCATAGTTTCAAAGAAAGTTCCTCAACATGAAAGTATTACATTTATATGTGATGATGAGGTCACATCAATACCTCACAGCTTAACATGTGACTTCAGACAGGATTGTCCAGACTCCAGTGATGAGTCTTTCTGTAGCCATCCTCTGTGCAATGGGTTTCTGTGCTCTAATGGTCAGTGTGTGTTAAAGGAACAACGTTGCAATGAGTATTCTGACTGTCTGGATGATTCTGATGAGGTCAGTTGTGGAGGTGATAGTAGTTATTATGCACCAACTAAGAAAGTGATCAAGACAGTGGGATATAATTATATTTTTTATCCTACTCCTGACAAAGAGGAATCTGGACAACTACGTTATCTTATTGCTTTAGATGGTACAGGCTACTTTGTTAAGCTGGCCATCAACCCTAATGGTTCTTGTCCTGACAGTCATTATCGGTGCAACTTAGCCTCACCATACTGCTTACCTATCTATACACGATGCAACAGTGTTTCTGACTGCCTTTATGGAGAGGATGAACAAGATTGTGACATGGTGGCATGTGAAAGGTTCTACAAGTGCCGAGATTCCCCAGTCTGTATGCATGGAGATCAGCTGTGTGATGGCTGGGGTCAGTGTCCGCAGAAGGATGATGAGCTAATGTGTGATAGGACTCCTTGTCCTGAAGGTTGTCTGTGTCAAGGCTATTCTTTTCAGTGCAGTCATTCTTTTCCTGTTTATCAATTTCCAAACCTTCGTTACATGGATGCCTCTGGTTCAGGAATGACACTGGCTGATTTCAGTTCAAACATATACCTTGTACACTTAAGTCTAGCCAATAGTTCTCTTGTTAACATATCGGAAGTAAATCTTTTCAATCTGCAAGTGCTCAACTTGGAAGATAACCATCTGCAGCATATCAGAATGAGTGTTTTAGATAGATTTTGGAATCTCAGAATTGTCAAACTATCAAACAATCCACTCAGGTCTATGACAAACGACTCCTATAAACGCATTTATTTTGCATTGGAAATGATTGAGATGTCAAGAACTCGTATTCCAACATTTAATCAAGCATTGATAGCGTATTTACCAAACCTCAAACTTTTTAACGTTTCATTTTCAGCGTTGACAACCATCGAACCCATTGGATTTAAGAATATGCCAAGGATAGTAAAATTAGACATGAGAGGCAACTCTGTTGACTATTTTCCCTCAATATTTTTTGGGGGCTTTATCATATAGAAAACATTTTTTCTTCAAATTACAGACTTTGCTGTCATAACCTGTTTCCTGTCCTGTCACGTGAAGTGAGGTGTTCAGCACCTTCTCACGTATTTTCACCTTGTAAACGTTTGATATCAACTGACCTGCATTTTGTAATGTTAGGATTAGTTTGCGCATGTGCTACTTCAGGCAACCTTCTATTCTTGATAGCTTCTTTTGCGCACAGAACATTGTTTGGGGAGCACTTCATAAAGTCTGTTGCACATTTAGATTTGGCAAAGTTCTGTATGGGAATCCATACCATTATACTTATCACGGCAAATGAACTGTATAAAGGAAGCTATATCCAAGCGGAACGTGCATGGGTTAAAAGCACAGCTTGTAGGGGGGCAGCTTTCCTTTTCTTTCTCTCCACCCAAGTGTCTGTTTTAATGTCATTTCTAATAACCCTGGATGACGCCATCACCATCTGCTTTGACAGACATCTGGAATTTAAGAACAGGTGGATTGGTGCAGTTTGTGCAGTAACCTGGATTGTTGGAGCTTTACTCTCTCTGGTGTCTGTTCTTCCTGCAGCTTCAAACTGGGATGTGCATGCCCAGTCGGGTTTATGCCGACTGCCTTTATATGATGGCTACAGCTCTGATAGTCATTTTAAATGGTTTACCGTCATTGTGGCTATCAACTGCTTTTTCAGTTTTATGGTTGTGTTTGGTCAAATTATTATTTACAACCATTTACCCAAATACAGGATAACCTTTGATCACATAAAACGATCGGTTTGGTCATCTACCCGCCTGATACAAAGAGTTTCTGGTATAGAAGCTGTGTGTTGGTTCACAATAGCAATCTGTATGCTGATGTCTTCGTCTGATGTGACAATGTCAGACAAGCTCCATGATGCCATAGTTGTATATATGTTACCGATGACATCTGGTCTCTACCCAGTTCTCTGCACATGGGTTATGGTGACAGAACAACGACAGGAAGCTCAAGAAAAAAAGTTACTGGTGATCTTGAAATCACGAATGAAGCAGAAAACAGGCAAATAATAGAATGTTAAAAATATCTGTAGTAAATATCTGAATGATTAAAATCAGCGATTACAACAATTACATGGATAAACCCATATGAAATACTTTTTTTTGTACTCTGTCTGTCTTTCGGTCTGTCTGTTTGTCTATCTCTCTGTCTGTTTGTCTGTCTGTCTGTCTGTCTGTCTGTCTGTCTGTCTGTCTGTCTGTCTGTCTCTCTCTCTCTCTCTCTCTCTCTCTCTCTCTCTCTCTCTCTCTCTCTCTCTCTCTCTCTCCTCTCTCTCTCTCTCTCTCTCTCTCTCTTCTCTCTTATTTTTATTGTGATTTTTTTTCTTCATGATATTGATTTAAAGTAAAAAAAAAAAAATTAAAAAAAAAAAAATAAAAATATATATAATATAATATATAATAATAATATATATATATATATATATATATATATATATATATATATATATATATATATAATGTTTTTTTTTATTGCTCTCTTCGCAGTTGTCCCCACAATTCTAACCTGTTTGATTTATTATATCATTGCATTATAATCAGTATATCTTTTCTGACATTAATGTTCGGGTCAGTTAGGGACCGTGTGTTGGTTGAATACATAGGCCCTATTTTTTCTTAAATGATTATCAATGTATCTAACGGGGGTTATTCATCTATTGGATGTATACATACTTGTTTTCTTGAATCATAGGTTGAACTTTTATTGGTGGTGATGGTGTTTTTTTCTTTTGTTATATTTTGTTGATGTTGGGAGTTTTGGGGGTTTTGGGATGGTGGTGATGTTGGGTTTGTTGTTGGGTGTTTTTGTTTGTTGTTTGCTTGGATTTTAGGGGGGTCGCTATTCCCTAATCAAGGTAAGGGCCTGATAAAAAAAAAAGCATGTGCATGCTTACTCTGTTACCCTTGCAAAATAAAGATCATTCATTCATTCATCCATTCATTTATTTATTTATTCTCTGTCTCTGTCTCTGTCTCTCTGTCTCTGTCTCTGTCTCTGTCTGTCTGTCTGTCTGTCTGTCTGTCTGTCTCTCTCTCTCTCTCTCTCTCTCTCTCTCTCTCTCTCTCTCTCTCTCTCTCTCTCTCTCTCTCTCTCTCTCTCCTCTCTCTCTCTCTCTCTCATTTAGCTCAATCATTCCGGCATGTGGCAGACACGCATTAAATAACACTATTGCACTTACCAACCAAAACCTATGTACAGCATGCTCAAGATCCCAAGTAAACATGCTAGACAATTACCAAATTTTCGTTACGAAAAATGGTGCTCCTCGCCAGGCCCTATATAGGGATAACTTCCACCTCAGCACTAGAGGTACAGCCTCCCTGGCTGTTACTTTCAAACAAACCCTCCCCCAGCCACATCATCAAAGTTCTGATGATACTTATGTGAATAATGTGTTACCTCTTAAAGATCAAGGTGGTGCTCCCAGTGGCCATCCCCCTTTCAGAAACAACATAGGGGGTGCACGAGGAAATCCCCGTGCTAGGTGGAATGGACCCCTCAGGCACACCAGTTCTACCATGAGCCGAGATGTCCCAGCCGTGATGTCCACAGTGGACTTCCCTCCTCTACCCTCAAGGAGCAGCCACCAGCCTGGACTTCCCAAGCTGGATCATCATCCTCCAGCTTCATCTGGGGGACCAGCAACCTTGGAGACTCCAGAGCCCTCCAGTAACAATGTATCCTTTGCTGCTTATCATACTCAGCCACAAACTGATATAAATTTACAGCCATCATTTTCTGCCCCAAGGGCTCCACCAACTTTCCGCCCTGTACTAAAACAACCAACTTTCATGCACTCAGAGTATCCCCCTCCTAAATTACCAGTTCCATGTCACTTTCCACCTTATGGTCTCCATGACAGAGACTTTATCCCAAGACTACCTTCTTTTCCTTCAAACCCTGTTACCTCCCCTTATTACCCCCCTGTACCCTTTGGTCATTCAGCCCCCCAGAGTTGGCTATCCAGTTATCCTGCCAATCAATATGCACATCAACTGAATAATTTAGCATCGCAACTGATGCAATAGTGTAATGTTAGAGAGTTAAACGCGGATGGGTAAAAAGGGTGAGAGATGGAGAGCAATCTTTTTTAATATTCAATGCTCTCATTTAATTCCTTATCATTATGGTTGTCTTACGTCTATTTTAGTGCCAAATGATAGCAGAAGACCTTTTGGCTACTTATATGCATGTTTTTGGACAACTCTCTGGTTACTTAACATTTATTAGTATTTTAGTTGTATGTTTGTTTTTTTCCTGAGGCTCTTGGTGCTTTCCTTGTCTTTTTGTACAGTATGTGATCAATGACAGTTCTCACCTGGTGGATCAATTGTGCCAGCAGAATCATGGACTGGGGACATCTAGGAATTGTGAATAATCTGAAAAAGACTGTAAGGGAAAGGAACGGTCTCCTTTACCCCTGGAAACAGCTTTTGTGTTTTGAACTTACATGCAGCCTTGAATTTGCTGGTTATTGAAGCTGACTGTTAATTCCTTCCTCTGTTCAGATTTTTTTGTTTGTTTGTTGTTTATTTGCTTGTTTTGCTTGTTGTTGGGCTTTGTTTTTTTTTTCTTGTTCTTTATTGCTTATTTGGGGTTTTTGGTTTTGTTTGTTTGTTTGTTTGTTTGTTTGTTGTTGTTGTTTTGTTTGTTTGTCTGATTTTGTTTTATTTTTTACTCCTCTTGATATCTCTGTTTGTCATCTGCTGATTATATACAAATTTTTTGTGTGCATTACATTTTGCACGTATATGTACAGTTGGATGTTTTGAATTTTATTTGGAAGTTTTCACTGGTTTGTGCCTGTTTTGTACTTGATCCAAATTTTCTTTTGTCCTATAGTTACTACTTTAAGAATTCTTAACGTATATAAACTACAGGGTCCTTGGGATTGTGGTGTTATTTTTCCATCTCTAACAGCCATGGCTAACAATGCCAGTACTGATAAATGGTTGAGCAAATTTGGATTAAGAACTGGCTATCTGAATATATGTCATCTGTTAAATAAAGTATCTGATATTTCTTCTATTCTATATAATTCAAATGACCACTTCCACATTTTTGGCTTTTCAGAATCTCGTTTATCTGATAAAGTTGCTGATAGTGTATTATCAATTCCTGAGTACAATATCATTAGAAAAGATGCAAAAACTAAACTTGAAACTGGTTTGGTAATATATGTACATAGGTCTGTTAATTATACTCAAGTGAATTTTTCTGATAAATATAATATTGAGTGTGTCTGGTTGGAGATTCAATTAAAGGGAAGTAAACCTATTCTGTTTGGTTTTCTGTACAGAAATCCTAGCGAACGGGTCAACTGGTTTGATCGTTTTTGTCTAATGATGGATGAAGTATCAAATTATGCAACTGAGATAATTCTGCTTGGTGATTTTAATATTGACCTACTTAAGCCACATGACAAATGGAAACTTACTTTTGAACTTTACAATCTATCCCAAATGGTCGACACTCCTACCAGAAAACACTCAATTCAGAGACACTTATTGATCACATTTATACCACTAACCCAAATAATATAGTAGAAATGTCTGTACCAGTTGTTGGTATTAGTGACCACTTCCCAGTTTGCTTGACTTGGTCAAAAAAAGGTATTAAAATTCCTAAGTGTAGCCACAAATACATTTTTTTTAGAAGCTATCAATCATTTAATTTAGATGATTTTATGTCTGATTTATGTGCAGCAAGCTTTACTGATGTTTATCAGTATACTGATCCCGACAAAGCTCTGGTTACTTGGTATCATATCTTTTCTTCTATTGTTGATAAGCATGCTCCCATTAAGACTAAACGTGCTAAGGTAAAAGATAAGCCACCATGGCTATCTGATGAAATAAATAAAGCCATAGCTATTCGTGATAAATTACTGAAGTCTACAGGAAAAAGTGAACAATTTAAACACCAACGTAACAAAGTGACATCTATGAAAAGAGTAGCCAAAAAGAAGTATTTTTCAGAGCTTGTTGCACATAAAAAAGACCCTAAATTAATATGGAAAGCTATAAATCAGTTAACAGGTAAAACATCCACAGCATGTCCTTCTTCACCTATAAATCTATCTGCCGAATGTATGAACAAACATTTCTGGACCATTGCAGAAAGACTAATCAATAATGATAATTCAGTAAATAATGACTTGCATCCACTAAAAAACTACTGTGATTCTAAAGGAATACAGACTAAGCTTGATTTCAAATTTCTTGGTGTAAGTGAAGTGTATAAAGATTTGTGTTTATTGAAGCAATCCAGCTCCCGTGGCATGGATGACTTAGACAGTGACATTTTAAAGATTTCTGCACCCATAATTGCCGAGCATATTACATATATTTATAACCTTTCCATTGAAAAATGTTCTTACCCTCAAATGTTTAAAGATGCTAAGGTGATTCCTGTCTTCAAATCTGGTGATACTAATGACCCTTCTAACTACA
>CM060347.1:34646367-34651367 GCA_030674155.1 Stramonita haemastoma | reverse complement strand
ACACATGATTTACATAATTTATTGGCAGGCGAACGTCTTAACCATCCTGTCACCGTCCTTCGTACCCAGCCTCGCCCTTTCTTCCTAGTTTGACGAAAAAATCGAACTGAATGTCAAAGTCATTCGATGAGACTATAAACCGAATGCACGCATAACATCTTGCGTACACGTTAAAAACCCGTTCTGCCTTTCGGAAGAGTAGGTCATCGTGTGCCGGTAGGAGCGGATGACAAAACTATAACAAACCAGCATGCACAGAGGTGTCGTGTTTAGACACCATCCCTGATGAAAAATCGGGGGGCTAGAGTCCAAGGGCGGCTCGGGGCTGTAGGTATATGGCAACGTTCTGGTGGCTCCTGCGACGGTACTGGAACCATTCGTATCGGTCATTGCCTTTCCAATGGATCATTCCAGTGCCGTGGAGAGGGGGTCTGCTGCATGGGTAACAGCTTGCCCTCCATACTTACCTACCCAGGCTTTGCGCTCTAAAGACTAGAACGCAACTCCATAGTCTTCCGAGACTGACGGGTGCCTACTACTATACTACTACTACTACTACTACTACTACTACTACTACTACTACTATACTACTACTACTACTACTACTACTACTACTACTACTACTACTACACATGATTTAGCCTCTGAGATAACTAAAAAATGGAAAACACAATATTGAAATTATTCCAAGAGACACTGAGGTATTTTTACTACTGTTTGCAGACGATATAATTATCTTGTCTGACACTGAATTAGGTTTACAAAACCTACTAAATATATTAAAGGAAGTGGCAGATCACCTAGATTTAGCTGTCATTATGGATAAAACAAACATATTTTTTAAGGATAGGTGGACATTTTCTCTACTTGGAAAATGTTTTTTTAAGTGCTGGTGAAAGTAGTGAATTGTTTAAGATACCTAGGGATTCTATTTCAACTATGCTAAGGCTAAATTTTGCATGGCATGAATCTTGCAGGAAGGGGAAAAAGGTATAATCAATATCTTAAATATATTACAAAAGCTGGATACAGTAGACTGTTCTTTATCTTAGAAAATGTTTGATGTTCAAATAGAATCTTTTTCTAACATATGCATATGAAATAAGGAGATTTAATTCATAAATAGAAAAACAAAAAGTAATAACTTGCTGTCAAGCGTTTTTAACAAGTCCGAATCCATTGTCAAGTACTGAACTATATTGTGAAACAGGAAGATATCTTTGACAAATCAGAAGTCTGTTAAGACTATAAAGTACTGGCTCAAAGTATTGAAACTTCCGCAGTCATGTTCTTAAAGCCATTCCTATGACATGATGGTTATACAAATGGAGTTGGATAAGGAAAATATTTACCAAGTCAAAAATGTTTTGTCAAAACATGGTTTTGTTATTATGTAGTTGTGTCAAGCAGTCGGTAACGGGCAGCAGTTTATATTTTTAGTATAAAGACAGTCTTAATTGTTCATTTAACATAAAATTGAAGGGGATGAAGAGCACAGTCAAAAGTGTACAACAGGCAAGTGATCTTTTATCTTAAAGGTTTTTTTTTCCTAATGCTACCTAGTGTATTCGTTGTAACTAATAGTATCAAAGGTGAGACAATGTCCCCAACCACTTGTGCTTTGTCTTCATATGACAAAGACAGAACCATTGCCATGAGAGAGAGAAAAACACTTACACTTAATAAAACTCATTCTGCCAAGAGACACGATTAGTGTTTAACTTTGTCAGATAGTAGTCTCCTTCTCTTCTCTTGTTCAAGTTATACCATTAAATGTGTCTGGTGAAAAGTAGTGATAATGTTCTTTCCAGCTTGTCTTGTGGGCCATACAACTTGGTTTGCATGGTTATCTCCTTTGTACACACAATTTTCCACAGGAAATGCATCTATAAAGGTTGTGTTCACCAACGTTTATTATATTATTATTTTTTTTTTTTTACCACAGGTACAGAGAGTAGAAAGAACAATTATTTCAGCTTTGTAGACATGTGGTGATTCAGCTTGTGCCCAGTGCAGAATCTTACAATGACGACCTATTCCTTTCTTTTGAGACAGTGGTAATCAGTTGAGACTGTGGTAATCAATCTACTCTACTCTGGGTCAGGCTATTAATTCATGGTTGTTTTTTCTCACAGGAGATAAATATTGTTTTCACACTGTTTGTTCTCTGTATGTTGTTTTGCAAGTTCATCAGCCTGTAGTTGTCAAGTATACCACAGTGGGCATGGACCCATTGCAGAAGTACACGTTTTTTTTGTTTTTTTGGTGTGTGTGTGTGTGTGTGTGGTGCGTGCGTGCGTGCGTGCGTGCGTGCGTGCGTGCGTGCGTGCGTGCGTGCGTGCGTGCGTGCGTGCGTGCGCGCGCGCGCGCGCGCGCGGTGCTTGCGTGCGTGCGTGCGTGCGTGCGTGCGCGTGCGTGCGTGCGTGCGTGCGTGCGTGTGTGGTGTGTGTGTGTGTGTGTGTGTGTGTGTCTTTGACTTAACATCTGTTCCCTTAATGTGATATTAGATGAGGGGTTGGGGGTGGGATGTTGAGATGAGGGCATCAAAGTGAAAAGATGCATGCTCATGAATATAAAAAAAAAACTGATTTCAAACAATACAAACTATATGTATGAAAATGGCCAAAAACTCACTCACTCACTCACTCAGTCCCATGTCCCAAAGGACGTAGGGGGGACATGAGAGAAGACGCAACGGAGATCTTTTTCCATGCTTCACGATCCTGTGTGGCTAGTAGGAGGCGTTGCAGGGGTTGGGCAGTCCAGTCTTTGATGTTGTCAACCCATGATTTCTTTTGGCGGCCTCTTCTTCTTTTGCCCTCGACTGTTCCTTGCAAGATGGTTTTTGCTAGGGTGTTGTGTCTTGTGGTGTGACCAAACCACATCAGCTTTCTCCTCTTTATGGTGGAGAGCAAAGGCTCTTGGGGGCCCACACGCTTTTTGATTTCTCTTTCACATAGTTATTGGTCTTGTGTTTTTGTATGATATTTTGAGGAGTCTTCTGTGGCACTTGTTCTCGAATGCTTGGATTCTTCTCTCTAACTCTGCTGTCAGAGTCCATGATTCACAGCCATATAGGAGGATAGATATTACGAGGGATTTGTAAGGTGGTATTTGGTGCAAAGCTGATGTTGTTGCTTCTGATGATCTTCTCGAGTCTGACTAGAGCAGATGTTGCTGTTGCAATGCGAGCTTTCACCTCATTGTTTGATGTGCCATCTTTTGTTAGGATGGAGCCTAAGTATTTGAATTGGCTCACCTCTTCTAGTGTTTCTCCATTCATCTTTATTTCCGTGATGTCATTACTCGCGCTGTTGACCATGATCTTTGATTTCTCTGTACTGACCTCCATGCCGTATGCGCTCGCTCGATCTGTTAAATTGTCTGTGAGGATTTGCAGTTCTTGTTTGCTGCTGCCATGAGGTCAATGTCATCTGCAAATCTGAGGTTGCAAAGGGGTCTTCCACCAATGGAGATGGAAGTGTGGTGGTTTTGCAGTGTCTCTGTCATGATGTTTTCGAGGAAGAGGTTGAAGAGTACATGTGAGAGAAGGCAGCCCTGGCGAATCCCAACCGTGGTCTTGAGAACTCGCCCACGTGATTGTTCATGAAAACTGCACTTTTTGCGTTCTCGTACAGAGCCTTGCTGACTTCAATTAGGCAGCTGTCAATGTTGAAGTGCCTGAGTACTTGCCAGAGGCCGTCATGCCATACCCTGTCAAAGGCCTTTTTGAAGTCTATGAAATTGTGGTACAAGTCTTTTTGGTGTTGGAGATGCTTCTCTATCAGAATTCTCAGATTGAAAATTTGTTCCATTGTGCTGCGTTTTGGTCTAAATCCCGCTTGTTCTTCTGCCAGGAGTTTTTCCGCTTGGTTTTTCAGTCTGTTGAGAACTACCTGCAGCATGATCTTGCTAGGATGACTTATGAGACTGATGGTTCTGTAGTTCTGGCATTGCTTGAGGTTTCCTTTCTTTGGCAGGGGTATTACAAGAGACTGTGTCCATTCTTTTGGCCATTCTTTGGTGTCGTGGATCTTCTGACAAAGTTCTGTGAATCGCCTTGCTGTTTCATTCCCTCCATTTTTTATGAGTTCAGCTTTGATGTTATCGATTCCAGGGGACTTCCCCTTCTTCAATTGTTTGATAGCTGCATCTACTTCACACCTTAGTATTGGTTGGTCTTTATCTTGGTGTTCAGGAGGTTTGTCAGAAACTATGTTGGTATCTGGGCGTAGTGGGTAGTTGTAAAAACTAACCTAAAAGCCAAACCTAAACAGTTACAAATCATTCTGATATTAAAGCTGTAACAGGACCACAGTAAAATTTTACAAAAACAAAAGTTACTGGGGACAGCACCAAAACACTTCTACCCCACACATTAACCTTGGAATTGTTAGAGCAACGTGCAGAGACGTATTTTGAAACGCTGATAGGAGTTTTTTGAAATCTTGAGATTGATACAAAATGTGAATATTTGAAAGTTATTTTTACAGCATATGCATTAGGTATTTTGGTGCGCAAATTTTGCTAAAAAGGAGGTTAGTTTCAATCTCTGGATTAGAGGAACAATGTTTCTGATATCCTTACTGAGTACAATAATTGTTTTCAAAATTTAGAAATCTCTAAAGAGAGTCGCCTCATTCTTGAAGTGCTCACTCTTCAGATGTGTTTTTTGTATGCAGCACTTGCTTACTCTCTAGTCTCGCAATGATTTTTTTTTCCAGTGCAGTTTTCTCATTATAGACTGCCTCTGCATTCCACTGCATAATGATGAGGAGTTGCCGTCATTTGACATGTCGGTCATTCGCTCTTTTTCTGCTGTCCCTTGGCTCCAGAAGACAGGCAGGAGGGTCCTCCAGAAGCTGAGGGAGGGCCCCACTGAGGGAGGCTCAGAGCCCATCACTTTAAGTAGGAATGGTGCAGGTTTGATGCATGGTATATCGTGCTTTGTTAAAGGAAGGGTGATCTATGGATCCATGCTGCTGACTTGTGCCCTTTAG
>CM060347.1:34611367-34638867 GCA_030674155.1 Stramonita haemastoma | reverse complement strand
TTAATGACGTTTTTGCTAATTAAGCAAGACAGTTAATTACTAGTGACTGTTGCATGGTACCATCAAGATGCCAACAACAGCACTAACACACAGACAAAAAACTGGACAATTCTACGGCATAGCAGTGCAGAAATCAGGAAAAGGAAGAAAACAAAACAGAAACAGGCCACTGGCCCAGCCATGTTCAATGTCAACAGAAGTGACAGGCTGCTGTATTTCTATGACAGCTACTGCTCTCTACTGCCTGTTTTTCGTCCTGCTCTTGTTGAGTGGGGACATTGAACTGAACCCAGGACCCAGGAATTATGGAACAGCCTACAATACCTACAATGACTACACTGACTACAATGACTTTAATGAGTACAACTATTTCTCTTACTTTATGCAACAGGTACAAATGTCTTTGGACAACAAATTTTCAGACTTCATGAACTTTCTTCGAACCCACGCTGATGATGTTTGTCACAAAGTAGATGAGAAACTGGAAAAACTGGAAAATTCCTTCAGTCGCTTAGCTGCAGACGTGTACGCCCTTCAGGAAGGAATGCAGGAAGACAGAGAAGACATCCACCAAATCAAGCAAAGCCAAAGTTACCAACAAGAACGGATGGACAGAATAGAGCAGGAATTAGAGCAATTACAGAAGGATTCCCGACAGTGCACGCTGAAGCTGATTGGTGTCAGAGAAGAGGAGCATGGAACCACTCAGACCAGTCTTCAGATTGTCGTTGATCTGCTCAACGAGTTTTCATCGTCACGGACATGGCATGAAGACGACATCGAAAGGTGTTATCGTGTGGGAGCCAGACGAACACACCAGATCCTCCGCGGCCACTGATTGTCCGTATGCACAGATGGGGGGACAAGATGAAAATCCTTACGGACAAAGCGTTGAGAGATCTCCTCCGGCGTGAAAACATCAGGATCACTGCAGATCTAACAGTTCGCCAACGGGAGGAAGTGGAGCACCATCGTCAGCAGGGCAAGCTTGCCTACTTCAGAGCAAGGCCGCCTGCAAGTGGAAGATCCCCACCAACGACCCCCCACGTACAGCGGAAACCACCAGAGGGATCAGCAGACGTATCGCCACAGGACCAGAGAGGAAATGGACTCCAGACACTGGCGTACGGCATACAGCAGCCCAGAAGAGTCCGTTCCATCCAGAGACAGACCAGGGCAGAGGGAACAACATCCAGCCTCCCACTGGGAAAGAAGTTGGAGACAGTCAAATAACACCCATGAGACGTTTTGGATGTCTCAATCCCGCCAGACTTCAGGGTCCACCTCCTTTGAAACTCCTGGGCCTTACATGGAGGAGGTACCCATCGCTCCTGGCACGCGTCTCTACAGTGAGGTGTTGACTGGTGCTGCATCGGTCTCTGAGGGAGCTGCGGAGGAGCCAGGCCCATCTCCTTCCCCCACCCGGAGGAAGGCTGCAGAGGCCATCAGCGTCCAGGGGCCGAGTCCAGCGCAGGAGGCAGTGGAGCAGGTCGGCCCTCAGCGCCAGGAGGCAGTGTGTGAGCAGCGCAGAACCCGGCCCTGTCCCGCTGTCTGGGGCCCTGCCGGCTCCGAGCCTGCTCTCTCTTCAGCACCAGGGGCTGGGGAGCGTCGGGAGAAGGGTGTGGTGCCTGAGGACGAGCATGCTCTGCAGAGAGGCAGAGACAGAGAAACGACATCACCGATGGCAGTTCCCTCCCTTCCCCCCTCCAACCAGGGATTGACACCGACAGCAGTTCCCTCCCTTCCCCCATCCACCCAGGAATTGTTGTTTGGCCCCCATCCTTCCCCGACTAGCTCCAGAGACAGTAACAAGGGTGGAGAAGTGCATGCGATGGAACTGAGTGCGGGTGCACCGCTTGGTGCAGGGCAGCAGTCTGGGGATTCCCCAGATCGGCCACAACAAGGCAGCCCACCTGTACTGAACATTGGAGACCGGCAGAGCAATAGTGCATGCAACTTAAGTGACAACAACTCACAACAAACATTCACAGACAGACAGACACCCAGAACACAGGCACGACTGCCAACTACCTGGATGAGTGCTAACCACTGCAAAAACAAAAACAAGAAACAAGCTTCAAAGCCAAGGGTTTCAAAGAAAAAGAAATGACGTCAAGGTCATGACCTCAGGACGATGAGAGATAGCGTTAGTAAGCCCCCACGTCAGTGTACAATACTGGCCTGGAATGTGGAAGGCTTGGCCTCAAAACTAAAAGACAGTTCATTTATATCTTTTGTATCACAGTATGATTTTGCTTGTTTCACTGAAACTTTTATGAAAGATTTTTGTTCAGACATATTCTCTTTTTATACCTCTTTTCATGCTCCAGCACATAAATTTTCAAAACAAGGAAGAAATAGTGGAGGGGTAATTGTTCTTGTAAAAAATGAATTTATGAACTTTGTTAAAGATGTTTCATTTCCCTATAACAACATGATCATTCTGCAACTGTCTAACAAACTGTTTGGTACGTTGTCTGATGTTTTTATGATATGTACATATCTGAATCCAACTGACATCCCTTTTTATGACAACAGCGATTTCACAGATGGTGTTTCAATGCTTGAACGTTGTATGCTAGATATTGTTGAAAATAATGATGATGCACAGTTTATTGTATGCGGTGATCTGAATGCACGAACAGCAAACAAACAGCCATGGTATTTTGATGGGGATTCATTTTGCTTTGAGCGAGACGAATCCCTTAGTTTTGCAACTCTTTCCAATACTGATGTGTCCACTGTTCCACTTAGACATTCACAAGATCACAATCAAAACAGTTACGGAAAAAAAATTGCTATGTTTGTGTACAAGTTTTGATCTGTATATATTAAATGGTTCTACTGCAGGTGACAGAAATGGCTCCTTTACATTTATTTCTAATAATGGTAACAGTGTCATAGATTACTTTTTATTTTCTTGTTCGCTTTGTTCAGTTCCTTGTGACATGCATGTCAATGAACGAATTGATTCTAAACATATGCCCATTGTCTGTTTTGCTTTGTGCAATGCCAATATTGAGCAGCTGAGGGATAAAAGTGTTTGTTTTGATAAACTTGTATGGTCGCAGGACAAACAAGAAACTTTCCTAAACAATCTCAAGTCACTTGATAACCTACAGAAGTTAGAAGAAGCCTACCTACTCATTGATTCCAACATTAATAATTCTGTAAATGTGTTCACTAGTATGCTGTCATCTGCTGCTTCCTGCTTTAGGAAAACATTTGGGGGAGGGAGAAAGAAAGGGAGTGCATGGTTTGATGGGAATGCGTGCATGCGCGAAGGTTTACTCGGTCTGCTCTCCGCATTTATTTACGCACTCAGTCTCCACGGGATAGGGTAACGTACTGTAAAACCCGTAAAAATTACAAGCAACTTTTAGCCTCCAAAGAGAAGGAATACAAAAGAAAAAGTAGAGAGGAACTTGTAAACAGTATGAACGATTCAGTAAAGTTTTGGGGACACATTAAGAAACTCTCAAGAAAAACCTCTGAGATAGGCAATATAGATATGGCACAATGGATAGAACACTTTAAGGGGCTTTTTGGGGAGGAGGGAGGGGAACAGGAAGAAGTAATTGACAGCAGTGCAAGCTTATTTGACTCTGAACAAATTCCGGAGGATGTTATGGAATTAAACTCAGAGATAACAGAGGAAGAAATAATTAAGTCTATTAACATCTGAAACATAACAAAACTGCTGCCTTGATGGGGTTATCCTGAAATTTTTAAGTCAGTGATAAATCATAAAAGAATAATATCCTTTCTGGTACATCTGTTTAATAAGATTTTTTCTCTGACTTACCCACAATCTTGGACAGAAGCTATCATCCACCCCAACATAAGAAAGGAAACATTCATAATCCAGATAACTATAGACATCTCATTATTGAACATCTGTAGTAAACTCCTAAGCTATATAATCAATAAACGTTTATCAACTTTGTAGAAAACAGAAATATTCTTGTGAAATACAAGCAGTTTTCGAAAAGATCATTCCACAATTAGTCATGTTTTACTTGTATGCTATTATCCAAAGACAGCTCATAAGAAACAAAAAATTATATGTTGCTTCATTGACTTTAGGAAGGCTTCGACTTATTTCTTTAAGCAAACTTGGCGGATTCTGGAAAAAAATGGTGTAAATGTAATATATTGAAAACATTACAGAGTATGTATGCAACTGTAAAAGCCGATTCGTTTGGACCAAGTATCAGAAGCCATATCCTGTTTCAAAGGCTTAAAACAAGGTGAAATAACTAGCCCTCTTTTATTCTCATTGTTCATTAACAGTTAGCCCAGATGTCTTAAATAGAAACATGGCATCAGCTTTACCCTATCCACTAGAAATTTTCATTTGTTTATTTGCTGACAACATTGTTTTGATATCTGACAGTGTTTCAGGCTTACAAACCAGTTAAATGTTCTAGCAAGTCAATCCATAAAACTAGATTTGCATGTAAATCTTGATAAATCGAACATTATAATATTAGAAATATGGATATGTTGCTACAAAGAGTTTGGCTCTACAAAGGAAAAGAAATATATATCGTAAAATCTTATAAGTACCTAGGCTTGTTCCTTTCTACTAGAATAGCATACAGTAAAGCAGTCCGTGAGCTCTCGTGTAAAGCTAGAAAAGGGTATCAACATTTTCAGATTCTATGGAAGCTGGGGTATTTTTTAGCAGACATTTTTGTCAAACTTTTGATTCCCAAAATTAAAACCAATTCTATTGTAAAGGAGAAGAAATATGGCCTGTCTCAACAGAAGTCAGTGGAGAATGTCCACAACGTTTGCTCTGAAAAAACTGTTAACTAAGCCCAGAACCCCAAATGACATGTTTACAGTAAAACTGGTCGATACCCATTATATATTCTGCTATATATCTACGATCAGATATTGGCTGCGTTTAACAGAGTTAGAAGAAACTAGACTTCCAAAAAAAGCCTACAACATGCTTTTGTCCCACCATAATGATGGTAAAATGTGTTGGGTATCACATATTTGTAAAATGTTATATGAGACCGGTTTTGGATTTGTATGGGAAAACCAAGGTGTTACTAACCATAAAGCTTTCTTACGACAGCTTAGACAAAAATTAGTAGATTGTTTCTTTCAAAAGTGGAATGAACATATTAACAATAACACTCGATTCAGTGTGTACCATACATTTAAATCATCTGCATCTATGGAAACATACTTTACCTTGGTGCCTAACAAGCATATTCGTGACATTCTAATCAGATTCAGACTAGGAATATCAGACCTACAGACGCACAGAAAGCGCTACACAGCCACTTCTGAACAAGATCTCCAGTGTACTATTTGCCACAGGGCGATAGAAACAGAACTGCACTTTCTCTTGTATTGTAATGTCCTGTGACCTACGAGTAAAATTTATCCCAAAAAAATATCCTATGTATCCATCGCTAACTTCATTCCATAGATTAATGCTAGATGATACGTGTGTCCATGATCTGGGCAGATTTATTTATCATTCCAACAAACGCCGATAATGTCATCATGAAATTTTGTGCTATGTTCTTCGAGTAATTGATGCTGATTTCAAAATATCCTTTTGTATTAATATAATGCTCTATTCAAAGTATCCAATCATACATGATTACTTATGGATTTGTAACGGTTGAATTGCCTATACAATTACATTCTTGAGTTCTTGAGATTCTTGAGTTCTTCTCTCTCTCTCTCTCTCTCTCTCTCTCTCTCTCTCTCTCTCTCTCTCTCTCTCTCTCTCTCTCTCTCTCTCTCTCTCTCTCTCTCTCTCTCTCTCTCTCTCACACACACACACACACTCACACACACACACACACACACACACACACACACACACACACACACCACACACACACACACACACACACACACACACACAGAGTTACACTGTTGCTAATACCATTATTTAATACTTAAAGAAAAGAATCAATGAAAAGTCAATAAGCAATTTATGTCAGATTACAGTATCTGCATACTTCAGTTCATACATTATATATTAGAAGGATGACAAGAAAAAACAACAAACGCAACAATACCAGTGGTTAATACCCATCTCCACTGAGAGGAACCATAAGCACTAACTCACTCACTCACTCACTCAGTCCCATGTCCCAAAGGACGTAGGGGGGACATAAGAGTAGACGTAACAGATATCCTTTTCCATGCTTCACGATCCTGTGTGGCTAGTAGGAGGTGTTGCAGGGGTTGGGCGGTCCAGTCTTTGATGTTGTCAACCCATGATTTCTTTTGGCGGCCTCTTCTTCTCTTGCCCTCGACTGTTCCTTGCAAGATGGTTTTTGCTAGGGTGTTGTGTCTTGTGGTGTGACCAAACCACATCAGCTTTCTCCTCTTTATGGTGGAGAGCAAAGGCTCTTGGGGGCCCACACGCTTTTTGATTTCTTCTTTCACATAGTTATTGGTCTTGTGTTCTTTGTACGATATTTTGAGGAGTCTTTTGTGGCACTTGTTCTCAAATGCTTGGATTCTCCTCTCTAACTCTGCTGTCAGAGTCCATGATTCACAGCCATATAGGAGGATAGATATCACGAGGGATTTGTAAAGGTGGTATTTGGTGCAGAAGCTGATGTTGTTGCTTCTGATGATCTTCTCGAGTCTGACTACAGCAGGTGTTGCTGTTGCAATGCGAGCTTTCACTTCATTGTTTGATGTGCCACTTTTGTTAGGATGGAGCCTAAGTATTTGAATTGGCTCACCTCTTCTAGTGTTTCTCCATTCATCTTTATTTCCGTGATGTCATTACTCGCGCTGTTGACCATGATCTTTGATTTCTCTGTACTGACCTCCATGCCGTATGTGCTCGCTCGATCTGTTAAATTGTCTGTAAGAATTTGCAGTTCTTGTTTGCTGCTGCCCATGAGGTCAATGTCATCTGCAAATCTGAGGTTGCAAAGGGGTCTTCCACCAATGGAGATGGAAGTGTGGTGATTTTGCAGTGTCTCTGTCATGATGTTTTCGAGGAAGAGGTTGAAGAGTACAGGTGAGAGAAGGCAGCCCTGGCGAACCCCAACCGTGGTCCTGAAGAACTCGCCCACGTGATTGTTCATGAAAACTGCACTTTTCGCGTTCTTGTACAGAGCCTTGATGACTTCAATTAGGCAGCTGTCAATGTTGAAGTGCCTGAGTACTTGCCAGAGGCCGTCATGCCATACCCTGTCAAAGGCCTTTTTGAAGTCTATGAAATTGTGGTACAAGTCTTTTTGGTGTTGGAGATGCTTCTCTATCAGAATTCTCAGATTGAAAATTTGTTCCATTGTGCTGCGTTTTGGTCTAAAGCCCGCTTGTTCTTCTGCCATGAGTTTTTCCGCTTGGTATTTCAGTCTGTTGAGGACTACCTGCAGCATGATCTTGCTAGGATGACTTATGAGACTGATGGTTCTGTAGTTCTGGCATTGCTTGAGGTTTCCTTTCTTTGGCAGGGTATTACAAGAGACTGTGTCCATTCTTTTGGCCATTCTTTGGTGTCGTGGATCTTCTGACAAAATTCTGTGAATCGCCTTGCTGTTTCATTCCCTCCATTTTTTATGAGTTCAGCTGGGATGTTATCGATTCCAGGGGACTTCCCCTTCTTCAATTGTTTAATAGCTGCATCTACTTCACACCTTAGTATTGGTGGGTCTTTATCTTGGTGTTCAGGGGGTTTGTCAGAAACTATGTTTGTATCTGGGCGTAGTGGGTAGTTGTACAATCCCTCACAGTATTCTGTCCAGCGTTGGAGGATGGCATTGTTTTCTATTAAAAGATTTCCTTCTTTGTCTTCAATAAAGAAGGCTTTAGGCTGTGTGGTTTTTGTTAGTGCTTTCAAAGTGTCGTAAGCTGTTTTGCTGTTTCCCTTGGTCATTCCAGCTTCGATGTTTTGCATTGTTTTCTATCCTCGCTTCTTTGGCTTCTCTCATCTTTTTCCTCACTTCTCTGTGGCTATCCATGTACTTCTGGTAAGCTTCTTGATTTGTGAACTTTTGTTTTTAAGTTATCTTCTTTTGTCGCAGAGGTCAAGAACCTCATTTGTCACCCAGGGTTGTTTCTTTGTTCTGCTTCTTCCTAATGTTTCTTTTGCTGCTGTTGTTAGCACTTCTTTGATGTTGTTGGCCAATGTGTCCACATCATTGTCGATGGCTGTGAGTGCAGCGAACTTTCCTCCAATGTTGGCTTGGAAGATCTCAACCACTGTTGGGTCTTTGAGTTTTTCCAGGTCAAATCTTATGCATGGGCTTTTTGGCTCTTGTTTTGCTTTCAGTTTCAGCCTGATCGTGGTAAGTACAAGGTCGTGGTCACTGCCAATGTCAGCTCCTGGGAATGTTCTTGTGTTTGCCTTGTTTATGCTGGATTTGAATCTTTGGGGTGACAGAATGTAATCAATTTGATTATGAATCAGACCATTTGGTGAGTGCCAGGTTGATGTTCTCGATGGCTTGTGAGGGTGGAGTGTGTTAGCCAAAGTCAGTTTGTGCTTCTTTGCGAATTCCAGCAGCCGCTGTCCTCTGTCATTTGTTTCTCCCAGTCCAAATTGTCCTGTGGTTCCTGCCCAGGTGTCATAGGCATCAGGTCCCACCTTAGCATTCCAGTCGCCTTCCACAATATGGATGTCTTTTTTGGGCATTTTGGAGATGACGTTTTCAAGTTCTTCATAGAATTCTTC
This sequence comes from Stramonita haemastoma, assembly GCA_030674155.1. NCBI lineage: Eukaryota > Metazoa > Mollusca > Gastropoda > Neogastropoda > Muricidae > Stramonita > Stramonita haemastoma. The sequence goes on along the minus strand of CM060347.1, from coordinate 34,630,193 downwards.
TATCTGATCATCATCGTAGTCAGATGTTGGAGCATACATTTGGATGATGGTGAGGTTCTGGGTTTTGCAGAGACTCTGATTGAGATGAGTCTGCTGGATACTGGTGTGCAGCTGATGATGCTTGACACAATCTCTTTCCTGACAATAAAGCCTACTCCATGTTGCTGTAGTTTCTCTTCTCCGCTGTATCATATTTTGTGGCCGTCTTGCGTGGTTGTTTCTCCGAAGCCAATCCATCTGACTTCCGCAAGCCCTAAGATGTCCCATTTATACCTCTGTAATTCATGTGTAAGTTCCTGTACTCTTCCTGTTTGGTACAGAGTCCTTACATTCCATGTACCAATGGTTGCCCCTTTAGCTGGAAGCTTTAGAGTTGGTTCTGCCCCAGTAGCAGACTTGTCACTCCCACCCTGGAGGCTTGCAGTGGGTAGCGCGTTCGTTGTTGATCCGGGCCTCGACCGATCCGGCATGTCTTTCTGTTTTGTTTTTCTCATCATGTCCTTGCAGTGGGCTTGAGGAAGCTTGGTGGTGCCCATCTCCTCTCCAAGACTCCTACTGGTGGGTAAGAATGCACCAGCCCCTCACAACGTTTCGCCCACCAGTAGAAGCGGTTACCAGGGTGTGGGTGGGTTAAGGACCCGGACCCAGAAGTGAGAGTTGAGTGCCAAGTGAGGACCAGTGCTCCCGTCCATCCCGAAGGATGCTACTGCCAGGTTTACAAAAGTACCACCTCTCCTTAAGAACCCCATACACCCCAAGCACTAACAAGTATACAAATAAACAAAAAACAAGCAAACAAACAAAGACAACAAAAAACCAAAAGACAAAATAAACAAAAACAGTAAAGGGGAGGGGGATGGGAAGGATGGGGAGGGGGTATGAAGGAGGAAGGGGAAGAATACAAACAGCAAATGGAAGAATTAGAGTAATGATTTATGAATATATTAAATAAAAAAAATAATAAAACCTATACATACAACAAAAACAAAAGGAACCCGCAAATAAAACAAAAACAAACAAACAACCCCCCCCCCCCAAAAAAAAAAAAAAAAAAAAAAAAAAAAAAAAAAAAGACAGAAAAAGAAGAAAAAAAGGGCCTTATCCACTAAACAAAGTAATATAAATTTAATAGTGCTAATAGTCCCATCAATAAAATAATAGAATAAATTCATAATCAATTTATACTGAAACTATTGAACTGGGTAAGCAAATTGCATGAGAAAAATGTCTCCAATCTAGTCATCAGATCAGTGGTTTGTTTTTTTCCTTTTGAATTTGCGGAATGTACACGTGTTTACATACATCACATGTACCCTTTCCTGTTCATAAATAAATTTAGAAAAAATAACAAAAATTGAGGAGAAAAAAAATCATTAAAAAAAAAAATATATATATATCTTTCTCCTCCTTTCCTCCCCTCCACATACATACAGCAATCAAGGTGTAGATTTTTCAGTCATCATAAACCACATGTGAAAGACTTTTAGGGTGAGCAGAGAGTACGTTATCTTTAATCTAATTTAAATATTGTTGATTGGATTCATGATTACATCTTAAACATTTTTGCATAAGTGCATTAAGTGATTTTTCGAACTGATTTTTTAACTGATTTTATTTTTGATACATTTTAAATATTTTGGGAGCTTGTTCCATAAGTCACTACCTGAATATAGAAAGCTTGTTTTGTAAAGATTAGTTCGTGTTCTGGGAAATATTAGTAGATGGTTATGCCTGTGTTCATTAATTTTTAATCTATCGGTGATCTTGGGAGGGGCATTTCCATTGACAACTTTTTGTACAAATAGAGCTTTATTGAAATAAAGCCTGTTTTGGAATGTAAGAATATTTGCTTGCTTATAATCATTGATGGTTAGGAAGCTTGATTTTAATAGTACAAGTTTTAGTGCTCTTTTATATAATCGATGAATAAATTTAAATTAGTTTCATTGCAGTTGTCCCAAAGAGATGAGGCATAGTCAACAATAGGAAAAATATGTCCACAAAAAAAGTTTGCCTGAATGATTATCTAGCAAGTTTTTTTTGTTTTTTATATATATAATTGACGTACCTTGTTTGTAAGACGTTTTCCTAGTGCCATCAAATGGTCAGTCCAAGTAAGATTTTAGTCAATAATTACACCCAGAATTTTGTGTGAGTCAATTTCTTCAATGATTTTTTTTTTATCTATCAGCAGAGGTTGAAATTTACTTTTAATGTTTTTGTCTCTTTTGTCTTGGTAGTACGTACATACTCTTTGTTTTTTTGTGCATTTAAGGACATGTGGTTTAAATGAGTCCAAGTAATCAATCTGTTGATATTGTTTTGGAGTTTGAGAGTCAGTCTGTGGGGGTCAGTATCACAACAATAAAGGGATGTGTCATCAGCAAACATTTCACAACTACAATCTAGAAATAAGGGTAAGTCGTTTACATATATTGAGAACAAAAGATGACCCAATATTGATCCTTGTGGTACACCATGTTTCATAGATACTAATTTTGATGTTTGGTTATTTGCAGTTACCAGTTGCTGTCTGTCTAACAAAAAACTTTTTAAAAGATTGATTATTTCAGGTATTAGTTTATATAGGTGAAGTTTACGCACTACCAGCCGCCATGGCGCAGTGGTTAGCGCCGTGGATTCCGGACTGGGAGGTCGCGGGTTCGAATCCCATAAGTCATAGGGATTTTTTCGGGCTCCGGCCGGCTCCTACCCAGAGTGAGTGTGCTGTGGGCTCAGTGGGGAGACTGGGACCACACAGTCGAGCTTCATCCACTTTACGGATGCGAATTTGAGAGTGTTGCTCAAATTACCTGACCAACACTGCAGGTGTCTGTATCTCTCGGGCCTGGTTGACGCCGGGATATATTATGACAGTAAGCGTAGAGAACAACCCTGTCAAGTAGTCTCAAAGCGGATGCACCTCCACAGCAGCATGATTACATCATCCTCATCATCATTGATCATCATGCAATAATAAAAATTGCCTCTGATTCGGTGGCCTCCGTTGCTCTGAGTCTCATGGTGACCTCAGATTCGGTTTCCCCATACGCTTCTGTGCCTGTGGTGAATTTGTGTCAAAGCCTTTGGGGTTGGGGGTTCGTGGGGAGGCAGTCGTTGGAGGGACGTTGTGGTGGTCGCCACCTTGGGTGGGTGACTCACTCAGTCTGGCTCCGCGACTGAGCTAATACTGTCGTTAGTAGGGGGCTTAGTAGGTGATGTCCTGCGTATGTTAGCTCAGGACAGGCACCACTGAACACCACCAAAGTGACCCAGCAGAAGTGCAGGGCCCCTCTGGCTGGTGGCCCCGCGGCGGCCTAATATTGATGAGCTCCCTGTGGACTCCCGACCCCGGGGGTGAGACACAACGAATTTGGGTATGGCTGTGGCGGGGAGATTGAAATGAGCGGCGTGGGTACAGCAGTACGGGAACGTCACAGAAGACGAAGTAGCAAACAAAAAAAAAACAAACAACAAAAAAAAAAAGTTTACGCACTAGTAAGGAGTGATTAATTACATTGAATGCTTTTTTGAAGTTCTGTTTCTATGCCTGCTATATCAACACATACCATACCATAACACAGCTTATGACACGCCATAACATAGAGATTCCGTGCCACAAGAAAAACATGGTGTGCCTATTTGTAAATACACATGCTTTAAAACTTAAACGTTTGTGTAAAAAAAAAAAAAAAAAAAAATAATAATAAAAAAAAACAAAAAAAACAAACAAACAAACAAACAAACAAAAATAATAATGGTGATGATGATGATGATGATGATGATGATGATGATGATGATGATGATGATGATGATGATGATGATAATAATAATAATAATAATAATAATAATAATAAATAATAATAATAATAATATAATAATAATAATAATAATAATATTGGAATTTACATAGCGCTACATAGGGAGTGGATAGATGATGCTGACAGACCAGCCAAAAGAGAATTGCAATAGTCGAGATGTGAGAAAATCAGAGACGTGACGAGTTTAGATGTTGCATCAGTGGACAGGTACTTTCGAATTGCACTAATACGTCTTAATTGATAGTAGCATGCCTGGAAGGTCTGGGTGATGAATTTGTGCATGGATAGTGCGTTGTCAATAACAACCCCTAGATACTTTACAGCAGTGGAAAGAGTGACTGAACTATTGCCAAATTCTACTGAAGCTGTAGTAATGGAAGAAAGTTTGTGTTTGGTGCCTACAAGCATGGCTTTATTTTTATCTGCATTTAGCTGTAACTTATTTTGTATCATCCAGTTTTGGATATCTTCAATGCAGTAGGATATATCTATCAAGAGAGATGGCAGATTTTCAGGAGTATCGCAGCTTAGAATCTGAGAGTCATCGGCATAGAAATGATAGTTGATTTGATGACGGTTTATTATATGAGCAGTGTATAGAGTGAAAAGAACAGGGCCCAGAACTGATCCCTGTGGGACTCCACATTCCAGTTTGACAGGTTTGGATTGAATCTTGTTAACTGCAACTGTTTGGAATCAATCGGTAAGGTATGAATTAAACCAAGTGAGAGCTGTGCCTGTGATGCCAAACGTTTTTTGAAGACGGGAGAGAAGAATTGAATGGTCTATAGTGTCGAAAGCTGCAGATAGATCGAGAAGAAAGAGAAGGGATATTTTTTTTCTGTATCAGAAGCGTGCAGAAGCGTATTTAAGGTGTGCACTAGGGTGGTTTCAGTGCTGTGGTTGGCGCGATAGGCAGAATGGAAAGGCGGAAGGAGGCAATTGGAATGAAGATGGCTGTTGAGTTGTCTGAGACCGAATTTTTCAATACACAATTTATTGTAAGTGGATCCTACGAATACTCATAGTGTGTGTTTTGAGATGTCATTCATCCAGCCTTTACCCGTATCTAGCTCACTTTTGTTTACTCAGGTGAAAGGCTAGCACCCTGCCCACAAAAGAGAGGACACTATGTCCATGAGGAACAGCCTGTGGCCATCAGGGGCCATCCCTTCCTCTTCTTTACCTCCTTCCCCCGTCCACTGTACACAACGCTATTTTCACTGACCAGGAGCCTTCAGCTGTGGAAGTTACACAAAACACATTCTGTTTTCTAGCTCTCCTTGGTATTTTACGTAATTGTATATCTAGAGTACAGAGGTGTGTGTGTATGTGTGTGTGTGTGTGTGTGTGTGTGTGTGTGTGTGTGTGTGTGTGTGTGTGTGTGTGTGTGTGTGTGTGTGTGTGTGTGTGTGTGTGTGCGTGAGTGTGTGTCTGTGTGTGTGTCTGTGTGTGTTGTGATGGTGTGAGTGTGTGTGCACGCGCGTGCGCGTGTGTGTGATTTTATTTTGTCATTTATTATTTTTATTCTTTTCTATCGAGGATAATGGAATGAGCACTCTTTTTTTTACATCTAGTCCCCATGTGTATGCAGTTTTGTAAATCTTGTCATCTGTTCCTACCAGCACACAATGGCCTACTCTTACAAAAAGTGGAACAATGTGTGTGTGTAGGTGCAACATTTGTCATTGCATGATATCTTGATTACATATTCTTTTCATGTTAGTTGATATAGGGTTGAGATGGGAGCCAGGAGAAGTTAAATATACTTTTGTTGTTTGTTTTACAGGTGTAGTGTCAATAAGCGTTGACTTAAAAGTTGTCTGTGGTGATTTGTGCAACTAACTCCTAATCCAGCAGTGACAGATCACAAAGAACTGACAACAAGCCTGTCTATCCCTTAACTACCCCTCCCTCCCCATTATGCCCCTCTTCATCCCTGTTCATCCCTCCCTGTTAACCCATCCCTCTTCATCCCCCCATGTTCATCCCTCCCTCTTCATCCCTCCCTCTTCATCCCTCCCTCTTCATCCCTCTTCAGCCTTCCCTATTCATCCCTCTTCATCCCTCCATCTTCATCCCTCTCCATCCCTCCATCGTCATCCCTCCCTCTTCATCCTTCCCTCTTGATCCCTCTTCATCCCTCCCTCTTCATCCCTCTTCATCCCTCCCTCTTCATCCCTCTTTATCCCTCCTTCATCATCCCTCCCTCTTCATACCTCCCTGTTCACCCCTCCCTCTTCATCCTTCCCTCATAATCCCTCTTCATCCCTCTTCACCCCTCCCTCTTCACCCCTCCCTCTTCACCCCTCCCTCACCATCCCTCCCTCTTCATCCCTCCCTCTTCATCCTTTCCATGTTCACCCCTCCCTCGTCATCCCTCCCTCTTCATCCTTTCCATGTTCACCCCTCCCTCTTCATCCCTCCCTCACCATCCCTCCCTCAGCATCCCTCCCTCATTATCATCATCCCTCCATCATGAGCTGTCCTCAGCAATATGGGTGAGTTGATTGTTTTAAAAGTAAATATTCGGTCTGCAATTAATAAACAGTTATGTACTCTTTTATATCCAGTCCCTGACTGTACGCAGTTTGTGAATGTTGTCGACCATTTATACCAGCAAACAACGGCATACCAGGTTTTAACATGTGCACTAAGTGTTCTGTGTGCGTTTGCACCCTGGGCCTCAGCTTAAAGTCTGATCCAGAGGACTTTCAGGTCTTCTGTGTGTGTTTGCACCCTGGTCCTCAGCTTAGAGTCTAATCCAGAGGACTTTCAGGGCAATGGTGTTAATTCCTGAAGAAGGAAACATCCTCTTGAACAGGTGTGTTGGTAGTGGCTTGAACCCAGGCCTTCAGATTGTGAGTGGAGCTCCTTTACCACCAGTATAGGGGTAAGAGTCTGGAAGAGGAATAGGGGGATGGAAGTGGTGTGTGTGTGTATGTGTGTGTGCGTGCGCGCGCGCGCGCGCGCGTGTGTGTGGTGTGTGTGTGTGTGTGTGTGTGTGTGTGTGTGTGTGTGTGTGTGGTGTGTGAGTTTCAAAGGAGCACTATTTTTTTTTATTTTCCTGTGGATGACTGATCCTTCAGCTTGTCGTGTGAACACTGTTACAAAGTGGAAAATGTTATAATGTTATAGGGGATGTTGTCTTCCAGCTTCAATCCATACAAGCAACTGCACACAAACATTGAGCTGAAGTTGAGAGGAGAGAGCGAGAGAGGAGACAAAAAGAAGGAAGAGACAGAGTGAGAGAGAGAGAGAGAGAGAGAGAGAGAGAGAGAGAGAGAGAGAGAGAGAGAGAGAGAGAGAGAGAGAGAGAGAGAGGAGAGAGAGAGAGAGAGACGAGAGACGACAGAAGAGAGAGAGAAGAGAGACGAGAGAGACGAGAGAGAGAACAGACAGACAGACAGACAGACAGACGACAGACAGACAGACAGACAGACAGACAGACAGACAGACAGACAGACAGACAGACAGGACAGACAGACGACGGATGTGGAGGTGGGAGTGGATGTGCAGCAGTTGTGTGTGTGTGTGTGTGTGTGTGTGTGTGTGTGTGTGTGTGTGTGTCTGTGTGTCTGTGTGTCTGTGTGTCTGTGTGTCTGTGTGTCTGTGTTTGTGTTTGTGAGTGATATGTGAGTGTTCACGTGCGCAACGAGTGTGTGCCTGGGTGTACGCATGCATAAATGCATGTATGTATGTATGTATTATATATATATATATATATATATATATATATATATATATATATATATATATATATATATATATATATATATATATATATATATATATAATATATATATATATATATATATATATATATATTGTGTGTGTGTGTGTGTGTGTGTGTGTGTGTGTGTGTGTGTGTGTGTGTGTGTGTGTGTGTGTGTGTGTGTGTGTGTGTGCACGCGTGTGCACGCGTGTGCACGCGTGTGCCCGTGTTTAATGCGTTGTTTTATGTCGATGCATGTGAGCATTCATGTATGCATGCAAGCAAGAAAAGAAAGGTAGCTAGGAGTCATGATTTAAAGTGGCTTGGCTCCTTTGATTGTGCAGAGTTCAGAGGAAGACACTTGTAAGAAATATGGCTCTTTCCTGATGGCTCTTCATTGTCTAGCTCATCTGACTTTTTCCTTTAGTAAAATACTGAGGTACCTGCCGAAAGAACTTGTTTAAAAAATTTCTTTGAAGGCAGAGTGGCATGCTGATTTCTGCCTTTTGATCAATGTATTCCCAGAAATGGTTAGCCTTAGTTTAACTTTTTTGTTTGATCTTTTATTTTATCATCTGATCATTATTTTGTTACTTGGTGAGTAAGTCGTAACCTTAGCATTTTAATTAATCTATTTTCTTGTACTTGCATTTGCTGCTGAGTCACAATGCTCCAGATAATGAGAAGAGGGTTGAGAGCAGAGTTAAGCGGTAGCACGAAGATGACCAATGCATCATAGAACGTGTTGAAAGCAGTCAGCCCTTGTGAAGTCATCATCATAGCCATTCCAAAGGAAAACCAGCAAACAGCGTCTGTGACAGCCACCTTCCCCATAAGGTGTGCAGAGGAACAATACAATCTTTGTGTGTGCTCCACCAGTATCCTGTACTTTGGTAATCGTCTATAGACAACACACTGAGCAGCCACAATCATTACAGACAACATGAAGTTTACAGTGACTGTGACAGAGAACCACTTGAATTTTGGACTAGAAAGGTAGTGATCCCATAAAGCAAGACGACACAGACCAGACTGACCACAGAGGCCCCAGTGTGAGAGTCTAGGGAGGAATGGTATCAATGACAACACAATTCCAACAAACCAAATCACTGTACACAATACTGTTGTGGAAGATTTGTCAAATGTTCTCACAGTATCATGGAAACAAAAGAAAATAACATGATTTAACACTGAGAACCAGATGACCAAAACTGACACTTCACTGGACAGAAAAGAAAGAAAACCAGATATTTGGCAAGCAATGCTGCTGGTCCATGTCTTTTCATGGTTGATATATGATCCTTTCAATATGTCATCTGCCACCACAACAATGCTGACATGTATACCCATACACATATTAGCAAACTGTAAATGGGCACAGTATATTGTACATGTTTTTTCAAACATATTTCTGGCTGCAAGTGCAGCTATGTAGCAGACTACATTCCCGAAAGTAGCAAACAAAGATATCAGCAGAAAGAACATCTTGAGCACATCACCTTCTATCAGTTTTGTACATGGAGAATATATACTCTGAGGTGTAATGCATGTCAGTGTGTTTGATTGCTTAGAAAGTACATTCTGGCAACAGAACCTATAGTTTGATGCAACAATCTTCCTTAGATCTTTTGAACCTCTGAATAAATCCACAGGAAAACTGAGGACTGGATTTTCTTCTATGTAGAGTTTAGTCAGTTGTGGTAAACCTTTAAAACCCCTCATCCAAACAGCTGCAATGCGAGAGAAAGAAACATTCATTAGAATCACGTGAGGTAAATACAGGGACAGTTCTGTGCTCAGGTTTTTGATATGGGTTTCTGACATATCCATTTTTGTTAAGGCATAATGTATCTGCTTCTGTTTGTCACTCTGCATGTGACTGAGGGGATTATTTCTTAGAATTATATTCTGCAGATTCTGTAGTGTCAATAAAGTGGTCAAGTTTACAGATTTGATATCATTGTTAGAAATATCGATATTCTGCAAGTTGGGTAGCCTGACCTCCGAAACATTGGCAACAGAACAATGCGACAAACTGAGATAGCTGAGGTAAACATGTTTTGAAAAATCCTGCAGTGACATCCCGGAACCTGTGACATCCAAGTATCGCAGTAGAGGGAAGACTTCAGCAAGAAAAGGATGACCACACCAAAAAGTGTGACCTTCACATAGGCAACCTTCAGGACAGGTGGTCATGTCACACATCAGTTCATCATCCCGCTGTGGACACTGACCCCAGCCATCACACAGGTGATCTCCATGTAAACACACTCTGGATGCTCGACACTGGTACAAGCCAGAGCATGCCACACCCTCACAGTCTTGTTCATCTTCCCCATCAGTGCAGTCAGAAAATCCATTGCAGCGAGTGTAGATGGGAAGACAGTTGACTGGTTCTGATGTGCAGAGGTAATGGCTGTCAGGGCAAGGCTCACTGGCTGTCATTATATGGTATGTAAAGAAACCAGTGCCATCTAAGCTGAAAGATAGTTGGGGTATTTTGCCTTCACTTTCAGTAAATTTTGCACAGTAAGAACATTGACTCTGTTTGTGTTGAGGACAATCTGTTTCATCAGAGTCATCCAGACAGTCTGAATATTCATTGCAGCGTTGACTGTACAGTACATACTGACCATTAGAGCAACGAAAACCAGTGAACAGAGGATGCTCACAGAAAGATTCATCACTGTTGTCAAGACAGTCCTGTCGGAAATCACACACAAGTGTGTACTGCACTGTTCCTCCTTCACCACCACATGTGAACATGAGATAGGTCAGCTTCCCAACAAGGAGCATCTTGGCCTCCTGTGCAGTACTGTTGTTTTGAGGAGGCATGGCTGTAAACTCACAAGTATGAGTCTGTTTTCTGCTTCTGCAATGAACTGTAGGATCACACAGTAAAAATGTATGTATGGCGTGATGGTTTGTGCACATTAATAAACTCTGCCAGGTGTTTGTAGAAATAATTTGAAATAAATTCAAGTAGCTCAGTTTAGTGTTGATACAAGTTTCATTGGAGACAGGTATCATAATCTCACATAGTGCAGCATAGGAAAACTCGTCAATATCCTTAAAAAACCACAATGGTGTGAAAGTGAGTGTATGAGGATACCGTGTTTTGTGTTTATACTGAAATTGTCTGCCATGGACAGTATTGTAGATCATTGTGCCATCAGACCATTTTGTCAATCTACTATACGTGAAAGGCGTGTTTTGCCAGCCTGAGGTTAACCCAATACATATATTTATGTGGAAGAACTTTCTGAAAAGAATAAGGGAGTCTTCTATTTCTGTCCTGGTTTTTATTGATGCCAAACTTCCACCCATGGCTTTACACCTGTAGGACCAAAACTTCCGAGTTATAGGATCTGTGTGCAAGACAAACATCAGACATTTGTTCCCTGTAGTTGTCTGCCCCTGACATCCAGGACAGATGAGGGGGCAGTGTTGTGTCTCATCACGCCCATCCTCACATTCTGGTTTCTGATTGTTATCCAGGTGACGGCGAAATTGAGAGTAGTGTTTTACTGAGCAGTTAAACAAACCACTGGGTAACTTGTGAGGTTTATTATTGATGGAGAGACCAGCAAAGTAAAGCTTGAGATATGTATGAATCCATGGCAGAAACTGTAAGTCCATCTGAAGATGTGAGGCCTCTAAAACAGAAGCTGGTGACAAACTGGTGCTGTCTATGTGTACAGCCTTTTGGTGAAATGTGTTTGGTTCTTGGTATATCGGTTTTAACGTGAGTTGAACAAACCCTGTATTTTTATTAGACTGCTGAACACTAACCAGAATAACGTTTAAAGGAGCCACATTTATGTTTACCTTAAACCTAGTGAATGGATGAACTCTTGGAAATATGACACATTGAGACCATGGAGAAATGTATCTTATCATTGAATTGTACCATCGTGTTGTTTCTGTATGGAGTGCCACAAAGGGACTGTTAACATGCCAAATGCACACACGCTTTTTGTTAGAAATGGAATGGTATTCAGCAATGTGACGACCACAATGCATTGTAGAATCTCCTTGGTAACAACTATCTACTGTTGTTTCCCAGTGACCAGAGTCACACCACAATGCCAGTCTCTGCAGTCTAAACTTGGCATACATTCCTGGTGCTACCTCCAAGACCATTTTGCAGAACCTGGTGGAATCATTGCACACACCATACACCACTCCCTGCCTGGCTGTAAAGTCTGGTATAGACTTCCTGCTGTCACACTCTGACCCACTGACTTGTAGGATTGTCGTGTTGGGGTGGTTTTGGTTCAAAAGATATTTTATGCCAGGACAAAGATGGCTGATGTTCAGGTGATGACTGAAAGCTGTGTTCAAATTGGTATGGACAGTTCTGTTGCCTTCTTCGTTGGCTGCACATGTATATCATGGGGTAGTAGTTTTAAAAAATGCTGCCTGGTCTTCAGTGACGTCCCCTAACTGCTGTTCCAACGCCGTTCATTTCAATCTCCCCGCCACAGCCATACCGTGATTCGTTGTGTCTCATCCCTGGGATCGGCAGTAGTCCACAGGGAGCCCATCAATATTAGGCCGTCGTGGGGCCACCAGTCAGAGGGGCCCTGCACTTCTGCTGAGTCATTTTGGTGGTGTTCAGTGGTGCCTTTTCTGAGCTAACATGCGCAGGACACCACCGACTAAGCCCCCTACTAACGACAGTATTAGCTCAGTCGCGGAGCCATACTGAGTGAGTCGCCCACCTGAGGTGGCAACCACCACAACGTCCCTCTAACGACCGTCTACCCGTGAGCCTCCAACCCCAAAGGCTTTGACACAAACTCACCACAGGCACAGAAGTGTATGGGGAAATCGAATCTGAGGTCACCATGAGACCAGAGCAAAAGGAGCCACCGAATCAGAGGCACTTTTCATTATTGCATGATGATCAATGGTGATGTGGATGGTGTAATGATGCTGCTGTGAAATTGCATCCGCTTTGAGACTACTTGATAGGGTTGTACTCTACGCTTACTGTCATAATATATCCTGGCGTCAACCGGCCAGAGAGATACAGACACCTGCAGGGTTGTTCAGGTAATTAGAGCAACACTCTCAAATTTGCATCCGTAAAGTGAAGCTCGACTGTATGGTCCCAGTCTTCCCATTGAGCCCACAGCACACTCACTATGGATAAGAGCTGGCCGGAGTCGAAAAATCCCTGTAACTCTTATGGGGCTCAAATCCACGACCTTCCAGTCCGAAATCCAAGGCGCTAACCACTGCGCCAAGGTGGCTGGTCTGGGGTAGCAGTTTATAGTTTTCCATTGCAGACCCGTTTTTCTATCCAGCTCAAAACTGTCTTCACCTTCGCTAGTCCTTAGTCCCGCAGACAGTGTGGGCACCACTGAAGATTTTTCATCCAGTTTCCTTCACTGCCCACTGTCCTCTGCCTGCCCTCTGTGGCAGATTGTTCCACTCAAGGCCTGTCCACTCTCTGTTGTTGTCTTTCCATCTTTTCCTCTGTCTGCCTCTTTGTCTCCCTCCTTGTACTGTTCCTTTGTAGTACAGTCTTGGCCAGTCCAGATGTTCTTGTGACTTGCTTGTACAGCTTTTGTTGCCTGTGCATGAACTTAAAGTGTATTGCGATGTTTGGGTTATTATCCAGCTAAGACTGACCACTTGTCTGGATACAAATTATATGACCTCCCTTGCATCCTTTAATAGGATCCCCAAACTTAAGGCATGAAGATTCACTAGGTGCTTATTTTGTCTTATTCATTTTTTTCCCAAAATATATTCTAAGCATATTTTCTTTCTCTTTTTATCATCGTCTTTTGAGGGCAGCTTCAAAAGGCCACAGAAATATCAAATATTCCTCTGAATGCAAAAGACACTTTTAAATTCTGAAAAGTGTCTTGCTGTAAGATACCACAGCAGGTGGAGTGTCAATCACCTACGGGACCCCTGATGAGGGCTCATCCAGGAGCCTAAACTCGGGTCAGGTCAGGCCAAAGGCATGGTTCTTACTCAGAAATGCCTACAATGCTGCCACTGAAAGACATTATTTCCTAGAATTTTTTTTCATTTCATTTTTTTTTTTTTTTTGAATCTTTGATAAGTCATTTTCAAAATGATTGATAAGTTGGTACCTGCACTTGTCTTTCCTCACTACTTTTTCCTCAAGAGTACCACTTTAGTTTGTGTTTTTTTCACTGAAGTCAGGAGCTCTTCATATGGTCCCATGGCATTTAAAATTTTGTTTTCACTTCATCAGTGATGAGATCTCTGTATAAAATATCAATCAAGGAATTCACAAAGAAACTGTAGCTGATTTCAAAATATAGTCTTCTGTCTGTATCTCTCTCCCTCCCTCCCTCTCCCCCCCCCCCTATCTCTCTCTCTCTGTTATTGCCTTTCAGGGATGACTGAAGTGTTTTTGACTTGACTTGACTTGACTCTGTCTGTCTGTCTTTCAGATGACAAATGTGACAAATGCTGGTAGGATGATGTTTCCAGCTGCTTAACTTGTTATGTTTTCTTGTTTTCCAATTACTTATTAGCGGCTTTTAAATTTTGTCCTTTTTTATATCACACTCATTATTTGATTGTTTACTTCTTCTGATTCTCATGCCAGAATATTGTTTGCTGACTTTAGCTCAGCTTTCAATACAATGCAGCCTCATATTCTGGTTAACAAAATACTTTCAAAATTTGATGTAGACAATCAACTTGTACGTTGGCTGATTGAATTTTTAACTGACAGGCCACAGCGTGTTTTTGCCAACAAAATACCTTCATCGGTTAGATATACATACACTTGTTCCCCACAGGGCTGCGTCCTCTCGCCACTTCTTTACATTTTATACACAGATGATTGTAGAAGCAGCCATGAAAACTCCTTTCTGGTAAAATTTGCAGACAACAGTGCTCTTCTGTCTCTCTTATCTGGATCAGTCCTAGACCATGGTCCAGCCCTTACTGAGTTTGTAGATTGGTGTGATGAGGCCTATCTGGAGCTAAATGTTTCTAAAACTTAAGACCTTCCTATTGATTTCAGAAGATCGGAGCACACTTCTGAGAATACCATCATCCATAGTGAAGAAGTTGAAAACGTTTTGAAATACAAATATCTGGGAACTGTTTTTGACCACAAGCTAAATAATATTGGGATGCTAACACTGACGCCATTGTCAAAAAGGGGCAACAACATGTGTATTTTCTGAGGAAGCTTAACTCATTTTTTATCGACAAAAAAGATTCTTTCTTTGTTCTACAAGTCTTATATAGAGAGCGTTTTAAGTTGTGCTTTCATTTGCTGGTACAATAACCTTAGCATTAAGAACAAGAATGGTCTTCAGAGAATTGTGAGAATCTGCTCTAAATTATCGGAGAAGAACAAAGAGACCTCAGGTCGTTTTGTAATCAGCAGCTTGTACACAAAGCAACAGCCATTTTGGCCAATTCCTCCCACGCTCTGTTTTCAGAATTTCAATTGTTGCCTTCAGGACGTCGTTTTTAATGCCACAACAGCAAAACAAACAGAAAAAGGAATTCCTTTGTGCCAGTAGCTGTCCGAGTTTTAACCTCATAATAACACTGACTGAGGTTGTTTGTTTTTGTTTTGTTTGTTTGTTTGTTTGTTTGCTCTTGTGTGTGTGTGTGTGTGTGTGTGTGTGTGTGTGTGTGTGTGTGTGTGGTGTGTGTGTGTGTGTGTGTGTGTGTGTGTGTGTTGTGTGTGTGTGTGTGTTTAAACTTCTCTGAATTACTTACCTGCCACTGTTATGTATGTAGTCAATGCATACAGGCGTACACATACATGCATATGTACCCATACAATAAGTATGTCTTATTTTTGTCTTTATTGATTTTTTGAATTGCTTGTAAATTCACATGCTTTTCTACCAGTTGTGTGTGTGTGGGGCGGGGGGGGGGGGGGGGGACGGGGTGTGTGTGGATGGTGTGTATGGGTAGGGGGGGGGGAGCAGTGTGCATGTGTGAGTGTGGGGGTGGGTAGGTGATGATTGTATGGGGAGGGGGGAGCGTGTGTGTGTGTGTGTGTGTGTGTGTGTGTGTGTGTGTGTGTGTGTGTGTGTGTGTGTGTTTGTGTGTGTGTGTGTGTGTGTGTGTGTGTGGTGTGTGTGTGTGTGTGGTGGTGGTGTGCGTGCGTGCGTCAATGCATGCATATGTGCGGGTGCGAACGCGTGTGTATAATGTGTAAATAATGGTGATCATATGTCTTTTCTAGTCAATGGACTTTAAGAACATTGTATCTAAACATTGGTGTGTGTGTGTATGCGTGTGTTTGCGTGTGTGCGAGCGCGCACGCGTAGAGTGTGAGTGTTTGTGACATTTTTATTTGAAGTTATATAATGTTTGAACAAATATGAAATGTAGCTACTTCGTGTATGTATGGGGGGTGTATGGGGTGCTTAAGGAAAGGTGGTACCTTTGTAAACCTGGCAGTAGCATCCTTCGGGATGGACGGGAGCACTGGTCCTCACTTGGCACTCAACTCTCACTTCTGAGTCCAGGTCCTTAACCCACCCACACCGCGGTAACCGTTTCTACTGGCGAGCGAAACGTTGTGAGGGGCTGGTGCATTCTTACCCACCAGTAGGAGTCTTGGAGAGGAGATGGGCGCCACCAAGTTTCCTCAAGCCCACTGCAAGGACATGATGAGAAAAGCAAAACAGAAAGACATGCCGGATCGGTCGAGGCCCGGATCAACAACGACCGCGCTACCCACTGCAAGCCTCCAGGGTGGGAGTGACAAGTCTGCTACTGGGGCAGAACCAAGTCTAAAGCTTCCAGCTAAAGGGGCAACCATTGGTACATGGAATGTAAGGACTCTGTACCAAACAGGAAGAGTACAGGAACTTACACATGAATTACAGAGGTATAAATGGGACATCCTAGGGCTTGGGAAGTCAGATGGATTGGCTTCGGAGAAACAACCACGCAAGACGGCCACAAAATGTGGTACAGTGGAGAAGAAAAACTACATCAACATGGAGTAGGCTTTATTGTCAGGAAAGAGATTGTGTCAAGCATCATCAGCTGCACACCAGTATCCAGCAGACTTATCTCAATCAGAGTTTCTGCAAAACCCCAGAATCTCACCATCATCCAAGTGTATGCTCCAACATCTGACTACGATGATGATCAGATAGAAGAATTATATGAAGAACTTGAAAACGTCATCTCTAAAACACCCAAAAAAGACATCCTTATTGTGGAAGGCGACTGGAATGCTAAGGTGGGACCTGATGCCTATGACACCTGGGCAGGAACCACAGGACGATTTGGACTGGGAAAACAAATGACAGAGGACAGCGGCTGCTGGAATTCGCAAAGAAGCACAAACTGACTTTGGCTAACACACTCCACCCTCAAATCCATCCAGAACATCAGCCTGGTATTCACCAAATGGTCTGATTCATAATCAAATTGATTACATTCTGTCACCCCAAAGATTCAAATCGAGCATAAACAAGGCAAACGCAAGAACATTCCCAGGAGCTGACATTGGCAGTGACCACGACCTTGTACTTACCACCATCAGGCTGAAACTGAAAGCAAAACAACAGCCAAAAAGCCCACGCATAAGATTCGACCTGGAAAAACTCGAAGACCCAACAGTGGTTGAGATCTTCCAAGACAACATAGGAGGAAAGTTTGCCGCACTCACAGCCATCGACAATGATGTGGACACATTGGCCAACAACACCAAAGAAGTGCTAACGACAGCAGCAGAAGAAACATTAGGAAGAAGCAGAACAAAGAAACAACCCTGGGTGACAAATGAGGTTCTTGACCTCAGCGACAAAAGAAGAGAACTTAAGAAACAAAAGTTCACAAATCAAGAAGCTTACCAGAAGTACATGGATAGCCACGGAGAAGTGAGGAAAAAGATGAGAGAAGCCAAAGAAGGGTGGATAGAAGAACAATGCAACAACATCGAAGCTGGAATGACCAAGGGAAACAGCAAAACAGCTTACGACACTTTAAAAGCACTAACGAAAACCACACAGCCTAAAGCCTCTGTTATTGAAGACAAAGAAGGAAATCTTTTAACGGAAAACAATGCCATCCTCCAACGCTGGACAGAATACTGTGAGGGATTGTACAACTACCCACTACGCCCAGATACAAACATAGTTTCTGACAAACCCCCTGAACACCAAGATAAAGACCCACCAATACTAAGGTGTGAAGTAGATGCAGCTATTAAACAATTGAAGAAGGGGAAGTCCCCTGGAATCGATAACATCCCAGCTGAACTCATAAAAAATGGAGGGAATGAAACAGCAAGGCGATTCACAGAACTCTGTCAGAAGATCCACGACACCAAAGAATGGCCAAAAGAATGGACACAGTCTCTTGTAATACCCCTGCCAAAGAAAGGAAACCTCAATAAATGCCAGAACTACAGAACCATCAGTCTCATAAGTCATCCTAGCAAGATCATGCTGCAGGTAGTCCTCAACAGACTGAAAAACCAAGCGGAAAAACTCATGGCAGAAGAACAAGCGGGCTTTAGACCAAAACGCAGCACAATGGAACAAATTTTCAATCTGAGAATTCTGATAGAGAAGCATCTCCAACACCAAAAAGACTTGTACCACAATTTCATAGACTTCAAAAAGGCCTTTGACAGGGTATGGCATGATGGACTCTGGCAAGTACTCAGGCACTTCAACATTGACAGCTGCCTAATTGAAGTCATCAAGGCTCTGTATGAGAACGCAAAAAGTGCAGTTTTCATGAACAATCACGTAGGCGATTTCTTCAAGACCACGGTTGGGGTTCGCCAGGGCTGCCTTCTCTCACCTGTACTCTTCAACCTCTTCCTCGAAAACATCATGACAGAGACACTGCAAAACCACCACACTTCCATCTCCATTGGTGGAAGACCCCTTTGCAACCTCAGATTTGCAGATGACATTGACCTCATGGGCAGCAGCAAACAAGAACTGCAAATCCTCACAGACAATTTAACAGATCGAGAGAGCGCATACGGCATGGAGGTCAGTACAGAGAAATCAAAGATCATGGTCAACAGCGCGAGTAATGACATCACGGAATAAAGATGAATGGAGAAACACTAGAAGAGGTGAGCCAATTCAAATACTTAGGCTTCATCCTAACAAAAGATGGCACATCAAACAATGAAGTGAAAGCTCGCATTGCAACAGCAACATCTGCTCTAGTCAGACTCGAGAAGATCATCAGAAGCAACAACATCAGCTTCGACACCAAATGCCACCTTTACAAATCCCTCGTGATATCTATCCTCCTATATGGCTGTGAATCATGGACTCTGACA
>CM060347.1:34598867-34606367 GCA_030674155.1 Stramonita haemastoma | reverse complement strand
TTAAATACACCAGGTTTGTGGACATATATCTTGTATTCCACTGCATGATTTAACTGCATGCTTTTTCTTAGAAACGATTGCATAAGTAAGATAAGGGGAGACAGGTACCCCCCCCCCCCAACACTTTAAAAACAGGCAAGAACAGTAACGAGAAAAGACTCACTCTGCCCCTTAAGTTTTCCTCAAATAATCTCCTTAACTCAAGTATATAGACGTATGTTGATCAAAGGTTTCAGGACTGTCAAATGAAACAGGTTCACTGCAGATCACATTGAGTCAATTTCAGTTTGAAAGATAAAGTTTTAAAAAGTTATATAAGAAAAAATGTTAAAGAAAAAAAGTAGACAGCTAGCCTACTGCAGATGTGGGCAAATACTACAAGTACCACTCTGTATCTTAGTTGGTGTAAAGCAAGTGTTGTACAAAATTCACCAGTCTTCTACAATCAGCATCAATGTAAAATCTCTGATCTCCCTGCCATGGGAACTGTATGCTCTGATGGGTGAAAGGTCGTTGTCTGTAACCTGGGTGATGCTGGCTGTCGTCAGGTACCTTAGGTGTTGGCTGGTGTCTATTCGTGGGGTGGAAATGGCGTCTTGGTTTTCCTCTGGCTTTCCCCCCACAAAAAAGGAATACACAAACTTGCTGATGTCTGTGGCAAAAGTGCGAGAGCCCTGCATTTGGGTGAGTAGAATATTTCAGTTCAATGCATGTAGCACTCAGGTTCTCCTGGGAAATAAAGGAAACGTTTTCTAGGCCATACAGATCTGAACAGTTCCTAGCATTGAAAACTTCTCTTTTGATTTAAAGAGAAAGGTTTTTAACAGGAGCAATTTTGCTGATGCCTAGTTTTTGTGTCAGGAAAGGATGCCACAATATCTTTGATAGTTTCCACCATTTTTGCTGGTTTCCCGTGGATCTGTATATCTGAGATCATTGATTCCACAGTGAATAGTTACAGAGTCGACTCTCTCCAGATTAAAAGTGACTTCGCTTAGTGGTTGGGGGATGTCAATGATTTTGTACATTTTTTAAATGCTGAATCCATAAGACTGACCTAAGCGATGACTGTTGACACTGCCCAGGACAGTCTTGTAGGAGTACAACACAGGGGAGATGACAGCTCTCACGTTTAGAACAAGTTTTGGATTTGATGTCAGATTAGTTTCCCTGTCTAGGCAGGTGGGTTACCTCTAGACCACCAGTCCACCAGTACAAATGCACATGCATGGAATACTTCCAGAACAATGAGGAAAATAGTTTGTTCTGTTTGTCGTTTTTTTCTGACAGCAACACCTACTGCTGTAGCTGCAGTACATCTTCAAAGAGTTTTGATAATTATACTATTCTGGTGTACAGCACGTGCTAAGTGGATCATTGTTTCTCCCAACAGCAACACTCCTCTCATCTCGTTCACAGAACGCACAGACTGACTGCCACTGCTATGGCCCACAGTGTCCTCTCACAGCCTCCCTGGCCAACTGTCAAGATGATACTGACAGAGCTGTCAATCAGATTTCCTGCCTGTGGTGATTTATGTTTTTCTGTTGGCATCAGCGGGTGTGGTGTTGGCTGCTGTCTTCAGTGACACTGACAGCACGACTCTTTCTTTAGTATCTCTGGTTTCTTATGCATGCATGCATGCATGCGACATACATACATACATACATACATACATACATACATACATACATACATACATACATCTACATACATATTACATACAACATACATACATACATACATACATACAACATACATCATCATACATGCATGCATGCATACATCATGCATACAGCATACATACATACATACATACATACATACATACATACATACATACATACATACATACATACATACATACATACATACATACAACATACATACATACATACATACATACATACATACATACATACATACATACATACATGCATACACACACAAACATACATAACATACATCATACATACATACATACATACATACATACATACATACATACATACAATACATACATACATACATACATACATACATACATACATACATACATACATACATACATACATTTTTTTTGACGTACATAAAGCATATGATCATGTGTGGCATGAGAGATTGCTATATAAACTGAAATTATTGGCCTTTCTGGCAGTATTTACTTCTATATTAAAAGTTTTTTGTCAGAAAGAATCATTCAAGCTAAAGTTGGAAATTGTTATTCTACTCCAAGATCACCACACATGGGTATCCCACAAGGTTCAGTAATATCACCCTATCTATTCAATATGTTATTGTATGATCTTCCTAGACTTTTATCAAGCAGTGCTGTTCTTGTACAATATGCTGACGACATATGCATGTGGATGGATGTTACAATGAAAAAGAAAACACCCAAAAGACAGTTGAAGTTCTATCAAAATGTATATCAAAAAGAAATTGACAAACTCAGTAGTTATCTTTTTGAAAATGGTCTCTCACTTTTACCTGAAAAAAACAACCTTGTCCTTTTTAACAACGGTGTTGACCCACAAGATTTACCTAATTTTCGATTTAATGGAGAAGATCTAGAATACAAACAAGCAGTGAATTTTTTAGGAGTATACCTTACTTCTAAGTTAATGTGGAATCAACATATTGAATTCTTGGCAACTAAAGCTAAAAAAGTTCTTAACTTCTTAAAAGTTACCAGTAAACAACCATGGGGGCAAGATACTTCTGTATTAAAGCATCTATCCTTGTCCCTTGTGCGCTCAAGACTGTCCTATGGACAAGAAGTCTTTTTCAGTGCTCCAAATTACTTGCTTAAGAAAATCCAGAGTCTTGATTGTAAAGCTTTTCGACTTGCTTTAGGTGTACCACCTCATGCCTCATCTATAGGCACATATAAAGAAGTAGGGGTTCTGCCTTTGAATGAATATCGACAACTTGCTGTGGCAAAATATGTTCTAAGAAGTACAGCAAATGATAGCAATGTTGAAAAAGAAGTCCAGATAAAGTCTGACTTTCACTTTCCGAAAAGAGCAAGAACTATTAGCTCACTTACCACAATTAGCACGTATACCTCTACACTTTTTACACATTCAGAACTTAACCCAAATGAAAAGCTAAATCAGAGGTAAAGTCAGCTCCCTGTCCACCTTGGGAACTGCTTAAAGCTCATTTTGACATTAATTATTCTTCTGTAAGAAAAGTTGACAATGTTAACATTCTTACATCATTAGTAAAGGAACATATTCAAACCACTTACCCTGATCATCTCAAAATCTATACCGATGGGTCTGTTCTAAATACTAATGAGACAGGTGCAGCTTTCATTATCCCATCATTGAAAGTAGAACGATCTTTCAACCTGGGAAAAAATAAATCTATATTTACAGCTGAGCTAACTGCCATTCTGTTGGCATTATACCATGTACTTGACTTCCCTAAAAACATATTCAACATCCTTATGTGTGTCGATTTAAATCGGTTTTGCATGCTTTAAACAATTCTACTTCTAAAGTAAGAAAAGACCTCATCACTGAAATCAGGCATCTGGTACACTTTTTGATTTTAAGAGGTAGCACTATTACTTTCTGTTGGGTTCCCTCACATACTGGTATCTATTTTAATGAAAAAGTTGACTGCCTTGCAAAGTTTGGAGCCAGGTGTAAAAATATTTTTGTGAAATAAATGTTGCCTTATCTCTGCATGAGGGATATAACTTGCTACAAAACGCTTGCTGGAAGCATTTCAGAAAGAAGATAAATGAGTCTGGCTATTGTCCGTATAATAGCCGCACAAGCAATGTGATAGATTTTCAGAATGCTTTAGTATGTAACAAAGTTTCTGGTTGGTATAATCGGAGAAATGTGTCATCCCTCATTTATAGATTTAAACTAAACGCATTCAGGACAAAATACGTGAAAGATGTAAACTGTATTTGTGGTGAGAAGATTACAAATAGTCATGTCATTTTCAATTGTGAACATTTAAAAACATTTTTAACTGCTGTACCTAGTTTGTCACTGGATCAGATTTTGTCTGAACCTTCTTTGCTGTTGGACATTGTGTTAGCGTTGAAAAGAAGTCCAATAATCCAGTTTTTGTAGTGTTAGGATTAGTTTCTTATTTCAGCATTGTTAAATGACATTTTTCTGTTTATTGTTAACTCTTTCAGGTTTTTTTTTTTTTTTTTTTTTTGTTTGTTTGTTTGCTTGTTTTTGTTTGTCTAAAATCACAAAATGTGAATAGACGTTAAACTGAAGATACATTACATTACATACATACATACATACGTATGCATGCATACATATGCATGCATGCATGCATGCATGCATGCATCATACATACATACATACACACACACACACACACACACACACACACACACACCACACACACACAGCACACACACACACACATACACATACATACACACACACACACACACACACACACACACACACACACACACACACACACACACACACACACACACACACACACACACACACACACACACAAATATACATACATGCATACATACATACATACATACATACATACATACATACATACATACATACATACATCATACATGCATGCAGCATGCACGCACGCACGCACCAGCACGCACGCACGCACGCACGCACGCACGCACGCACGCACACGCACCACCACACACACACACACATACATACATACATACAACTACATACATACATACATACTACATACATACATACATACATACATACATACATACATACATACATACAAAATACATACACACATGCTTGCATGCTTGCATGTATGCATGCATGTGTATACCTACATATATACATACCCGCATGAATACATATGAATACCAAAAAGAAACAAAGAAACAAAGAAACAAACATACATACATCTCACTCACTCACTCAGTCCCATGTCCCAAAGGACGTAGGGGGGACATGAGAGAAGACGCAACAGAGATCTTTTTCCATGCTTCACGATCCTGTGTGGCTAGTAGGAGGTGTTGTAGGGGTTGGGCGGTCCAGTCTTTGATGTTGTCAACCCATGATTTCTTTTGGTGGCCTCTTCTTCTCTTGCCCTCGACTGTTCCTTGCAGGATGGTTTTTGCTAGGGTGTTGTGTCTTGTGGTGTGACCAAACCACATCAGCTTTCTCCTCTTTATGGTGGAGAGCAAAGGCTCTTGGGGGTCCACACGCTTTTTGATTTCTTCTTTCACATAGTTTTTGGTCTTGTGTTCTTTGTGTGATATTTTGAGGAGTCTTCTGTGGCACTTGTTCACGAATGCTTTGATTCGCCTCTCTAACTCTGCTGTCAGAGTCCATGATTCACAGCCATATAGGAGGATAGATATCACGAGGGATTTGTAAAGGTGGTATTTGGTGCAGAAGCTGATGTTGTTGCTTCTGATGATCTTCTGGAGTCTGACTAGAGCAGATGTTGCTGTTGCAATGCGAGCTTTCACTTCATTGTTTGATGTGCCATCTTTTGTGAGGATGGAGCCTAAGTATTTGAATTGGCTCACCTCTTCTAGTGTTTCTCCATTCATCTTTATATCCGTGATGTCATTACTCGCGCTGTTGACCATAATCTTTGATTTCTCTGTACTGACCTCCATGCCGTATGCGCTCTCTCGATCTGTTAAATTGTCTGTGAGGATTTGCAGTTCTTGTTTGCTACTGCCCATGAGGTCAATATCATCTGCAAATCTGAGGTTGCAAAGGGGTCTTCCACCAATGGAGATGGAAGTGTGGTGGTTTTGCAGTGTCTCTGTCATGATGTTTTCGAGGAAGAGGTCGAAGAGTACAGGTGAGAGAAGGCAGCACTGGCGAACCCCAACCGTGGTCTTGAAGAACTCGCCCACGTGATTGTTCATGAAAACTGCACTTTTTGCGTTCTCGTATAGAGCCTTGATGACTTCAATTAGGCAGCTGTCAATGTTGAAGTGCCTAAGTACTTGCCAGAGGCTGTCATGCCATACCCTGTCAAAGGCCTTTTTGAAGTCTATGAAATTGTGGTACAAGTCTTTTTTGGTGTTGGAGATGCTTCTCTATCAGAATTCTCAGATTGAAAATTTGTTCCATTGTGCTGCGTTCTGGTCTAAAGCCCACTTGTTCTTCTGCCATGAGTTTTTCCGCTTGGTTTTTCAGTCTGTTGAGGACTACCTGCAGCATGATCTTGCTAGGATGACTTATGAGACTGATGGTTCTGTAGTTCTGGCATTTCTTGAGGTTTCCTTTCTTTGGCAGGGGTATTACAAGAGACTGTGTCCATTCTTTTGGCCATTCTTTGGTGTCGTGGATCTTCTGACAAAGTTCTGTGAATCTCCTTGCTGTTACATTCCCTCCATTTTTTTATGAGTTCAGCTGGGATGTTATCGATTCCAGGGGACTTCCCCTTCTTCAATTGTTTAATAGCTGCATCTACTTCACACCTTAGTATTGGTGGGTCTTTATCTTGGTGTTCAGGGGGTTTGTCAGAAACTATGTTTGTATCTGGGCGTAGTGGGTAGTTGTACAATCCCTCACAGTATTCTGTCCAGCGTTGGAGGATGGCATTGTTTTCCGTTAAAAGATTTCCTTCTTTGTCTTCAATAACAGAGGCTTTAGGCTGTGTGGTTTTCGTTAGTGCTTTCAAAGTGTCGTAAGCTGTTTTGCTGTTTCCCTTGGTCATTCCAGCTTCGATGTTGTTGCATTGTTCTTCTATCCACCCTTCTTTGGCTTCTCTCATCTTTTTCCTCACTTCTCCGTGGCTATCCATGTACTTCTGGTAAGTTCTTGATTTGTGAACTTTTGTTTCTTAAGTTCTCTTCTTTTGTCGCTGAGGTCAAGAACCTCATTTGTCACCCAGGGTTGTTTCTTTGTTCTGCTTCTTCCTAATGTTTCTTCTGCTGCTGTCGTTAGCACTTCTTTGATGTTGTTGGCCAATGCGTCCACATCATTGTCGATGGCTGTGAGTGCGGCAAACTTTCCTCCTATGTTGTTTGGAAGATCTCAACCACTGTTGGGTCTTCGAGTTTTTCCAGGTCGAATCTTATGCGTGTGCTTTTTGGCTGTTGTTTTGCTTTCAGTTTCAGCCTGATGGTGGTAAGTACAAGGTCGTGGTCACTGCCAATGTCAGCTCCTGGGAATGTTCTTGTGTTTGCCTTGTTTATGCTGGATTTGAATCTTTGGGGTGACAGAATGTAATCAATTTGATTATGAATCAGACCATTTGGTGAGTGCCAGGCTGATGTTCTGGATGGCTTGTGAGGGTGGAATGTGTTAGCCAAAGTCAGTTTGTGCTTCTTTGCGAATTCCAGCAGCCGCTGTCCTCTGTCATTTGTTTCTCCCAGTCCAAATCGTCCCGTGGTTCCTGCCCAGGTGTCATAGGCATCAGGTCCCACCTTAGCATTCCAGTCGCCTTCCACAATAAGGGTGTCTTTTTGGGGCGTTTTGGAGATGACGTTTTCAAGTTCTTCATAGAATTCTTCTATCTGATCATCATCGTAGTCAGATG
>CM060347.1:34591367-34593867 GCA_030674155.1 Stramonita haemastoma | reverse complement strand
CAACAATATATTTTGATCACCAACATTTTCTCTACCAGTAAAATATGTACTCTATCAGTAAAATGTACGCTACCAGTAAAATATGGGATACCATAAGGGTCTGTTTCAGGTCCATTTTGTATTCTCTGTATACGTTAATGGCTTTCCACTCTACATTAAAGAATCATGTGAATTTTTTTGCAATGACACTATAATGTATACTAACCCTACCAACCTTAATCAAGCATCTACCTCATTACAAGGCAACATTGATTCTCTAAGCAAGTGGTGCAATTATAATCATATATCACTAACCCTCTCCCTCCCCCTCAAAAACTACAAAAAACAAAAACAATAAAAAACAAATATAAAACAAACAAAGTCATGATTATTACAGCAAAAAACAGTCAAACATGACAAGTAGACCTCCGCCTACATTTGTGAACAATGAAACTATTGAGGAAGTTGATACCATAAACATCTAGGTATTGTGATTCACAAAAGTCTTTCATGGATGGCACACATAAATAAATTGACTAAAACAATTTCAAAACATGTATACCAACTTTGCAAAATTAAACACTTTATCAATACACATGCTAGAAAACTATTCCCACTTACACTCTATCTTTAATCAACTATTGTTCTACCCCTTTTAACATATCCATTGCCAATACTCTCAATCCTCTTAATAACATTTGCAACAGAGCACTCAAAGCAGTTATCCTTAAAATCTTCTACCTTAAGTGCATCAGACTATACAAAACTTGAGGTTCTCCCCTTGAAAAGATTTGCCTACCCTTAAAAAAGGAGTATTCGTGAACACAATTGTTACAGGTCATGCTCCTCAAACTCTCTCTTCTAAATTTCGTATGACCTCCCGATATCCTGCCAAAATTCAACGACCAATACCCAAAATCGACCTCTTTAAAAATAGCCTCACAAACTCAGGTAGCCTACTCTGGAACATGCTTCCAACATACGTGAACACATCTTTAAGTGAAGAGAGCTATTTCTCACTCACTCACTCAGTCCCATGTCCCAAAGGACGTAGGGGGGACATGAGAGAAGACGCAACGGAGATCTTTTTCCATGCTTCACGATCCTGTGTGGCTAGTAGGAGGCGTTGCAGGGGTTGGGCAGTCCAGTCTTTGATGTTGTCAACCCATGATTTCTTTTGGCGGCCTCTTCTTCTTTTGCCCTCGACTGTTCCTTGCAAGATGGTTTTTGCTAGGGTGTTGTGTCTTGTGGTGTGACCAAACCACATCAGCTTTCTCCTCTTTATGGTGGAGAGCAAATAATCTTGGGGGCCCACACGCTTTTTGATTTCCTCTTTCACATAGTTATTGGTCTTGTGTTCTTTGTATGATATTTTGAGGAGTCTTCTGTGGCACTTGTTCTCGAATGCTTGGATTCTTCTCTCTAACTCTGCTGTCAGAGTCCATGATTCACAGCCATATAGGAGGATAGATATTACGAGGGATTTGTAGAGGTGGTATTTGGTGCAGAAGCTGATGTTGTTGCTTCTGATGATCCTCTGGAGTCTGACTAGAGCAGATGTTGCTGTTGCAATGCGAGCTTTCACCTCATTGTTTGATGTGCCATCTTTTGTTAGGATGGAGCCTAAGTATTTGAATTGGCTCACCTCTTCCAATATTTCTCCATTCATCTTTATTTCCGTGCTGTCATTACTCGCGCTGTTGACCATGATCTTCGATTTCTCTGTACTGACCTCCATGCCGTATGCGCTCGCTCGGTCTGTTAGACTGTCTGTGAGGATTTGCAGTTCTTGTTTGCTGCTGCCCATGAGGTCAATGTCATCTGCAAATCTGAGGTTGCAAAGGGGTCTTCCACCAATGGAGATGGAAGTGTGGTGGTTTTGCAGTGTCTCTATCATGATGTTTTCGAGGAAGAGGTTGAAGAGTACAGGTGAGAGAAGGCAGCCCTGGCGGACTCCAACCGTGGTCTTGAAGAACTCGCCCACGTGGTTGTTCATGAAAACTGCACTTCTTGCATTCTCATACAGAGCCTTGATGACTTCAATTAGGCAGTTGTCAATGTTGAAGTGCCTGAGTACTTGCCAGAGGCCGTCATGCCATACCCTGTCAAAGGCCTTTTTGAAGTCTATAAAATTGTGGTACAAGTCTTTTTGGTGTTGGAGATGCTTCTCTATCAGAATTCTCAGGTTGAAAATTTGTTCCATTGTGCTGCGTTTTGGTCTAAAGCCCGCTTGTTCTTCTGCCAGGAGTTTTTCGCTTGGTTTTTCAGTCTGTTGAGGACTACCTGCAGCATGATCTTGCTAGGATGGCTTATGAGACTGATGGTTCTGTAGTTCTGGCATTGCTTGAGGTTTCCTTTCTTTGGCAGGGGTATTACAAGAGACTGTGTCCATTCTTTTGGCCATTCTTTGGTGTCGTGGATCTTCTGACAAAGGTCTGTGAATCGCCTTGCTGTTTCATTCCCTCCATTTTTTATGAGTTCAGCTGGGATGTTATCGATTCCAGGGGACTTCCCCTTCTTC
>CM060347.1:34538867-34586367 GCA_030674155.1 Stramonita haemastoma | reverse complement strand
CAAAGCCCTTAGTAACTAAAGGTAAGAAAGCAGTCGTGCAATTAAATAGAGCTTTCCAAAAGTATAAAGAAATGACTGCTAATATTTTCTTCAAGATTTTTGATGCAAAAATGCAGCCTATTATGCTTTATTCCTCTGAAATATGGGGGTTAACAAAATTAGATCATGTGGAAAAAGTTCATATGATGGCATGTAAAAGGTTCCTAGGTGTCCCAGTCAAAACACCAAATAAAATGGTCTACGGCGATTTGGTACGATACCCTCTTCATGTGAATTCTTTTGTCTTTGTTATAAGATATTGGTTTAGATTACTGCAAATGTGTACTGAAAGGTTGCCATACAAGGCTACCAAATGCTGCTTGAACTAGACAGAACGGGAAAATATTGCTGGGTATCTAAAATTAGAGAAATTTTATGTGAGACAGGGTTTAATTTTGTTTGGTTGCAGCAAGGTGTAGGTGATGTTAAAGTATTTTTGAGATTGTTTAAACAAAGGCTGATTGATTTTTTTCATTCAAGAATGGACAGGCACAATAAGAGATCGTGAAAGGTATGACTGCTACCAGTCCTTTAAAATACTCTTTGAAAAAGATAAATATGTTTGCAATGTTGATATGTATTGTTTTAGGGTTGCTATAGCACAGTTAAGATTTAATGTTCTCCCACTGAACGCAAATGTACATCGCTTCAGTAATTTAGAGCAGAAAAAAGCTTGTCCATTTTGCGAGACAGCAAGGGAAGATGAACAACATTTTCTTTTTGTTTGCCCTACACACTCTCATTTACGGGACAGATTCCTGAAGGAGTTAGTTAGAACCCTGATCCACCAATTGTTACAGGTCAGAACTCACTATGAGATGCATCAATTGTCCAAGTATATTTTCCATTCAATTAATCTTAGGAAAAAGCGTTAATTATATTGTAATTGCTGTTCAAAATGAATGTGTTTACCATAATAACTATGTGACAAAATTGATTGGTGTGTGATGCTGCTTAATCGATGTTTATTTGTAACGACATATTGCTTGATTATAATGAAGTTTAAACAATGATAAGGTGTTTAAACATATTGCCTGATGTGTGCAACAGTTAAAACAATTGTTATCTGTTAAAGTCGCGGTATGAGAAGAAAACTCGCGATGTTTGTTCGTGCTAAATGAAGTGAGGTATGGAATCTATTGGCTAAGATTATATGCCTGTGTGTGTGTGCGCGTGCGCGTGTGTGTGTTGTGTTGTGTGTGTGTGTGTGTGTGTGTGTGTGTGTGTGTGTGTGTGTGTGTGGGGTGTGTGTGTGGTGTGTGTGTGTGGTGTGTGTGTGTGTGTGTGTGTGTGTGTGTGTGGTGTGTGTTGTCGTGCTCGTGCAGAGTGCACATGTATCTTTCTCCTAAACAAAATTTTCACATCAATAATGATGAGATGATGAAGTTGACACCTGGTCAATAATAATAATGATGATATGTATGCGCACTTCTATTTGTATATATGCAAATGTTGACAGTTATGAGGAAATGTCATCACCACACCACCACCCACCATCTTTATTTTTGTGTTGCTTGTATTGTGGCCAATGACAGAAGTACATTAAAGCATTTCAGTGTTCAGTGTTCAGTGTTCAGTGTTCTCTCTCTCTCTCTCTCTCTCTCTCTCTCTCTCTCTCTCTCTCTCTCTCTCTCTCTCTCTCTCTCTCTCTCTCTCTCTCTCTCTCTGGGGCACGCACAAGATGGCGACTGAGCAAGTCAACCTGACATGGGCTGCCCAAAAGTATAATCCTTTCACTTGGAAACAGCCGATTAGTTTCTGGTTTGTGCTTTAAATATATTCCAGGACTATTGTGCAGGAGAAATATCAACAAAATGGTGTCATTGGAGCTATGGGGGGCCAGGCCAGGATGGGGGCTTTAGAAGTAAGCTGTGTGACAGTCACAAAAGGAAAAAGCCAGTCAGTCATAGAAGGCAACCAGTCACAAAGGCATGAATACTGTGTTACAGTGGCTGATGTAATCCTCAGCTACATGTGTGCTGCTTTCCCCTGGCTGTGTGTCCTGTTTGACTAAGACTGTTACATCTACCTACTTACCACCCACCAGCCAAGACTTGTTGCCAACACTTGTAGGCCAATTAGACAGAACTGTCACTGATGGTGTTTTTGCAGTGGAGGATGTGTGGGTAAATGATGTACCATTGGGAACACTTATAACCAGTAAGGGTACCCTAGCACTGCTGCTTGTGGCCAACTTTCTTTTCGCCTGTCGGAAAGTAGCACTTGGAGGACACGTGGAGACAAACCCTGGACCTGACCCCATGAATGAGGAGATGGAACTTTTCTTTAACAAGCTAGAAGACAAACTGACTCAACAGTTCTCTTCTCTAGATAAATCCCTGCAGGGGCAGATCTCTCACCTTCTACAAGCAGTGACAGGACACAGGAGAGTCTGAAAATGATCGCAGAAAGCCAGTCTGCTATGCAGGGAACCATCACCCAGCTGTGCCTTGATGTGAGGGAGATAGGCAATACTGTAAACGAAAACATTGCAGCTATCGGAAATGTACAGTCAGAGCAGGAACAGTTGCACAAGACAATCTGTGGGCTCCATGGTGAAATAGATGGCTTGGAGAGTTTCTCAAAAAGAAACAACATGAAAATACTTGGTATCCCAGAAGTTGAAAGGCAGGGAGGATGGTGTCACTTGTATAGAGACTGTGAGTGAAATATTACACCCCCACATACCTGACCAGCACTGGGGTGATGACGTCATTGAACATGCCCACCTTTGGGAAAACCTACCCCTGGGGGCCCTAGCAGACGACCATGACTATGATTGTGACAATTTCAAAGGTGGGGAGACCTAATGCGTGTCATGACTGACCATGCTGCATGGTCACAGATGAAGGAGAAGGGGCTGACAGTGGCACAGGACCTGACCCCCAGACAGTCAGCACAGTTGAGGGAGCTGAGGGAGGAGGGGAAGACCGCTATTTCGTCAGGGGCAAGCTGCATTTGAAAAACTCTGACTCCGCACTACACCACGTGACCAACATGGTGGGGGAAATCCTTACACTGAGAGGGGGGCTCTCTGCTCTCATCAGCTGTCTTCGCTCACCCAGCAAGGAGAGAGGGGGTTTTGGTGAGGTCACAGCAGGAGCAGACACCTCTTCCCAGTGACTGACCCGGTATGCAGTTACAGGGCGGCAGATGAGTGAGTGGTCTGCCTTGTTGAAACATTTACTGTCCCTGATTTTGATTTTGATCTACATTTCAGTGACTTTATGGTTATTTACAACCCAGTAGTAAAGCTTTCTACAATGAGTCTCAGATCAGGGGGGTCTGTGTTGTTGATCAAGAAAACATTGTCAATTTGCTAACATTATTGAAACAGATTTGGAAAATATTGTTTGTGTCAAACTAAGCAAAAGGCTTTTGGTGTGGACAAAGATATTATGTTTATAGGGATGTACAATCATCCTGTAAACAGTGCTAGCCAAAAATCAAACTTTTGATAATAACCTTGAAATGCTAGAACAGTTCCTACTTACAAGATATGAACTGGTGGAAGATGTGTATTTTGTCATTGCAGGTGACATGAATGCCAGAATTGGAGAGTGGAGTCTGGAAGAATAAAGTGCAGATGAGATGTTTGTACACAATGGTGTTGGTTTGTTTGCTAGATAATCTAAAGACAGTGTTACAAATGGTTTTGGAAAGTCATTAATTGAACTGTGTTCCACTTTTCCGTTAGCCCCTTTAAATGGCTTGTACATGGGGACAAAGATGGTCACTTTACTTTCCTTTTCCAATGGGTAAACAGTGTGACTGATTATTTTTTATGCTCTGTTGATCTGTTGTTTTAAGTGAAAGATTCTTATATTACTAATTGTATAGAATCAAACCATTGCCTCTTATATTGCACTTACAATGCATACATGACAAGGAATTGGGTAAGGAAGCAGAAAATAAGTCTTACCAGAAAGTTAAATGGAATGCTGGAAAATCAGAGCTGTTTCTAGAACTTTTTGCATCAGAAGAAGCCACAGACATTTTGGCAGATGCCACTAATGATATCAACCTTAACATAGAAACTGCTGTTGACAAATTCACAACCTTACTGCAGAATGCAGAGCAGTGAATGCAACACAGAGTTCATATGGGAACAGTTCAAGGAAAACACACCACTGGTTTGACTAGGAGTACATGCAAAAAAAGCATGAAGCTGGCAGAGCACTGAACAAGTTCACTTGTATGGAATATGCAGAGGACCAAAAACCATATGGAGAAAAAAGGTCTGAGTATCAAAATTGTATAAAGAAAAAGAAAAAGAGTTATGGGAAATCAGTTATAGATACTCTGACTCAAAGTAAAGGGGAAAAGCAGCACATTTTGATCAACAATACGAAAAGTTAAGAGAAAGAAGCTTAATGTACCATCTATTTTGATAGACAGATTGAAAGCACATTTTGAAGACATTCTCGCTGTGGATCACACTGAGCATGAAAATAGAGAGGGAGATACTGAAGAAGAAGAATTTTATGTTTCTGATCTAGTTGATGAAATATCTGGAGGGGAAATTTGACAGGATGTCAGAAGACTTAAAGTGAATAAAGCTTCAGGGCTAGATGATATTCCCAGTGAATTCCTAAAAAAAAACTTCAGAGCCACTCATTTTGCCTTTTTTGACAAAAATGTTCAACCATATGTATACAGCTGGTTCCTATCCTATAGCTTGGACACAGTCAGTCATTGTTCCCTTAATGAAAAAAGGTGATGCTAACAACCCTAAAAACTATAGAGGCATCTCCTTACTCAGTATTTTTAGTAAAACAATTACTTCTATCCTAAACCAGAGACTGTATAAATGGGCAGAAAAGGAGGCGAAATTTAGTGAAGAACAGGCTGGATTTCACAGGAATTACTCTACTGTAGACCACATATTTACTCTTGTTACAATGGTTAGGTCATGTTTGTATGGTCAGAAGAGAAGTAAACAATATTTTGCTTTCATCAATTGTCATAAGGCTTTCGATACAGTAAATTGTGATATACTTTGGAAAGTGCTAAAAAAAAAAATCAATGTTTCATCAAACATGATCAGCATGTTAAAAAGTATGTCTAGTTGTGTGCAAAGTTGTGTGGGCTGGGGTTCTGCAGTGTCTGATTTTTAAAAAAAAGTCAATTGGGCATGAAACAGGGCTGTTTGATGTCTCCTTTGATTTTTTCATTATTAATCACTGAAGTAGCAGAAGAAGTTTCACAAAAGGGAAAACATGGTTTTCAGTTTTTACCTGACTTACAGGACATTTTTCTCTTTCTGTTTACAGATGATGTTGTTTTGTTTTATCATAGCCCCAGTGACCTTCAAAACCAACTAAATAACGTGCAAAGAGCATCTGACACTTAAAATTTAACTGTAAATCTTGATAAAACTAATTTTATGGTGTTCAGGAAAGGTGAGCATTTTGAACAAATATTGACTGCCGACTATAATCATTATCCAAGGAAATCTCAAGATGATACTATTAATAACTTTGGGGAACAACTAATTGAACTGTGCAACATGCATGACTGTGTAATATTAAATGGCTTTAGTGAGCCAGGTTTTGATGATAATTGTACATTTATTGGATTTTCTGGTGAAAGTGTGGTGGATTACTTTGTTGTATCTGTGGAACTTTATTCATCTGTTCATATTTCAGATTTAAAGTAGAGAACATTGTAGAGTCAGACCATTTACCAGTAAGTATGAAAGTAGAATCAAGAGACATACAGGAAGGGAATTGTATTAAAGACAAACAAAATGAAAATAAAGTCTATGAAAAATTCAGATGGAATGAAACATATAGAGATGAGTTTGTTAAGTCATGGGAAAGCAAAGATATCCAAAATAGAATGATGATAGCCATAATGGATTTAGAAAGAAATGTAGATAGTGCCTTGAAATATTCGTAATTGTCTTAAAGATGCTAGTAGGTGTATGGTTAAGAAAACTGGTTTGAAGAAAAAGACAAGATCAGCATGGTTTGATGATGAGTGTAAAAACATGAAAAAAGAAACTAGAAGAAAACTTAATCACTTTTCGAGTTACCAGGAAGGAAGAAGAAAGAATCATATACGTTGAAGCTAGAAAAAGGTATAAACAGTTACTAAAAGCCAAGAAACTTCATACAACAGGCAACAAACTGAAAGATTAGCAAATGAGGTTAACAGTCCTACTTTTTTGAAGGAATTACGAAGATTGGGTCTTGGAAACAAGAAAAGAATTACAAATAACATTACTACAAATGGATGGGTTAATCACTTAAAAAAGTCTTCCAAGGCAATAATGATGAATGTTTTAATGAATGTGATATTGAAATGATTTTTCCGAGGATACAGACCATAGTGTTAAATAAAAAGATAACAGAAGTAGAAGTGACAAATGCTATTTGGGAAGACTGAAAACAATAAAGCGTGTGGTATTGATGAAATTTCTGCAGAAATGCTAAAAACCGGTGGTGCAAAAGTAAATGCATTTCTGCTAAAGTTGTTTAATGTAATTTTTGACCAAGGTATATACCCACAAGAATGGTCCAAAGCTATAATTGTTCCTCTATATAAGAAAGGAGATCCTGAGGATGTTGATAATTATAGAGGAGTGTCTCTTTTAAGTATAATATCTAAATGTTACACTACAATACTGAATGTTTGATTATATGATTGGTTAGAAAGCAATAACTTAATCTCAGAATGTCAGGCAGGTTTTGACAAACATATTCTACAATTGATCACATTTTTACTTTATATGCCACTATTCAAAACTATTTAACTAAAAAGGAAGAAAACTGTATGTTGCCATTGTAGATTTTAAAAAGGCCTTTGACACAGTTGAACATGACAAGTTATTACGATAATCAAAGACCAAGGTGTAAAAAGAAAGTTTTTTGCATCACTTAGAGCTATGTACAAATCGTTATCAGCATGTATACGAGCAAATTCTGAATTGACTAATATATTTCAAACCCCAATGGGAGTAAGACAGGGATGTGTTCTGAGTCCCACTTGTTCTCTATGTTTATTAATCAGTTGGCAAACATTATGCAATGAAAAGGGTAAACATGGTGCTCAAATGTATCCAGATATTTTTGAGTTATTCATCTTGTTATTTGCTGATGACATGGCATTATTGTCAACTACACCCACTGGCCTTACAGAATCAATTAAAGGTTTTAGAAACTTGTTGTGTTAATATGAAATTAAGTGTAAATGTAGACAAAACTAAGATTATGGTATTTAGGAAAGGGGTTTCTTAGCAAAGCATGAAAAATGTTTTTTTGAAAATAAAAGATTGGATGTAGTTAACAATTATTGTTATTTGGATTTAATTTCACATCTATGATTAGCACAAAGAGAGGTACATCACATCTGGTCACTAAAAGCAAAAAAGCAGTTATACACCTTAACAAAGTTTTTCAGAAGTGCAAGGAAATGACAATGAACACATTCTTCAAGATATTTGATACCAAAATACAACCGATACTGTTATATTCAGCTGAAATTTGGGGGTTACATAGACTAGAACATCTAGAAAAAGTACATTTGATAGCTTGTAAAAGGTTCCTAGGTGTACCTGCCAAGACACCAAATAAAATAGTGTATGGAGATCTTGGCAGGATACCCACTGTATGTAAATACATATGTTGCATGTGTAAGATTCTGGTTTAAATTAATACACATGGATTCTGAAAGATTGCCGCATAAAGCTTATCATATGTTGTTAGAAATGGATAAAAAAGGCAAACAGTGTTGGGTCTCTAAAATCAGAGAAATACTATGTATAAATGGATATAATATTTTTGGCTAAACCAAGGAGTAGGAGAACATAAAAACGTTCTTACATGCATTTAAACAGAGACTTATAGATTGGTTTGCCCAGGAATGGACTGGTACCATTAGAGATCGTAGTAGATAATTATGATAGTTATAGAAATTTTAAGATTGTTTTTGAAAAAGAAAAGTACATCAGTGAAATGGATACATATTGTTTTCGTGTTGCAGTTACTCAAGTACGATTTAATGCTCTACCACTGAATAATAATACATATCGTTATAATAGTTCAAACGAAGTTAAGAAATGCCCTGTTTTTAAAGACCAGATAGAAAATGAAGAACACTTCTATTCAATTGTCCTGTCTATGAAGATTTGAGAACTAAGTTTCTGAAAAATTCCAAAAGACTTCCTATGTACGTGCTACTTAATGCTACAACACTTTCTGACAGATTAATTTATCACGATTTATTTTTCATGCTATCAAAAGAAGAAACAAGATATCTTTCTAGAACTATATCTTTATATTGATGAATACAATGTTTAACATATTGTTGATTATGATCCAGGTGAATTGTTTTGCAATGAACACTTTGGATCTACTACATAGTTGATGTATTTTTTGTGTTTTATTGTTGGGATACATTTTTTCATATGTATTTATTCGTTGATAGTAACAATAAGTGTATAACATTTATGTCACAATGCACACTCCATTTGCCTACCATTCTTTTGTATTGTGGCCCAAGGCCGATGTACAGTAATGAAGTCTGAAGTCTGAAGTCTCTCTCTCTCTCTCTCTCTCTCTCTCTCTCTCTCTCTCTCTCTCTCTCTCTCTCTCTCTCTCTCTCTCTTCTCCTCTCTCTCTCTCTCTGGGCGATAGCCTATGTCAGACATTGCGCTGGCTTTGTACGCCGGGTTCGAGTCGTCGAAAATTTTCTTCCTGGAGTTAACATCAATGCCGACTCACTCTCCCCAAAAGTCCTTCGATGAGACTTTAACCGGGCCCTGTTGCGAACGCACGCAGAACATCTTGCGCACACGTTAAATCCTGTTCCGCTTTTCGTAAGAGTAGGCCATCGTGTGCCGTGGGAACAGATGACAATATTTACAAAACTGCATACACCGGGGACTGGATGAAAAAGCACAGATTGCTTATTCTGTTATCCTCGATATAAAGAAAAGAATAAGATATCTTTCTCTCTCTCTGTCTTGCTGACTGGCTGGCTTTGGGTTAGTTCAGATTTATTGTCATACACTTATCATGCAGCAGAATTGAGGTGGGAATAAATCTATTTTTTATATTCCATAATTTTAGACTTGGGCACTCTGCAAGCTTTTGTAAAAAACATATCAAGGTAAAGAGGTAAAGGTAAAGAGGTTGGCAGACTCGATAAAGCATCAATTGAAAGATTCTGTAAAAGTTTTAAACATTGACATGTTTACATTTAATTTACATCTCTTACCTGTCCCTACCTTCAACATCCACCTGCCAAAGTGCTTAACGTTTGTAGGTGTGTGTGCGCGTGTGTGCGTGCGTGCGTGCGTGTGTGTGTATATATTTGAATTTGTTTAAAACTGTAGATTGTTGTTGATTGTGTGTTGTGTAGGTCGAATGCAAGCGCTTTGATTTGTTTTTGAAAGATATAGCGCTATACAAATTCCATGTATTATTATTATTATTTATTATTATTTATTATTATTATTATTATTATTATTATTATTATTATTATATGGATCTTAGAAGGAAAATGGAGATGCATTTTCTAATTACAAAATTGGTTTAGCATTAAATTCATTTGTCATCAATAACTAGGTGGAGCCATTGTTAGCGAGTAATGGTAATCATTTGTGCTTTATTAGGTTTGCAATTATTACTGTTAAATTGAAGCAGATACATTGGTATGGATAAAAGAAACAGGAAAACTTCTGCTCATCATGACATCAAACTCCTCTGGTTACATCACAGTGGCTAGAAACCATTGCGTCTCTGAGTCTCCACTCCTTAAAAAGATTGTAACTGTCCCAGCTGAAAATACAGTCTTTGTCAGCATCAAGGAAACCGTGCAGTATACTGTGGATGTCAGTTTGTACCGTTACTTCCTGGAGTATGATGCTGATACCGGTCTTTATAGACAAACATGTGGACTAGTCTGGACGCGACAATCTCACTACAAATCTGATTTCCTGCACGTGTTTCAAACAACACAGTTCCTTGTAGAGTTTTCCCGTGCTCTTTTGTGTGAAAACAGACTATTTTAAACTGTTCTTTCATTTGTTCATCAAACTAGTGTCATGATAAAGCTAACCAATGATCTGTGGAACTGTTCTGTAAGCTACTATCCCAGCATCCATCACCACGTGGCTTGAATCACAAAACAGAGTGTGAAGATGGACGGGATGAAACAGAACACTGTCCCTTCAGCAGCCCTGAATGTCAGGGACTGGTGGCACTCTGCAATCAGTGTTATCATTTTGTCCAGGGTGTGAATAACCTCCTGACAAAGAGACAGTGAATATTTTAAAGATAGGCACTGAGTATTGTAGATCTCTGGGTGCTACCTTTAGTTTTCCAAAGTGCCCATTTGCTTGGCCTCTTGCTCTGACTCATCCTTTAAGGTTACACGAGATTTTTGTTGGATTCTACGGCAATGACTTGTCATTATCTTCTATGTATCCGCATGTAATCCTAGATGAAAAAACAGTGATCCATCATATTTTATTGAAGCATGAATCCCGCACTGGGCAAAAAATTGCTATAAGATAGATTCTGAAAAGTTTAACAACGAACCATGCATTGTATCAGGCAAGAGATTGACAAGTATTGGATTGAGTTGTGAGCTAATGGTAAACACAACTGAAGAAAACCATTCTCACTCACAGAAAGTGTCCTCAATTAGCAACACTTTCCCTTGCTCTCAGAACAACAGGACATGACAGTGTGTGCCACAGGTCACATGACATACACAGTCTTTCATTGTGGTTCTGATATTTATAAAGTTTGCAGTCATGAACAAAAAGCACTGTTGTGTCATGTTTCTGGCAAATCTTCAGGTGTTGATCATCCATCTTTAGCAGTCAACCATGCCTTGTTCCCCTTATTCCAATGCAGCGATGAACAGTTCACCTTGTCCTACTCACTGATATGTGACTTCATAGCGATTGTCAGGACAAGACAGATGAATCTCTGTGTAAACATCCACGTGTCTTAACACCTTCACCTGTATGAGTGGTCAGTGTGTTTCTTACAGCAAGGTCTGTGACCAGATCTCCCATTGCCAGGACGAATCTGATGAAAACAGCTGTGATGACTTTCTTGAAGTATCAATTAAAAGTAGTTACCTTCCTTTTCCAGTTGTGATCAACTTTGATTCAGTCAGACAGTTTACATCAGTCCCTCTTCACTCTAATGACTCCTGTCCTGAAAGCCATTTACCAGTGTCCTAGTAATTTCACTGACTGTCTGCCTGTCTACACACGGTGCAATGGGATGTTTGACTGCCTGGACCACCAGGATGAAGAAGGATGTGAAGACCTGAATGTCCAGGGTTTTTCAGGTGCAGAGTGTCCATGCTTTGCATTCATCTTGACCATTTGTGTGATGACTGGCCTCACTGTGTATTGCGTGATGACGAATTATTCTGTGACATAACTTGTCCTGTTGGTTGTGCCTGTCAAGGTCACACCTTTCTGTGTGAGCAGCCTTTCTTGACCACACTCTTCCCTCAGCTCCGTTACCTGGATGCCACAGGTTCTGGTATGACACTGTCTGAGTCAATTATCATGGCTGTCTTTTTCATTTGATTCTGGCCAGATGCGCATTGACTCTCCTGCCTCCTCTCCTGCTGTCCAATTTGAGGATTATGGACCTCAGTGACAATCAGCTCCAATCCTTCAACATCACTTCTCTTCTTAGTTTACACAATCTGCAGGCCTTGTTTCTGTCTAAAAATCCCCTGACATCAGTCCATGTTGATGACACAGCTGACTTCAGGCACCCCACACTCTCAGAGCTAGATTTATCATATACATCCCTAAAGGTCTTTGAAGAAAAGGACTTCTCCCTGTTTATTAGACTGAAAAAATAAACCTTTCCTTTACATCTATTCACACAATATCCCCCAATGCATTCCAGTCTATGCCACATTTGACAGCACTACACATGGAGGGCAGCCCTATTAAACAGTTTCCCCCTGACCTATTCAAAGACCTCAATCATCTACGCATCATAGTCACTGACAACTATAAACTGTGCTGTGATGACATACTTTCTTGTAGCTCTGCTGATGTGTCTTGCCATGCTCCAAGCAGCGCTCTGTCATCCTGCAAGGATTTGTTGCAGTCCTGGACGTACCGCGGCTTTCTGTGGCTGATAGCCTGCCTGTCGTGACTGGTAACGTCTTCTGTTTCTGTGCACGTTTATTTGCAAGAGTATGAGCTCTTCAAGTGGCTTCAGTGTCTTTGTCACCAACTGACCATGTCTGATTTTCTGATGGGCGTATATATTTTGATCATAGGAGTAGCTGATGAGCAGTTCCGTGGAACATATCTCCATCATGATAACACATGGAAAAGTAGTGTGATGTGTAAGGTGGCTGGTGTTTTATCCCTGTTTTCCAGTGAAGTATCAGCTCTGATTATTTGGGTCATCACACTGGACCGTTTTGTGGTTCTCCATTTTCCGTTCAGCACATTACGGTTTAACAGAGTGTCAGCAGCAGTGGCTTGTCTGTTGATCTGGCTTGTTGGCTGGTGTTTGGCCATGATTCCCTTGCTTCCAGTGACACTGCACTGGAATTTCTATGGTCAGACGGGTATCTGTATTCCACTACCAGTTACAACACAAGGGTTTAAAGGAAGGTATTACTCTTTCTCTGTTCTGATTGGGTTTAACTTTGTTTTGTTTTTGTTTATTTCTGTAGGGCAGGCTCTTATCTACTGGTCCATACAAAGCAACGCCATGAAAACCAGCACAAGTAAAGCATCACGAGATATGATCATAGCTCGCAGACTGATCACTGTTGCAGTGACAGATTTCATGTGCTGGTTTCCCATTGGGATTTGTGGACTGTTGGCACTGGCTGGTACTGCAATACCTGGAGAAGTGAACGTAACGCTGGCTATTTTCGTGCTCCCCTTGAATTCTGCTGTGAATCCTTTCATGTACACATTAACACACTAGCAGAGAA
The DNA here is from genome assembly GCA_030674155.1 of Stramonita haemastoma. Classification (NCBI taxonomy): domain Eukaryota; kingdom Metazoa; phylum Mollusca; class Gastropoda; order Neogastropoda; family Muricidae; genus Stramonita; species Stramonita haemastoma. The sequence continues at coordinate 34,573,383 of CM060347.1, read as the reverse complement.
GCGGAAGAAGTCAGCTGAAGCAAAACTTGTAGAATGGCTGGAATCTCATGCTGAAGCAGCCACCAGCCCATAGGATTAAGCAGTCACTACATTTGTTGTGTGTGCCTGTAGTCATGCTGCAGGCTGTGGTTTGGAACTATATATGTCTTCTGTTACTGACTATGATTAATAATGCACAGAAACGATCAGTGTGGCTAAAGGACATTGTTTTAATCATTAAAGAGAATAGATTTGAGATTGGTTCTCAAATGCCTTGCTTGCGTTATTCACCCAATTGCATGCACTTGTATTCTGTTGCTTTCCCATTTATTTAGTTTTGCACTTGTAATACATTATGTCAAAACCAACCTTGAATTTGAACAACAGTGAGTAAAGATCTACCTTCCAAATTCAGCATGGATTTTTAAAGTTATGATTAGAGAGAAGCTATCACTGTTTTGGTATCATATAATGTCAAGTCAAAGACAAGCAAAGTCAAAAACACTTTAATCATCCCTGAAGGGCAATTACAACACTGACAGGTATATTGATATGAATCATAATCAAAAGATACAAGATATCTACATTCCATATTTGTTCAAACATTTTTACCTTCAAATAAAAATATCACAATACACACTCCTAAGCTCGCGCCCATGCACGAACACAGACACAGACACAAAACACAGACACACACACACACACACACACACACACACACACACACACACACACACACACACACACACACACACACACACACACACACACACACACACACAAACAGTCTATAGTTGTTCCTATTTGTAAACCAGGTAAACAAAAATCAGATATAAACAGCTGTATGCCTATCTCACTGACTTCCCATGTTGGAAAATTGATGGAAAAAATAATATTGAACAGGCTTATTCATTACTGTGAAAAAAGGAACATCATTCCCGTAGCCCAAGCGGGTTTTAGAAAAAGTAGATCAACCACAGATCACCTGATAAAACTTACCACCCATGTAAAACATCAATTTGCTAGAAGAAAAAATGTTCTTTCTACTTTCTTTGATATCAGGAAAGCGTATGATCAGGTATGGCACTTACGATTGCTTCATAAAATTAAACTGATAGGTCTGTCTGGATGCATGTATAATTATCTTAAAACTTTTTTAAGTAATAAATCTATTCAAACAAAAATTGGAAATGCTTACTCTAATCCAAGAATTATAGTATATGGGGATACCCCAGGGAGCAGTAGTGGCACATACGCTCTTTAATATCTTAACATATGACCTTCCCACTACAGTATCCAATAAAATTGAATTGGTACAATTTGCAGACGATCTATGCATTTGGATGAAAGTTACTATGAAAAGGCATACTCCAGTAAGATCTCTTAATTATATTAGAAAGGTTTATCAAATGAGTTAAATAAAATAAATGAATTTATGACAGAAAATGGATTAATGTTATCTCCAGACAAATCACATATGATGCTTTTTAACTCTGGGTACGATCCGCAGACACTACCCGCCTTTAAGATAGGAGATTCTGTGTTAGAATACAAACAAAAGATAAAATTTCTAGGGGTAATTCTGACCACAAAACTTACGTGGAATAATCACATTGAGTATGTCCTGACTAAAGCTAGAAAAAGTCTTAATTTCATCAAAATTGTGAGCAAGCAGCACTGGGGCCAAGATTCATCATCTCTCATTCATTTAGCTACAGCTCTTGTTTGCTCTAGATTAACTTATGCACAAGAATTCTTTTTCTCTGCTCCTAAATACTTAATAAGAAAAATGCAGAGTGTAGACAGTAGGTCTTTCAAGTTGGCAATTGGAGTTCCTATACATGCATCAACTTTAAAAATGTATGCAGAAATAAATGTCTTACCTTTTGAAGAACAAATTAAGCTTGCATCAGCAAAATATGTTTGAAGAAGTTCTACTATTCAAAATTTGAATATTAAAGAACTTCATGTAAAATCGGATACAAATTTCCCTAAAAGGGCTAAATCCATACAATCACTGACTACAATCAGTTCTTATACCTCTGATATATTCACATCTTCAGGAATGAATGAGAACATTATAGCACCTCGCCCAGTTTTCTCCACAATTCCAAAGTGGGAACTAAAAAAGGCTGAGTTTGATATTGATTATTCTAATATAAAAAGACGAAGGTCCTGCTGTCGCCATCATGGCAAGAGCTCATATTGATGAAACATATACTAGTTATATTAAAGTATTTACCGACGGTTCGGTAGTAGACAGTGGGCAGGCTGGATCTGCTTTTGTAGTTCCCGCATTGAAAATTAATAAATCTTATCATGTAGGCAAAGAATTTTCTATCTTTACTGCAGAACTTATAGCTATACTAATGGCCTTAAATTTTGTTTATTAGATCTGCCTATCAATACGTCTAAGGTGTTGTTCTGTATTGATTCTAAATCTGTTTTGCAAGCACTAAAACTGTTTAGCACTAGGGTGAGAGGGGAACTAATCATTGAAATTTGTCATCTTATACATTTTCTTTCCTTACGAGGTACTCCCTTGCCTTTTGCTGGATTCCGTCACACTGTGGAATCCAGGGTAACGAACAAGCAGACAAGTTCGCCAAAGCTGCTGCAATGGACACGGATTCTGAAGCTTCAACACATTTAAACCTTCCACTCAGTCTTCAGGAGGGCATACATTTGTTGGAAAAAGCTTCTGGGAACAGTTTCAACAACGTACGAAAGAATTGTTCACGGAGACATTCATTAAGATGTGGCAGAGTGTGTCATTATCATAACAGACTACTGGAAAACCTAATAATAAAGCTGATATTTAGATTTCGTTTGGATGCATTCCGAACTGAATTCTGTAAACAAATAATATGTATATGTGGTTCTGATTTCTCACCTAAACATGTCATTCTTCATTGTGAAGTGCTTCGACCATATTTTTCCGCACACTTGTATGTAAGATTTCAAAAATGTCATTTGAACAAATATTGGACAATAATGAAATTATGTTGGAGATAGTTAACTGTTTAGTTAAAAGCCCTGTTGGCAAATTTTTGTAATTGTTCATGCTTTAACCTCGTTTAAACTGTCCAAAGCCCAATTTTGTGTAATTGTTCATGCTTTAACCTGTTTAAACTGTCCAATGCCCCCCCCCCCCCCCTCTTTTTATGCTGATTTCTTTACATGTTTGTTTATTCCTTTATCTTATGCACACGTAAACATACACACACACACACACACACACACACACACCCACACACACACACACACACACACACACACACCACACACACACACACCACACACACACTCATAGATAAACTTATAGAGCACATATACTCATACACATACGCTCACAAGCGCACTCGCGAGCACACACACACGCACACATACACACAAGCACACAAGCTCACACGCGCACACACACACACACACACACACACACACACACACACACACACACACACACCACACACACACTCACACACACACACACACACACACACACACACACACACACACACACACACACACACAATAATATAAAATATATATATATATAACTAATAATATAATATATATATATATATATATATATATATTTTTTTTTTTTTTTTTTTTTTTTTTTTTTTTTTTTTTTTCACCTTGGCTCGCAAATGCATACCTTTAGATATATATTCTTGTAAACACGTTCACTCATACGCACTTATGCTCTGACACACACACACACAACACACACACACACACACACACACACACACACACACACACCACACACCACACACACACACATACAACACACACACACACATCACATACACATACACACGCATACACATACACACACACACACACACACACATACATACATACACTCATACGTGAGCGCGCACACATTCTTTGAATGTGACACACTTTCATCTTTCTTTTTTTGTGTCTAATATCACTTCGAGTGAACAGACGTTAAACTGAAGAAAGTACACACACACACACACTCACTCAAACACACACACACACACACACACACACACACACACACACACACACACACACACACACACACACACACACACACACACACGCACACACGCACATATGCACACACACAAATTCACACACACATACACACCACCAATATATAATAAAGAACACAATGATATTAAAACCATTGACTAGAAAAGACATAAAGAGTATTATTTACGCATATATGTACCACGCACTCGCACACGCCCATATGCATGCACACGTTGGCATACACACAAACACATCCCCTGAAACCATCCACACACCCTCTCTCTCTCCCACACACTCACACCAATAAATGCAATGTTTTAAAACCATTGTGACGCTCCACCACAGAATGAGTGGCATTGCACCTGAGGTCAATTTGTAGTTAATGACATGTTACTAATTTGCAATAAAAATGCTATACAATACCCAAAACAGATTGAAAATCAGACAATTCTATGAAAAGTTATTACAATTTGAAATGATAGACTGCAGAAAATGAGAAGTGGGACAAGTTTAGCATCCCGATAGGTGAACAGAATGAAGGCTTGGGTATTTTTTAAACACCTTTAAAAGCAGAAGACAACAAAATTATCGCTTGGTATTTCACTACAAGGTAGAGTAATGGTTATAGGTTTATAACGAATCAAAATCTCAAAATCGACAACTTGACCCCCATCTGCCTTTAATGGCTCCTAGCGGAAAAGTGGGTGAGGTGCTAAGCAACTCATTTCGTGGCGGAGCGTCACCATTGGCTAGAAGACATGAATTTATACACAATTAAAAAAATCAATAAAACCAAAAATATGACATAATTATTTTATGAGTGCATGTGCATTAAAAAAGTGAAAAAAGAGTGGGTAGTCAGTGTTGTGAGTTTAAAACTTGGATGGCTGCTGCCACAAAGGAATTTCTTTTTCTGTTTGTTTTGCTGTTGTGGCATTGAAAAGATGTCATGAAGGCAACAATTGAACTCCTGAAACCAAAGCATGGGAGGGATTGGTAAAAATAGCAGTCGCTTTGTATACAAGCTGCTGAGTACAAAACGACTTGAGATCTCTTTGTTCTTCTCCAATGTTTTTTGTTGAGCAGATTCTCACAGTTCTATGAAGACTATTCTTATTCTTAATACTAAGGTTATTGTACCAGCAAATGAAAGCAAAGCTTAGAACGCTCTCTATGCAAGACTTGTAAAACAAAGAAAGAATCTTTTTGTTAACAAAAAATGAGTTAAGCTTCTTTAGAAAATACACACGTTGTTGCCCCTTTTTGACAATAGGGTCAATGTTAGCATCCCAATTTAACTTGTGGTCAAAAACAGTTCCCAGATATTTGTATTTCAAAACGTTTTCAACTTCTTGATTATGGATGATGGTATTCTCAAAACTGTGCTCCGATCTTCTGAAATCGATAGGAAGATCTTTAGTTTTAGAAACATTTAGCTCCAGATAGGCCTCATCACACCAATGTACCACCTGAGTTCGATTCCCGTTCGAGGGGATTTTTCTCCTGGAGTTAACATCAGTGCTGACTCCACTCTCCCCAAAAGTCTTTCGGATGAGACTGTAAACTGAGGCCCTGTATGCAAAGGCATGCAGATCATCTTGTCACACGTTCAATCCTGTCATGCTATTCATAAGAGTAGTCCATAGTGTGCCAGTTCGAACAGATTACAAGATTTACAAAACTGCATACACACGGGAACTGGATGAAAAAAAGCACATGAGTGCTAATTCCACTATCCTTTATATAAAATGATAAAACAAAATATAAATAAATAATGTACAAACTCGGTGAGGGCTGGACCATGGTCTAGGACTGATCCAGATAAGAGAGACAAAAGAGCACTGGTCGTCTGCAAAATCTACCATAAATTATTTTTTATAGCTGCTTCTGCAGTCATCTGTGTATAGAATGTAAAGAAGTGGTGAGAGGACACAACCCTGAGGAAAACCAGTGCAGGTATATCTAACCAATAAAGATATTTTGTTGGCAAAAACACACGGTGGCCTGTCAGTTGAAAATTCAATCAGCCAACGAACAAGCTGATTGTCTACATCAAATTTTTAAAGTATTTTGTTAACCAGAATATGAGGCTGCATTGTATTGAAAGCTGAGCTAAAGTCAGCAAACAATATTCTGGCATGAGAATCAGGTGTTTCCAAGTGGCTGTATATCTTGTTCAAAATGAATAGTTTGGCATCTTCGACACCCGTTCTGGACCGGTACACAAATTGTAGTGTGTCAAGGTCTTTCTCCATAGTGAAGAGAATGAGAAATTTTACCATCTTTTCTAAAGTTTTCATCACAAGTGATGTGACAGCTACAGGTCTAAAATCGTTAGGCCGAGTAGGATTGAGATTCTTTGGAAGATGTATAACATTGGAAGTCTTCCAAACAACTGGTATCTGGCAAGTGTCTAACGAGGTCTGGAACAGGTGCTGAAAGACACTTGCAAGCTCAGTGGCACATAAGTTGAGGGTTCTGCCGCATATACCATCTGGCCAGGATATTTATTAATGTTTAATGCCTGAAAGTGCTTACAGGTAACTTCTTCATCAACAATGATGGCTATTCTCAAAAAGTGGGGATTGCTTCAGGCCATATAATGGTGCAGGTCTCAATGCATTCACACAGTCTGCCACTTTGGAATGACATAAAAGATACACACGTATTAAAACGGGAGAGAATGTGTCCAAAGTTTGCTATTTTACATGATCATTTATCCAAATCACATATCAGAAACTCACTGCATCAGTAACACCAGATAAAATGTCCAGTTGTTTCTTTTCTTGGATGGTGGCCATCTTTATCATGTTTCCATAGGAACCATTGTGCACAGAGTTAAAATTTTACACTTTCTGTGATACAAAAATCATAATACACATGTGTGATGAGAAAAAAGCATCTTATGTTTAAATGAAAAATGCTGTTTTCACTGTGTTTTTTTCCACCATACATACAGCAAATATCTATGCCTCCAGTGGAACAGATATACTTGAACACTTATGGAAACACCCTAGCAAAAATCAATACAAATGGATTTCACCAATTGATGAAAGCTGCCATCAAATTGTTGATATACTGAATAAGTTTGGGAATCATAAGTCCTAAATGCAGGAACAAAATCAGGGGCAGGAAGTGAATCACATCCTTTGCTTATGTCCATAAAGATCAGATTAAAGATGGTCAAACAGAAACAAATACCTGGACCCCGCAAACATAATCTGTGTATAATGTATCACTCTAAACCGATTGATGCTCATGAAATTGAAACAAACAATCATTGTGAAGTAGTTCTGAAAGACTGAAGTGAAAAAAAGGCTTCACTGGAAGAGATCTGAAATGACATGAAGAAAGTGTACAGAGAGGCTGCCTAAATCAACAGGAAAGAAGGAAAAATATCAACCAAACTTTCATTAGAGATGAAGATTTTATATATTAGCAAGAGAAAGGAAAGTAAAAACAAACAAACAAAAACAAACAAACAAACAAAACAAACCCCAAGAGAATGCACTAAGAAGGCAAAACACATTGATAAAAAGAAAATGACAGGAAAGGGAGAAAGAAGGTGGTTGTCATATTAGTGATTGATGTCTTTGAGCACAATAGAAGCTTTAAGCTTCTTGGTGCATAGCTGCTTATCACTGTTGTTCATACATGTGTAATGTGTTCTGTGTAATGAAAAAATGTTTTAGCCACAAGGTAGAAACAGAGAAAGGGATAGAAAAGAGGAAATTCCTAGCATATATTTATGCACTTTCTCTTCATCTGTGAATTCCCACCCTGCTGTTTCCACGCCACCCTTTTCAATCTCCTTGCCACAAACATACCCAGATTCATTATGTCGCAACCCCAAGGCCAGAAGTCCACAGAAAACCCATCAATATCAGGCCGCCATGGGGCCACCATCCAGAGTCTAGAGGGGTCCCTGCACTGATGCTGGGTCACTTTGGTGATGTTCAGTTGTGCCCATTCTGAGAAACATCAGCAGGATGCAACCTACTAAGTCCCTACTAATGACAGTGTTAGCTAAGTCACAGAGCAAGATGAGTGAGTCATCCACCTGAGGTGTTGACCGCCACAACATCCCTCAACAACCATCCACCATGAATCTCCAACTCCAAAGGATTTGACACAAACTCACCACAGGCACAAAGGTGTTTCGGTGAACTAAATCTGAGGTCATTATGAGACCAGAGCAACTGGAACCTCCGAGTCAGAGGCATTTTTTTTATTGTATGATGATCAGTGTTACTTAGGATGATGTGATATTGCTGCTGCTATGGAACTGCATATGCTCTGAGACTACTTGTCAGGGCTGCACACTAAGCTTACTATCAATATATCCCAGCATCAACCTGGCCTGAGAAATGCAGACACCTGCAGTGTTGTTCAGGAAATTTGAACAATTCTATCAAACTGGAATCTGTCTAGTTGGTGGAGGTTGAATGTCTATTCCCAGTCTTCCCAGTGAGTCCACAGCACACTCACTCTGGGTAGAAGCCAGCCAGAGTCCAAAACATCCTGCTGACTTATGGGATTTGAACCCGCGACCTCCCAGTCCCCAGTTGGCAGTCCCTAGCACAGGTTTTCAGAAGGTGGTGATACTGTTTGTACTGACTGGCCCCCAGCATCCCACGGTAGGTGTGGGACATAGGTTTAGGTTTTGTTTTTGTTTTTTTACAGAAAACCTCCTATTGATAACCAGTTATCGAAATAAAGGGAAAAAACTGCAGGACATCATAATGTTTGCAAGGTGTACACACCTTATGGAAACACCTTCACCTTTACATTTTTACAATACCTTCTTACATGGCAGAACAATGAGGAAGGTGTGTTCGCAGCAGAGCTATGGAGTTGACCTGATGCTCCACAGTCCAGTTTCAAACACACCTATCTAGCCTATAGCAAAGCTTGACCATACGCAGTTTGCAACTCCAAAACATAAAGACTTAAGGTTGGTGTTCGGGCCAAGACTACTTTTGTCCCATACTTTCTTAACAAGCTTTAACATCAGCGCAGCAGCTTTGGCAATGCGTGCATCATTTTCCTTGTCAAGAGATAGGTACATATGACAAGGTGAATGTTTGAAGCACTTCCTCATTGATACAGATTGATGTGGTGTTGGAACATCCTGACCCATGACATTGGTCTTTTTCGTGCTGATTGTGAGTCCAGACTCCTTTCAGGCATGGGCAAACAGACTGACCAGCTGCTGTAGCTCTTCCTCCTAACAGTTTTTCATAGCTATATCTCCATGAAAAACATGAAATGTTTCCTTAGTTCACGAAGATAATAATGCATATCTATATGCATTGATAACAGGAAAAAGCCCATGAACTTGAATCTCCGTTATATGCCTCCATACAAAGCCAGTACAGACTAGTCAGGAATGCGCGAAGAGCTTGATAGATAGATAGATAGATAGATAGATAGATAGATAGATAGATAGATAGATAGATAGATAGATAGATAGATAGATAGATAGATAGATAGATAGATAGATAGATAGATAGATAGATAGATAGACATAATGGAAGAGTACTGCCACGTGGTTGGCATCGACAGTAGACAGTTGTCATAATGGAGAGTACAGGTGCCTGCTGTTGAGGTCAGCTGATGTTGTCACAGATCAAGAAAGCTATGGTGAGAGATTTCTCCCCTGTTGTTGTTGCTGTTGTTGTCGTTGTTATTATTGTTTTCACAGATCAAGAGGGTTAAGGTGAGACCTTTCTCCCTTTGTTGTTGTTGTTGTCGTTGTTGTTGTTGTTGTTGTTGTTGTGGTTGTTGTGTTGTTGTTGTTGTTGTTGTTGTTGTTGTTGTTGTTGTCACAGATCAAGAAGATTAAGGGCAGACTTTTCGCCCCTTGTTGTTGTTGTTGTTGTTGTTGTCGTCGTCGTCGTCGTCGTAGATCAAGAAGGGTAAGGGCAGACTTTTCTCCCCTTTGTTGTTGTTGTTTTTGTTGTTGTTGTTGTTGTTGTTGTTGTTGTTGTTGTTATAGATTAAGAAGGTTAAGGGCAGAATTTTCTACCCTTTGTTGTTGTTGTTGTTGTTGTTGCTGTTGTTGTTGTTGTTATAGATTAAGAAGGTTAAGGGCAGACTTTTCCCCACTGTGGTTGTTCTTGTTGCTATTGCATGTACCCAAACTTAACAGCCTGGGGGTCACCCAGAACATGCACTTTTACTCACTACTACAAATCACAGTAAGATTGAATGTACCCACTGCATGAAAAGTTTCCATGTATGATTTTTAAGTGCCTCACCACATAAGCAACCATACTCCGACTTCAGAGAATTTTTCTCCTTGACAGGAGAGTGCAGGTTGTTATGCTTAGGGCTTGTCATGGCTGAAGACAATCTCAACACAAGCATTTCACAACATAACACCGTTATAATGTAGTGTGCCTTGGCACCTAGCTTACATCACTGACAACTGACAACGTTTTCTTCTGGCTCATACTTCTTTTGTCATCACTGTATTTCTTCAGCTGCTCATTGTTGGGGAGTGCAGACACAGTGAAGCTTCTGACATGAACCTCTTCATTGTCTTCTGTTTCTCAGTAGAGCTCCACTTTCGCCAATGATGAACTTTTGCATATTCAACAGTTGCCCACCATCAAGGTAGCCACATTTTAACTTCAGAATGATATCTAACACAACACTCATACATGCTTTTTCTCCTAAATATGTATCATTCTACTGTCACGCATCGGCTTACTCTTCAAAAAAGCGGAAAGAATATTAAAGTGCATGTGGAATATTTTGTTTTGTTTGTACACGTGGACCAGGCTTACAGTCTTATCGGAAGGATTTGGGGAAGGGGGTATATAATAGGTATTAAAGTTACCACAAGGAGAAATATTCCATAGAACGTGTGTGTCAGTATTTTCAGTTCTGTTTCTATGCCTGCTATATCAACACATACCATACCAAAACACAGCTTATGACACACCATAACGTAGAGATTCGTGCCACAAGAAAAACATGGTGTGCCTATTTGTAAATGCACATGCTTTAAAACTTAAACGTTTGTGTAAAAAAAAAAAAAAAAAAATGGTGATGATGATGATGATGATGATGATGATGATGATGATGATGATGGTGATGATGATGATGATGATGATGATGATGATGATGATGATAATAATAATAATAATAATAATAATAATAATAATAATAATAATAATAATAATAAAATAATAATAATTGGAATTTACATAGCGCTATATAGGGAGTGGATAGATGGTGCTGACAGACCAGCCAAAAGAGAATTGCAATAGTCGAGATGTGAGAGAATCAGAGACGTGACGAGTTTAGATATTGCATCAGTGGACAGGTACTTTCGAATTGCACTAATACGTCTTAATTGATAGTAGCATGACTGGAAGGTCTGGGTGATGAATTTTTGCATGGATAGTGTGTTGTCAATAACAACCCCTGGATACTCTACAGCAGTGGAAAGATTGACTGAACTATTGCCGAATTCTACTGAAGCTGTAGTAATGGAAGAAAGTTTGTGTTTGGTGCCTACAAGCATGGCTTTATTTTTATCTGCATTTAGCTGTAACTTATTTTGTATCATCCGTTTGGGATATCTTCAATGCAGTAGGATATATTTATCAAGAGAGATGGCAGATTTTCAGGAGTATCACAGCTTAGAATCTGAGAGTCATCGGCATAGAAATGATAGTTGATTTGATGACGGTTTATTATATGAGCAGTGTATAGAGTGAAAAGAACAGGGCCCAGAACTGATCCCTGTGGGACTCCACATTCCAGTTTGACAGGTTTGGATTGAATCTTGTTAACTGCAACTGTTTGGAATCAATCGGTAAGGTATGAATTAAACCAAGTGAGAGCTGTGCCTGTGATGTCAAACGTTTTTTTGAAGACAGGAGAGAAGAATTGAATGGTCTATAGTGTCGAAAGCTGCATATAGATTGAGAAGAAAGAGAAGAGATATTTTTCCTGTATCAGAAGCGTGCAGAAGCGTATTTAAGGTGTGCACTAGGGTGGTTTCAGTGCTGTGGTTGGCGCGATAGGCAGACTGGAAAGGCGGAAGGAGGCAATTGGAATGAAGATGGCTGTTGAGTTGTCTGAGACCGAATTTTTCAATACACAATTTATTGTAAGTGGATCCTACGAATACTCATAGTGTGTGTTTTGAGATGTCATTCATCCAGCCTTTACCCGTATCTAGCTCACTTTTGTTTACTCAGGTGAAAGGCTAGGACCCTGCCCACAAAAGAGAGGACACTATGTCCATGAGGAACAGCCTGTGGCCATCAGGGGCCATCCCTTCCTCTTCTTTACCTCCTTCCCCCGTCCACTGTACACAACGCTATTTTCACTGACCAGGAGCCTTCAGCTGTGGAAGTTACACAAAACACATTCTATTTTCTAGCTCTCCTTGGTATTTTACATATTTTTTTTACATCCAGTCCCCATGTGTATGCAGTTTTGTAAATCTTGTCATATGTTCCTACCAGCACACAATGGCCTACTCTTACAAAAAGTGGAACAATGTGTGTGTGTGTGTGTGTTAGGTGCAACATTTGTCATTGCATGATATCTTGTTTACATATTCTTTTCATGTTAGTTGATTTAGGGTGGAGACGGGAGCCAGGATAAGTTAAATATACTTTTGTTGTTTGTTTTACAGGTGTAGTGTCAATAAGCGTTGACTTAAAAGTTGTCTGTGGTGATTTGTGCAGCTAACTCCTAATCCAGCAGTGACAGATCACAAAGAACTGACAACAAGCCTGTCTATCCCTTAACTATCCCTCCCTCCCCATTATCCCCCCTCTTCATCCCTGTTCATCCCTCCCTGTTAACCCATCCCTCTTCATCCCTCCCTGTTAACCCTTCCCTCTTCATCCATCCATGTTCATCCCTCCCTCTTCATCCCTGTTCATCCCTCCCTCTTCATCCCTGTTCATCCATCTCTGTTTATCCCTGTTCATCCCTCCCTCTTCATCCCTCCATGTTCACCCCTCCCGCTTCACCCCCCCTCACCATCCCTCCCTCTTCACCCCTCCCTCTTCATCCCTTCCTCTTCACCCCTCCTCTTCATCCCTCCCTCTTCCATCCCTCCCTCTTCATCCCTCCATCATTATCATCATCCCTCCATCATCAGCTCTCCTCAGCAATATGGGTGAGTTGATTGTTTTAAAAATAAATATTTGGTCTGCAATGAATAAACAGTCATGTACTCTTTTATATCCAGTCCCTGACTGTACGCAGTTTGTGGATGTTTCAACCATTTGTACCAGCAAATAACGGCATACCAAGTTTTAACATGTGCACAAAGTGTTCTGTGTGCATTTGCACCCTGGACCTCGGCTTATAGTCTGATCCAGATAACTTTCAGGTGTTCTGTGTGTGTTTGCACCCTGGGCTTCAGCTTACAGTCTGATCCAGAGGACTTTCAGGTGTTCTGTGTGTGTTTGCACCCTGGACCTCAGCTTAGAGTCTAATCCAGAGGACTGTCAGGGCAATGGTGTTAATTCCTGATGAAGAAACATTCTCTTGAACAGGTGTGTTGGTAGTGGCTCGAACCCAGGCCTTCAGATTGTAAGTGGAGCTCTCTAACCACCAGTATAGGTGTAAGAGTCTGGAAGAGAATAGGGGGATGGAAGTGGTGGTGTGGTTGGGTGTGTGTGTGTGTGTGTGTGTGTGTGTGTGTGTGTGTGTGTGTGTGTGTGTGTGTGTGTGTGTGTGTGTGTTATTTTATTTATTTATTTATTTATTTATTTATTTATTTATTTATTTATTTATTCTTTCATATCGAGAATAATGGAATAAGCACTCTTCTGCTTTTTATCATTAGAGTTCCCCGTGTGTATGCAGTTTTGTAAATCTTGTCATCTGTTTCCCACCGGCACAGGATAGCCTACTTTACGAAAAGCGGAACATGATTTAACGTGCGTGCAAGATGTTGTATGTGCGCTGGGCACATGGGGCCTCGGTTTATAGTCTCATCTGAAGGACGTTTAGGAAAAGTGAGTCAGCACTGTTGTTATCTCCAGAGGAAAAATCCCCGTGAACGGGAATCGAAGTCGGGTCATCAAATTGCCAGCGCAATGTTTGACCACTAGGCCATCCAGCTTGTGTGTGTGTGTGTGTGTGTGTGTGTGTGTGTGTGTGTGTGTGTGTGTGTGTGTGTGTGCGTGCGTGCGTGCGTGCGTGCGTGCGTGCGTGCGTGCGTGTATATGTGTGTGTGCATGTGTGTATGTGTTGTGTTGTGTGTGTGTGTGTGTGTGTGTGTGTGTGTGTGTGTGTGGTGTGTGTGTGTGGTGTGTGTGTGTGTGTGTGTGTGTGTGTGTGTGTGTGTGTGTGTGTGTGTGTGTGTGTGTGTGAGTTACTAAAAATCGCTGTCTTTTTCCACACTGTGGTTCAGACGGACCATTCCAACCTGCTCGTTTCAACCTGTCAGTGTGAAAAGGACAAACTGCTACACAAACGTTGGAAAGGTGTATAACCTTATAGGGGGCTGTGTGCCCCCAGGCTTCAATCCCATACACAAGGCAAGCTGGCACACACAACATGAGCTGAAGCTTCAAGCTGAGTGCGGATTGGCTGCAGGTTGTGTAAGTCAGCTGTAGGGCTGGGATGGTCAGGGTGAAACATTTCAAACACATCGTCTGTCACCTGAACATACGTCTGTCATCTGAACATACGTCTGTCACCTGAATATATGTCTGTCACCTGAACATACATCTGTCACCTAAACATACACCTGTCACCTGAACATAGGTCTGCCATAATTATGTCTGTCACCTAAACATACCTCTGCCACCTGAGCACACGTCTTCTAAACATACGTCTGTCATCTGTCACCTGAACATACCTCTGTTACCTAAACATTTGTGATGCTTCACCACATATGGAGTTACATTGCACCAAAGGTCAATTGTAGTTATTGATTAATTTCCAATGAATTTATGACATGTTACTAATTTGCAATTAAATGGGTATATGATACAAAAAGCAGTTTGAAAATAGAACAATCCTTTCAACAGTTATTACAAGTTGAAATGATAGACAGTAGAAAAGGACGAAAGAGAAATGGACAAGTTTAGTAATCTTAATAGGTGGTCAGAATGAGGGATTGGCTATTTTTAAAACAAGTTTAAAGACAAAAGAAAATCAAATATATGCATTGATACTTCATACAAAGTAGAATAAGTACTATAGTTTTATAATCAATCAAAACCTCAAAATTGACAACCTGACCCCCCACCTAAAATAACTCCTAGGGGAGAAGTGGGTTGGGTAAGGTGCTAAGCGAAACATTTCGTGGTGGAACGTCACATTTGTCTGCCACCTGAACATACCTCTGCCACCGCAACATACCAATGTTACCTGAGCATACTACTTCACCTCAACATACCTCTGTCACTTGGACATTCTCAACTGTTCACCTGAGCATACTACTGTCACCTAAACATACCGCTGTCACTTGAGCATACCACTGTCACCTCAACATACCTCGTCACCTGAGCATACTACTGTCACCTCAACATACCTCTGTCACCTCAACATACTCTGTCACCTCAACATACCTCTGCCACCGCAACATACCAATGTTACTGAGCATACTACTATCACCTCACATACCTCTGTCACCTCAACATACCTCTGTCACCTCAACATACCTCTGCCACCTCAACATACCACTGTCACCTGAGCATACTACTGTTACCTCAGCATACCTCTGTCCCCTTGAGCATACTACTGTCACCTGAGCATACTACTGTCACCTCAACATACCTCTGTTACATGAGCATACCACTGTCACCTCAACATACCTCGGTCACCTGAGCATACTACTGTCACCTCAACATACCTCTGTCACCTCAACATACTCTGTCACCTCAACATACCTCTGCCACGCAACTACCAATGTACTGAGCATACTACTATCACCTCAACATACCTCTGTCACCTCAACATACCTCTGTCACTCAACTACTTGTCACCTGACATATCTCCTCACCTAACATACTACTGTCACCTGAACATACGTCTCCAAGGCATTCAGCTTCAGGTTCACCTGGAGAGAGAGACAAGTGCGTGTTTAATATAATATATATATACTATATAATATATACATTACTAATCTATCTATACTATCTCTCCTCTCACTTCTCTCTCTCTGCTCTCTAACATCTCTATCTTCTCTCTCTCATCTCTTATATATATATATATATATATATATATATATATATATATATATATATATATATATATATATATAAAATTTTAAAAATATAGTGGAGAGAACAAGGGCAAGTAACCAGTTACAACTTCAATCTCTCAAAGAATTGATGTTATTCAAATATTCAAAGCAAAACAGAAACCCCAACCCACCCCCCCACCATCAGATTAAAGTCTTTGAAGGAAGTATTTGGGGAATTATTGAGTAAGGACCATTGCTTTGGGCTGACCTGACTCGATTTTCTCTACTGGTTGAGTATCTTCAGAGGTCCCGGCAGTGATTGCAACCTCACTCACCCTCTGTGGTAAGAGCAAGACACTTTTTTAGAATTGAGAAGTGTCTATTGCAGCCCTAGGAATAGGTAAACACCACTGCTTCAAGTAAAAGATGAAAATAGAAAGAGAAAGAAAAAAAAAGGAAAAAATGTTGTAAAAAAAAACTGAATATAAAAGAAAATAGGTACCTAGTGAATCTGTGTGCCTTATGTTTGGGGATCCTTTATAAGAAAGAGTGCAAGGGAGATCATAAAGTCCGTACCCAGCTGTATAACAATGGTAACTCAAACATTGCCAGTCACTTTCAGTGCTGGCACAGGCAGTAGAAGTTGAAGAAAAAATACTCTTTACCTGGATCTCAAAAAGAGATGCTATTCTCCACTTAACCAATCATATAATTGAGAAAATATAGTGAGAGAAAACAAGTGCAGGTAACCAGTTATAACTTCAATCTCATCAAAGAATTGATGTTATTTAAAGATTCAAAAGAAAACACAAAACAACCCTCGCAACCCCCCCACCCCCACGCCCCACTATAAGATAAAAGTCTTTGAAAGCAGCATTTGGGGGATTATTGAGTAAGGACCATGCTTTGGGCCTGACCTGACTGGCTCCTGGTTGAGTACTCTTGAGTATATATATATATATATATATATATATATATATATATATATATATATATAGATGATAGATATAGATAGATAATAGATAATAGATAATATAATAGATAATGATTAATAGATAGATAGATAGATGATAGATAGATAATAATAATAGATAGATAGATAGATAGATAGATAGATAGATATATGTGTGTGTGTGTTGTGTGTGTGTGGTGCTCCACCACGAAATGAGTCGCTTAGCACATTACCTAATTTTGCGCTAGGAGCCTTTAAATGCAGGTGGGGTCATATTGTCAATTTTGATATTTTGATTGATTATTAAACTCGATCTGTTTATTTACCTTAGAGTGAAATATCAAGGCATGAATTTTATTCCTTTTGCTTTTAAATGTGTTTTGAAAATACCAAAGCACTCATTTGACAACCTGTTACTAAAATAAACTTGCCTGTTTCTCATTTTGTCCCATCCTGCAGTCTATCATTTCATTTTGTAATAATGCTGCACAGAATTGTCTGATTTTCAATCTGTTTTTTTTTGTATTTGATAGCCACTTTATTGCACATTAATAACATGTCAATAACTTAAAATTGACCTCAGGTGCACTCCGTCTCATTATATGGGGGAGCGTCATATATATATATATATATATATATATATATATATATATATATATATATATATATATATATATATATATTTATATATATATATTTCTGTGTCTGTGTCTGTGTCTGTATCTGTCTGTCTGTCTGTGTTTCTGTGTCTCTGTGTCTGTGCGGTATATGAGTGTTCACATGCGTGAACGTGTGTGTGTGTGTGGGTATGTGCATGCATGCATGTACCCTATATGTGTGTCAGTGTGTGTGTTGTTCTTCAGTTTAATGTCTGTTCACATAAGTGATATTAGACCAAAAAAAAAAAAAAAAAAAAACAAAACAACTTGTAGAACTTTTAAGCGATGGTAGAAACAAAAAGTACAAAACACAAAAAGTGAACATTAAACCCTAAACAATCAATCAGAACTTTTTAGAAAATTAAGAAAAGAGCACGAGATCAATGTCTCTGTCTCGTTAACAAGCTACTAACATGTTCATAAGCACTATAGTAAATTGTCAATAGGACTCTTCTTCAGCGATAAGGCGAGTTCACACAGCAACACACAGTTGCTTAAAATACTGTCCAGAGAGTTCTCACGTGTGATGGGAAGACACTGTTTTAAAACGGGACAGTCAAAAATAATATGACTGACTGAAATCGTCCCATCACATATGCAACGTACATTTTTAGCATACTTCGTTCGGAAGGCATTTAATTTAAGTCTATTTATGAGACAAATGACCGATCTAAGACGCAATTTATCCAGCCCAAAACGTACACAGAGAATACGATTAAGGTCAGAAAAGGAAACATGATGATGAGAAAATCCAGCATCTCCTTGTTTTTTTCTAACATGTTTCCAGCATGCATGTTCGATCAAAGTATAATTCTCATCGACAGACATTGGTATGTTCAAAGTATCAGCACAATCAAAACGCATTGCCGCATTTTTAGCAGCTCTATCAACCTTTTCATTGAATACTATATTGCAATGAGAAGGTACCCAGCAAAAGGTGACATCAGTGCCTCTTAGGATTAGAAAATGTATAAGATGTAATATTTCAGTGATAAGTTCTTGTCTTACTTTTGACCCGGAGTTTTTAAGGGATTGGAGCATTGATTTGAATCAACACATAACACCACCTTCACAATGGTCCTAGGAAAATCAAGTAAGTAATTTAAAGCCATCAGAATGGCTGTCAGCTCTGCTGTGAAAATTGAGTGATTTTTCCAAATGTGGTACAGTTTTTCAACCTGTAATGAAGGAATGATGAAAGCTGCACCTCCTTCAATACCATTCAATAGAGACCCATCTCTATATATTTGAAGATGTGATGAGTACTTGTTTATAATATGTTCTTTCACATACACCTAAGAATATTACTTCCGTTTTCTTTTTTATAGATGGAGCATTCCAAATCAAATTGAGCCCTTTGAAGCTCCCATGACGGGCAAGGAGATAATAGAGGTATAAGCTGTTGCACTTCTCTGGGATTAACTCCTGACTTTTAAAAAAGACCATTTTGTGAAGGTGCTGATTGTGGTGAGTGAGCGGATATTTTTAGCTCTATTAGGAAATTGCTTGTCAGATCTTAGACTGAGTTCATCTTCTAAATTATTTACAGTTGCTGAGCTTCTAAGAACGTATTTTGCGACTGCTCCCTCTCGATAGTCATCCAAAGGCAAAACTCCTACTTCCTTATATGTTCCCAAGGATGAAACATGGAAGGGTACTCCCAAGGCAATGCGAGAAGCATTCAAGCTAAAATTGGAAACACCTACTCCACCCCGAGATTTCCGACAATGGGAATACCACAAAGATCTGTTATCGCCCCTTATCTTTTTAACCTTCTACTTTATGACCTTTCGAGATCCCTGTCAAATAACGTTGTCCTCGTTCAGTATGCAGATGATCTGTGCATGTGGATGAAGACAACAATGAAAAAGGTTACCCCAAGAGACATTAAACTACATTAGAAAAAATACCAGCTTGAACTTGATAGGCTTAGTATTTATATGACAAAAATGGATTACGTTGTCTCCAGAGAAGACCACATGTTCTCTTCAGGTGGTGTGGTTGTGTGTGTGTGGTGTGTGTGTGTGTGTGTGTGTGTCGAGTGTCGTGGGTCTTGTGGTCGTGTGTCTGTTGTGGTCTTGGTCTGTGTCTGTGTCTTGTGCACCTTAATGCATGTGTTTGGTTTAATGTTTGTATGTGTGCATGAATGTGAGCATTCATGTATGCATGCTAAAACAAGAGCAAGACATCTAGTCGTCATGATTTGGAAGTGGCTTGCCTCCTTTGATTGTGCAGAGTTCAGAGGAAGACACTTGTAAGAAAGAGGGCTCTTTGTGGCTTGGCTTCTTTGATTGTGCAGAGTTCAGAGGAAGACACTTGTAAGAAAGAGTGGCTCTTTGTGGCTTGGCTTCTTTGATTGTGCAGAGTTCAGAGGAAGACACTTGTAAGAAAGATGGCTCTGTCCTGATGGGTTTTCATTGTCTTGCTCATCTGATTTTTCCTTCAGTAGAATACTGAGGTGCCTGCCATAAAGAACTTGTGCAGAAAAGTTCTTTGCAGGCAGAGTGGCAGGCTGGTTTCTGCTTATTGGTCAATGTATTCCCAGAAATGGTTAGTCTTGGTATTATTTAATTGTTTAATCTTTTATTTTATCTTTAGATTTTTTTGTACTTGGTGAGTAAGTCGTGACCTTAGCACTTTAATCAATCTATTTTCTCGGGCTTCCATTCGCAGCTGAGTCACAATGCTCCAGATAATGAGAAGAGGGTTGAGAGCAGAGTTAAGCGGAAGAACGAAGATGACCAGTGCATCATAGAACGTGTTGAAAGCAGTAAGCCCTTGTGAAGTTATCATCATAGCCATTCCAAAGCAAAACCAGCAAACAGCATCTGTGACAGCCACCTTCCCCATAAGGTGTGCAGAGGAACAAACAATCTCTGTGTGTGCTCCACCAGTATCCTGTGCTTTGGTAATCGTCTGTAGACAACCCACTGACCAGCCACAATCATTACAGACAACATGAAGTTGACGGTGACTGTGACAGAGAACCACTTGAATTTTGGACTAGAAAGGTAGTGATCCCATAAAGCAAGACGACACAGACCAGACTGACCACAGAGGCCCCAGTGTGAGAGTCCTGGGAAGAATGGTATCAGTGACAACACAATTCCAACAAACCACATCAGTGTACACATTACTGTAGTGGAAGATTTGTCAAATGTTCTCACAGTATCGTGAAAACAAAAGAAAATAACATGATTTAACACTGAGAACCAGATGATCAAAACTGACACTTCACTGGACAGAAAAGAAAGAAAACCAGATATTTTGCAAGCAACGCTGTTGGTCCATGTCTTTTCATGGTCAATATATGATCCTTTCAATATGTCATCTGCCACCACAGCAATGCTGACATGTATGCCCATACACACGTTAGCAAACTGTAAATGGGCACAGTATATTGTACATGTTTTTTCAAACATATTTCTGGCTGCAAGTACAGCCATGAAGCAGACTACATTTCCAAAAGTAGCAAAGCCAGATATCAGCAGAAAGAACATCTTAAGCACATCACTGTCTATCAGTTTTGTACATGGAGAATATATACTCTGAGGTGTAATGCATGTTAGTGTGTTTGATTGCTTAGAAAGTACATTCTGGCAACAGAACCTATAGTTTGATGCAACAATCTTCCTTAGATCCGTTGAACCTCTGAATAAATCCACAGGAAAACTGAGGACTGGATTTTCTTCTATGTAGAGTTCAGTCAGCTGTGGTAAACCTTTAAAACCCCTCATCCAAATAGCTTCAATGCGAGAGAAAGAAACATTCATATGAATCACGTGAGGTAAATACAGGGACAGTTCTGTGCTCAGGTTTTTGATATGGGTTTCTGACATATCCATTTTTGTTAAGGCATAATGTATCTGCTTCTGTTTGTCACTCTGCATGTGACTGAGGGGATTGTTTCTTAGATAATATTCTGCAGATTCTGTAGTGTCAACAAAGTGGTCAAGTTCACAGATTTGATATTATTGTGAGAAATATCGATATTCTGCAAGTTGGGTAGCCTGACCTCCGAAACATTGGCAACAGAACAATGCGACAAACTGAGATAGCTGAGATAAACATGTTTTGAAAAATCCTGCAGTGACATCCCGGAACCTGTGGCATCCAAGTATCGCAGTAGAGGAAAGACTTCAGCAAGAAAAGGATGACCACACCAAAAAGTGTGACCTTCACATAGGCAACCTTCAGGACAAGTGGTCATGTCACACATCAGTTCATCATCCAGCTGTGGACACTGACCCCAGCCATCACACAGGTGATCTCCATGTAAACACACTCTGGAAGCTCGACACTGGTACAAGCCAGAACATGCAACACCCTCACAGTCCTGTTCATCTTCCCCATCAGTGCAATCAGAAAATCCATTGCACCGAGTGTAGATAGGAAGACAGTTGACTGGTTCTGATGTGCAGAGGTAATGGCTGTCAGGGCAAGGCTCACTGGCTGTCATTATATGGTATGTAAAGAAACCAGTGCCATCTAAGCTGATAGATAGTTGGGGTATTTTGCCTTTGCTTTCAGTAAACTTTGCACAATAAGAACATTGGTTCTGTTTGAGTTGAGGACAATCTGTTTCATCAGAGTCATCCAGACAGTCTGAATATTCATTGCAGCGTTGACTGTACAGTACATACTGACCATTAGAGCAACGAAAACCAGTGAACAGAGGATGCTCACAGAAAAATTCGTCACTGTTATCAAGACAGTCCTGTCGGAAATCACACACAAGTGTGTACTGCACTGTTCCTCCTTCACCACCACATCTGAACATGAGATAGGTCAGCTTCCCAACAAGGAACATCTTGGCCTCCTGTGCAGTGCTGTTGTTTTGAGAAGGCATGGCTGTAAACTCACAAGTATGAGTCTGTTTTCTGTTTCTGCAATTAACTGTAGGATCACACATTAAAAATGTATGTATGGCGTGATGATTTCGCACTTTATTAAACTCTGCGAGGTGTCTGTAGAAACAATTTGAAATGAATTGAAGTAACTCATTTTACTGTTGATAGAAATGTCATTTGAGACAGATATTTTAATCTCACATAGTGCGGCATAGAAATCCTCATCAACACGGTCAAATATAGACAATGGAGTGAAAACAAATGTATGAGAATACCGTGAATTGTGTGTATACTGAAATTGTCTGTCATGGACTGCATTGAAGATCATTGTGCCATCTGACCATTTTGACAATCTACTGTAGGTGAAAAGAGTGTTTTGCCAGCCTGAGGTTAACCCAATAAACATTTCTACGTTAAAGAACTTTCTGAAAACAGTAAGGGAGTCTTCTATTTCTGTCCTGGTTTTTATTGAGGCCAAACTTCCACCCACTGATTTACATCTGTAGGACCAAAACTTCTGAGTTATAGGATCTGTATGCAAGACAAACATCAGACATTTGTTCCCTGTAGTTGTCTGCCCCTGACATCCAGGACAGATGAGGGGGCAGTGTTGTGTCTCATCACGCCCATCCTCACACTCTGGTTTCTGATTGTTATCCAGGTGACGGCGAAATTGAGAGTAGTGTTTTACTGAGCAGTTAAACAAACCACTGGGTAACTTGTGAGGTTTATTATTGATGGAGAGACCAGCAAAGTACAGTTTAAGATATTTATGAATCCATGGCAGAAACTGTAAGTCCATCTGAAGATGTGAGGCCTCTAAAACAGAAGCTGGTGACAAACTGGTGCTGTCTATGTGTACAGCCTTTTGGTGAAATGTGTTTGGTTCTTGGTATATCGGTTTTAACGTGAGTTGAAAAAACCCTATATTTTTATTAGACTGCTGAACACTAACCAGAATAACGTTTAAAGGAGCCACATTTATGTTTACCTTAAACCTAGTGAATGGATGAACTCTTGGAAATATGACACATTGAGACCATGGAGAAATGTATCTTATCACTGAATTGTACCATCGTGTTGTTTCTGTATGGAGTGCCACAAAGGGACTGTTAACATGCCAAATGCACACACGCTTTTTGTTAGAAATGGAATGGTATTCAGCAATGTAACGACCACAATGCATTGTAGGATGTCCTTGGTAACAACTATCTACTGTTGTTTCCCAGTGACCAGAATCACACCACAATGCCAATCTCTGCAGTCTAAACTTGGCATACATTCCTGGTGCTACCTCCAAGACCATTTTGCAGAACCTGGTGGAATCATTGCACACCCCATACACCACTCCCTGCCTGGCTGTAAAGTCTGGTATAGACTTCCTGCTGTCACACTCTGACCCACTGACTTGTAGGATTGTCGTGTTGGGGTGGTTTTGGTTCAAAAGATATTCTATGCCAGGACAAAGATGGCTGATGTTCAGGTGATGACTGAAAGCTGTGTTCAAATTGGTATGGACAGTTCTGTTGCCTTTCTTCGTTGGCTGCACATGTATATCATGGGGTAGTAGTTTTAAAAAATGATGCCTGGTCTTCTGTGACGTCCCCTAACTGCTGTTCCAACGCTGTTCATTTCAATCTCCCCGCCACAGCCATACCCTGATTCGTTGTGTCTCATCCCTGGGATCGGCAGTAGTCCACAGGGAGCCCATCAATATTAGGCCGTCGTGGGGCCACCAGTCAGAGGGGCCCTGCACTTCTGCTGAGTCACTTTGGTGGTGTTCAGTGGTGCCTTTTATGAGCTAACATACGCAGGACACCACCGACTAAGCCCCCTACTAACGACAGTATTAGCTCAGTCGCGGAGCCATACTGAGTGAGTCGCCCACCTGAGGTGGCAACCACCACAACGTCCCTCTAACGACCGTCTCCCCGTGAGCCTCCAACCCCAAAGGCTTTGACACAAACTCACCACAGGCACAGAAGTGTATGGGGAAATCGAATCTGAGGTCACCATGAGACCAGAGCAACAGGAGCCACCGAATCAGAGGCACTTTTCATTATTGCATGATGATCAATGGTGATGTGGATGATGTAATGATGCTGCAGTGAAATTGCATCCGCTTTGAGACTACTTGATAGGGTTGTACTCTACGCTTACTGTCATAACATATCCTGGCGTCAACCGGCCAGAGAGATACAGACACCTGCAGGGTTGTTCAGGTAATTAGAGCAACACTCTCAAATTTGCATCCATAAAGTGAAGCTCGACTGTATGGTCACAGTCTTCCCATTGATCCCACAGCACACTCACTAAGGATAGGAGCTGGCCGGAGTCCGAAAAATCCCTGTAACTCTTATGGGGCTCGAATCCACGACCTTCCAGTCCGAAATCCAAGGCGATAACCACTGCGCCAAGGTGGCTGGTCTGGGGTAGCAGTTTATAGTTTTCCATTGCAGACCCGTTTTTCTATCCAGCTAAAAACTTTCTTCACCCTCGCTAGTCCCTAGTCCCGCAGACAGTGTGGGCACCACTGAAGATTGTTCATCCAGTTTCCTTCACTGCCCACTGTCCTCTGCCTGCCCTCTGTAGCAGATTGTTCCACTCAAGGCCTGTCCACTCTCTGTTGTTGTCTTTCCATCTTTTCCTCTGTCTGCCTCTTCGTCTCCCTCCTTGTACTGTTCCTTTGTAGGACAGTCTTGGCCAGTCCAGATGTTCTTGTGACTTGCTTGACAACTTTTGTTGCCTGTGCATGAACTTAAAGTGTATTGCGATGTTTGGGTTATTATCCAGCTAAGACTGACCACTTGTCTGGATACAAATTTTATGACCCCCCTTGCATCCTGTAATAGGATCCCCAAACTTTAGGCATGAAGATTCACTAGGTGCTTATTTAGTCTTATTCATTTTTTTTCCCAACATATATTCTAAGCATATTTTCTTTCTCTTTTTATCATCGTCTTTTGAGGGCAGCTTCAAAAGGCCACAGGAATATCAAATATTCCTCTGAATGCAAAAGATACTTTTGAATTCTGAAAAGTGTCTTGCTGTAAGATATCACAGCAGGTGGAGTGTCAGTCACCTACGGAACCTCTGCTGAGGGCTCATCCAGGAGCCTAAACTCGAGTCAGGTCAGGCCAAAGGCATGGTTCTTACTCAGAAATGCCTACAATGCTACCACTGACAGACATTATTTCCTAGAATTTATTTTCATTTCTTTTTTTTTTTTTTTTTTTTTGAATCTTTGATAAGTCATTTTCAAAATGATTGATAAGTTGGTACCTGCACTTGTCTTTCCTCACTACTTTTTCCTCAAGTGTACCACTGTAGTCTGCGTTTTTTCACTGAAGTCAGGAGCTCTTCATATGGTCCCATGGCATTTTAAATTTTGTTTTCACTTCATCAGTGATGAGATCTCTGTATAAAATATCAATCAAGGAATTCACAAAGAAACTGTAGCTGATTTCAAAATATGGTTTGTCTGTATCTCTCTCCCTCCCTCCCTCCCCCCCCCCCTCCTCTCTCTCTCTCTCTGTTATTGCCTTTCAGGGATGATAGAAGTGTTTTTGACTTGACTTGACTTGACTCTGTCTGTCTGTCTCTCAGATGACAAATGTGACAAATGCTGGTAGGATGATGTTTCCAGCTGCTTAACTTGTTATGTTTTCTTGTTTTCCACTTACTTATTAGCGGTTTTTAAATTTTGTCATTTTATATATCACACTCATTATTTGATTGTTTACTTCTTCTGATTCTCATGCCAGAATATTGTTTGCTGACTTTAGCTCAGCTTTCAATACAATGCAGCCTCATATTCTGGTTAACAAAATACTTTCAAAATTTGATGTAGACAATCAACTTGTACGTTGGCTGATTGAATTTTTAACTGACAGGCCACAGCGTGTTTTTGCCAACAAAATACCTTCATCGGTTAGATATACATACACTGGTTCCCCACAGGGCTGCGTCCTCTCACCACTTCTTTACATTCTATACACAGATGATTGTAGAAGCAGCCATGAAAACTCCTTTCTGGTAAAATTTGCAGACGACAGTGCTCTTCTGTCTCTCTTATCTGGATCAGTCCTAGACCATGGTCCAGCCCTTACCGAGTTTGTAGATTGGTGTGATGAGGCCTATCTGGAGCTAAATGTTCTAAAACTTAAGACCTTCCTATTGATTTCAGAAGATCGGAGCACACTTCTGAGAATACCATCATCCATAGTGAAGAAGTTGAAAACGTTTTGAAATACAAATATCTGGGAACTGTTTTTGACCACAAGCTAAATAATATTGGGATGCTAACACTGACGCCATTGTCAAAAAGGGGCAACAACTGTGTATTTTCTGAGGAAGCTTAACTCATTTTTTGTCGACAAAAGGATTCTTTCTTTGTTCTACAAGTCTTATATAGAGAGCGTTTTAAGTTTTGCTTTCATTTGCTGGTACAATAACCTTAGCATTAAGAACAAGAATGGTCTTCAGAGAATTGTGAGAATCTGCTCTAAAAATATCGGAGAAGAACAAAGAGACCTCAGGTCGTTTTGTAATCAGCAGCTTGTATGCAAAGCAACAGCCATTTTGGCCAATTCCTCCCACGCTTTGTTTTCAGAATTTCAATTGTTGCCTTCAGGACATCGTTTTTAATGCCACAACAGCAAAACAAACAGAAAAAGGAATTCCTTTGTGCCAGTAGCTGTCCGAGTTCTAAACTCATAATAACACTGACTGAGGTTGTTTGTTTTTGTTGTTTTTGTTTTTGTTTGCTCTTGTTTGTTGTGTGTGTGTGTGTGTGTGTGTGTGTGTGTGTGTGTGTGTGTGTGTTGTGTGGTGTGTGTGGTGTGTGTGTGTGTGTGTGTGTGTGTGTGTGTGTGTTTGTGTGTGTGTGTTTAAACTTCTATGAATTACTTACCTGCCACTGTTATGTATGTAGCCAATGCATACAGGCGTGCACATACATGCATATGTACCCATAAAATAAGTATGTCTTATTTTTGGCTTTATTGATTTTTTGAATTGCTTGTAAATGCACATGTCTTTTCTACAAACTGTGTGTGGGGGGGGCGGGGGGGAGGGGGACGGGTGGGTGTGGATGGTGTGTATGGGTAGGGGGGGGGAGCTGTGTGCATGTGTCAGTAATGGGGTGGGTAGGTGTGGATTGTTTGGGAGGGGGAGGTGTGTGGTGTGTGTGTGTGTGTGTGTGTGTGTTGTGTGTGTGTTGTGTGTGTGTGTGTGTGTGTGTGTGTGTGTGTGTGTGTGTGTGTGTGTGTGTGTGTGTGTGTGTGTGTGCGTGCGTGCATGCATGTATATGTGCGGGTGCGAACGCGTGTGTATAATGTGTAAATAATGGTGATCAAATGTCTTTTCTAGTAAATGGATTTTAAGAACATTGTATCTAAACATTGGTGTGTGTGTATGCGTGTGTTTGCGTGTGTGCGAGCGCGTGCGCGTAGAGTGTGAGTGTTTGTGACATTTTTATTTGAAGTTATATAATGTTTGAACAAATATGAAATGTAGCTACTTCGTGTATGTATGGGGGGTGTATGGGGTGCTTAAGGAGAGGTGGTACCTTTGTAAACCTGGCAGTAGCATCCTTCCGGATGGACGGGAGCACTGGTCCTCACTTGGCACTCAACTCTCACTTCTGGGTCCGGGTCCTTAACCCACCCACACCCCGGTAACCGCTTCTACTGGCGGGCGAAACGTTGTGAGGGGCTGGTGCATTCTTACCCAACAGTATGGGTCTTGGAGAGGAGATGGGCGCCACCAAGCTTCCTCAAGCCCACTGCAAGGACATGATGAGAAAAACAAAACAGAAAGACATGCCGGATCGGTCGAGGCCCGGATCAACAACGACCACCCTACCCACTGCAAGCCTACAGGGTGGGAGTGACAAGCGTGCTACTGGGGCAGAACCAAGTCTAAAGCTTCCAGCTAAAGGGGCAACCATTGGTACATGGAATGTAAGGACTCTGTACCAAACAGGAAGAGTACAGGAACTTACACATGAATTACAGAGGTATAAATGGGACATCATAGGGCTTGCGGAAGTCAGATGGATTGGCTTCGAAGAAACAACCACGCACCACGGCCACAAAATATGGTACAGCGGAGAAGAGAAACTACATCAACATGGAGTAGGCTTTATTGTCAGGAAAGAGATTGTGTCAAGCATCATCAGCTGCACACCAGTATCCAGCAGACTCATCTCAATGAAGTGAAAGCTCGCATTGCAACAGCAACATCTGCTCTAGTCAGACTCCAGAGGATCATCAGAAGCAACAACATCAGCTTCTGCCCCAAATACCACCTTTACAAATCCCTCGTGATATCTATCCTCCTATATGGCTGTGAATCATGGACTCTGACAGCAGAGTTAGAGAGGAGAATCCAAGCATTCGAGAACAAGTGCCACAGAAGACTCCTCAAAATATCATACAAAGAACACAAGACCAAAAACTATGTGAAAGAAGAAATCAAAAAGCGTGTGGGCCCCCAAGAGCCTTTGCTCTCCACCATAAAGAGGAGAAAGCTGATGTGGTTTGGTCACACCACAAGACACAACACCCTAGCAAAAACCATCCTGCAAGGAACAGTCGAGGGCAAGAGAAGAAGAGGCCGCCAAAAGAAATCATGGGTTGACAGCATCAAAGACTGGATCGCCCAACCCCTACAACACCTCCTACTAGCCACACAGGATCGTGAAGCATGGAAAAAGATTTCTGTTGCGTCTTTTCTCATGCCCCCCCTACGTCCTTTGGGACATGGGACTGAGTGAGTGAGTGAGCTACTTCGTGTGTTTGATTATGATTTGTATCAATATGCCTGTCAGTATTGTAATTGCCCTTCAGGGATGATTAAAGTGTTTTGACTTGACATGACTTGACTTGAATTAACTTCCATGTGTGTTTGCTTTTTGTTATTTTTCCATTGTCTTTCTGTCCTCGTTTCTTGTCTTCTGCTTGGTACTGTTCTTGTCTTTTGTTTTTGTTATTTGTTGCTAGTTAGATGTTGTTGCATTGTTCTTCTATCCACCCTTCTTTGGCTTCTCTCATCTTTTTCCTCACTTCTCTGTGGCTATCCATGTACTTCTTGTAAGCTTCTTGACTTGTGAACTTTTGTTTCTTAAGTTCTCTTCTTTTGTTGCAGAGGTCAAGAACCTCATTTGTCACCCAGGGTTGTTTCTTTGTTCTGCTTCTTCCTAATGTTTCTTCTGCTGCTGTTGTTAGCACTTCTTTGATGTTGTTGGCCAATGTGTCCACATCATTGTCGATGGCTGTGAGTGCGGCGAACATTCCTCCTATGTTGGCTTGGAAGATCTCAACCACTGTTGGGTCTTTGAGTTTTTCCAGGTCGAATCTTATGCGTGGGCTTTTTGGCTGTTGTTTTGCTTTCAGTTTCAGTCTGATGGTGGTAAGTACAAGGTCGTGGTCACTGCCAATGTCAGCTCCTGGGAATGTTCTTGTGTTTGCCTTGTTTATGCTGGATTTGAATCTTTGGGGTGACAGAATGTAATCAATTTGATTATGAATCAGACCATTTGGTGAGTGCCAGGTTGATGTTCTGGATGGCTTGTGAGGGTGGAGTGTGTTAGCCAAAGTCAGTTTGTGCTTCTTTGCGAATTCCAGCAGCCACTGTCCTCTGTCATTTGTTTCTCCCAGTCCAAATCGTCCTGTGGTTCCTGCCCAGGTGTCATAGGCATCAGGTCCCACCTTAGCATTCCAGTCGCCTTCCACAATAAGGATGTCTTTTTGGGGCGTTTTGGAGATGACGTTTTCAAGTTCTTCATAGAATTCTTCTATCTGATCATCATCGTAGTCAGATGTTGGAGCATACACTTGGATGATGGTGAGATTCTGGGGTTTTGCAGAAACTCTGATTGAGATGAGTCTGCTGGATACTGGTGTGCAGCTGATGATGCTTGACACAATCTCTTTCCTGACAATAAAGCCTACTCCATGTTGATGTAGTTTCTCTTCTCCGCTGTACCATATTTTGTGGCCGTCTTGCGTGGTTGTTTCTCCGAAGCCAATCCATCTGACTTCCGCAAGCCCTATAATGTCCCATTTATACCTCTGTAATTCATGTGTAAGTTCCTGTACTCTTCCTGTTTGGTACAGAGTCCTTACATTCCATGTACCAATGGTTGCCCCTTTAGCTGGAAGCTTTAGACTTGGTTCTGCCCCAGTAGCACACTTGTCGCTCCCACCCTGGAGGCTTGCAGTGGGTAGCGCGGTCGTTGTTGATCCGGGCCTTGACCGATCCGGCATGTCTTTCTGTTTTGTTTTTCTCATCATGTCCTTGCAGTGGGCTTGAGGAAGCTTGGTGGCGCCCATCTCCTCTCCAAGACTCCTACTGGTGGATAAGAATGCACCAGCCCCTCACAACGTTTCGTCCGCCAGAAGAAGCGGTTACCGGGGTGTGGGTGGGTTAAGGACCCGGACCCAGAAGTGAGAGTTGAGTGCCAAGTGAGGACCAGTGCTCCCGTCCATCCGGAAGGATGCTACTGCCAGGTTTACAAAGGTACCACCTCTCCTTAAGCACCCCATACACTCCTTAGATGTGTTAGATGTGTATTTTTTATATTGATGTTATCCATGATAAGGGCTGGGACTGGATGTAAAAACAGTACATGAGTGGCTATTCATTATTTTCGAAATAAAATAATTTGACTTGACTTGACTTGCCTTGGTTTCTCTCTCTCTCTCTCTCTCTCTCTCTCTCTCTCTCTCCTCTCTCTCTCTCTCTCTCTCTCTCTCTCTCTCTCTCTCTCTCTCTCTCTCTCTCTCTCTCTCTCTCTCTCTCTCTCTTTTCGTCTCTCTGTCTCTGTCTCTGTATGTTTTATGGGACCTATTTTGATAATAAATGATGGTGGATTGATGTTTTCTGTCATCTAACCTCATCATATTCTCATGTTTGATCTTTAATTATTGCGCCTTTTTTGGTTTTGTTTCGTTTTGTTTTGTTTTTGTTGTTTTTTTTTGTTTTGTTCTGTTTTGTATGTTTGTTGTTTTTTTTTTTTTATTCAAATCAAAATCATCATTGATTCTTACTTCTTATTTTCGTTTCTGAATGAGTGCCTTTTTTATAACATTACCTTAATATTGTATCTCTGTCTATTTCTTACCTGTTGTGTGATACTTGGTAAGGTTTTTTGCTCTTGGTAATTGGATCATTATACTTGTTCTTGTTTAGTTGAGGCTATCTTTTTATCTTGATGTTATCCCTAAAAAGGGCGGGGACTGGATGTAAAAAAGCACATGAGTGCTTATCTATTATCCTCGAATAAAAGAATTTTGCCTTGCCTTGCCTTGCCTAGCCTTGCCTTGCCTTGCCTTGCCTTCTCTCTCTCTCTCTCTCTCTCTCTCTCTCTCTCTCTCTCTCTCTCTCTCTCTCTCCTCTCTCTCTCTCTCTCTCTCTCTCTCTCTCTCTCTCTCTCATCGCTTCAGTGACAGCAATCACAACAGCAGCGCACGTGGTCAGCAGGATGGAGGGGGAAGAGGTGATTCCCCTCTTGGTTCCAAGCTGGGCAGCCACAACCACAGAGCAGGTAAAGCACGTGGCCGGAACGAGGAAAGCAGAAGAGGGGAGGGGGATTCCTCCCTTCCCTTGAATGAGGTCAGTCAGAGTGTCACGGCACCAACTGCACGTGGTCAACGGGGCGTAAGACGGAATTCTGCACGTGGCAGTCAGTCCAGTACGGGTTTGCACCACTCCTGGTCCCCTCGTTCTTCCCCTCCTGTCAACAAGTGCCCAGCCAACAATACGCGACCCAGACGGTCAACACGTAACGCACCATAGGACAGGCCGGACCATCTTGGGACTTTGAAATTCCTTATTTACAATGTTGAAAATTTGTACAGTAAATTAAATAATACCGCTTTCATTGATTATGTTTCTACTTTTGATGTTGTTTGTTTGACAGAAACATTCATTGATGATTCATTTGATTATAGTGGAATTTTTCATGATTTTGTTAAAGTTGCTGCTCCTGCTAAAAGTTTGTCTCATTTAGGCAGGAATTCAGGTGGTGTTCTTTTGCTAATTCGGAAATCCTTGTCAGCTTATATCTCAGTAGTTAATATTGTTTGTGAAAATACTGTAGCTGTTAAGGTTAAGAAATCTGTGTTTAACTGTGACAAGGATGTACTGATGGTGGCATGTTATGTTGTACCAGAAAATGGTCCGTTGTATGACACAATGGCGATTAAAGATGGTATAATAAACTTAGAAGAAAGCCTCCTACAAGTTCTTCAAAACAACAGCATGCATGTACTGATCCTTGGTGATCTGAATGCAAGAACTGGGAGCACACAGCCATGTCAGGAAGATGTAGTTAACTTTGCATCTTGCTTCGATGATGATGATAATATTGATGACTTTTTAGGTAACGATGTTTTACAGCGAAGTTCAAAGGATAGCACTGTAAATAACTTTGGCCAGTCCCTGTTAAACTTATGTTTCATGTTTGATTGTGTCATACTGAATGGTTGTTGTGATAGTGTCTCTAATGGAGATTTCACATATGTTTCACCACATGGATGCAGTGTAATTGATTATGTTATTTTGTCAAAAGATATGCTGTCTCTTAACTGCTGTGAACTTAATGTCAGTGACCATATTGATTCTTGGCACCTGCCAGTTGAATTCATATGGAAAAAAACAGAGGAAGACATCAGTCCACAGAAAGTAGACAATGCAGGCACTGAGGATCGTTTTATCTGGTTTGAAGACTGTCTACACACTTATGTAGAGGAACAAAAATCCACAGTCTTCAAACAGA
The DNA here is from genome assembly GCA_030674155.1 of Stramonita haemastoma. Lineage (NCBI taxonomy): Eukaryota > Metazoa > Mollusca > Gastropoda > Neogastropoda > Muricidae > Stramonita > Stramonita haemastoma. The sequence goes on along the minus strand of CM060347.1, from coordinate 34,539,971 downwards.
AGATAGAGCAGGCTGTCATATCTATCAATGCTGATATTGACAGCTCTTTGAACATATTCATGGAATCACTGTACAGTGCAGCTGCTTGCATGGTAAGAACGACAGGTAATAGGAAAAGAACAAATGACTGGTTTGATGAAGAATGTAAACGAAAGAAAAAAACAGTGAGAGGATTATTAAGAAAATTTAAACGATCAAAAAGATTGTGTGATGAAAAGAGGATAGCATATGTAACAGAAAGAAATCAATATAAGCTTTTGTTAAAAAGGAAGAAAACTGAATTTGATGAATCAAGATTAAAAAAGCTTAAAGAATCAATTCATGATGCAAAATTGTTTTGGCAAATTATTAGGTCAGTTAACAGAAAAAGAGTAATTTACAATAACATTAGCATTAATCAGTGGTATGACCATTTCCTTGCACTGTTCAATGGTGAAGATGATGTACCACAGCAAGAAGAAAGTGTTGAAATTGAAGAGGGTGACTTATCAGATATTTCTATGGCAACCTGTAATGAGCCAATTTCTAGACAAGAGGTTGTAGCCAGCATTGGTAAACTCAAGTGTGGAAAGAGTGCAGGTCCTGACAAGATTGTCAGCGAAATGTTGAAACATGCTGGTAATGAGGTCATTGATTTTCTTGTTGCCTATTTCAATAAACTCTTTGATTTTGGCCTTTTTCCTGTGGAATGGTCAAAATCTATGATTGTACCCATCTATAAGAAAGGGGATATAGACCAACCAGGTAATTATCGTGGAATAGCTTTAACTAGTGTGGTTAGCAAGATATATACAGATATTTTAACCAAAAGGCTTTCTAGATGGGCTATGGAAGAAGATAAAATAATTGAACAGCAAGCAGGCTTTAGAGCAGGCTATTCTACAGTTGACCATATTTTTACGCTTTTTGCCATTGTTCAAAAATTCTTGCAACAACACACTAAACTTTATGTTGCCTTTGTAGATTTTAGAAAGGCGTTCGACTCGGTCAATAGAAACAATTTGTGGGAAGTATTGAGGAAATGTGGTGTATGTGGAAAAATGTATAAGGCGGTACGAAGTGTTTATAACTCTGTTTTGGCATGTGTGCGTGATAAGAGTTATT
>CM060347.1:34531367-34533867 GCA_030674155.1 Stramonita haemastoma | reverse complement strand
GACTATATTGGATTTGCAGGAATTGTATGGCAGTTTCCATATCCTACTTACAGGTGACCTTAATGCAAGAACAGCCAATCATAACTATTCTGTTGATGTGGATGATTACGATTTTCTCAGACCTGATATTTCTAGATATGTTCATGAATTTCCTAGACAATCAGATGACCTTCACACTAATACTTTTGGTAACCAATTACTGGAGATCTGCAATATGTTTGGTTGTGTCATTTTAGATGGTTTGTGTGAATATGATTTTGATGGTGGTTATACGTATATTGCATGTTCCGGGGCTAGTACTGTAGACTATTTTATTGCTTCCTGTGAACTACTTGCTTTGGTTGATATCACTGCAGTCGATATAAAGAGTGTACCAGAGTCGGACCATCTGCCTGTTGTCATGAAAATACAACATAAAAATAACATAACTGGTAACTGTAATGGAATCAGTGACACAGACGAAAGTATATCTTTTGTAGAAAAACTTAGATGGGATGATGCAAAAACTAACAATTTTATTGATGCATTAAGAAATGACAACAGCAACAATAGAATGGCGGATGCTCTGAGTTTGTTGCACTCTGATGTAGATGGAGCTTTGTCAATATTTGTAGAATATTTAACTGAAGCCAGCAAGTGTATGTATGTTAGATATCGTAGGGTCAGAGAAAAAGATCTGAATGGTTTGATAGAGATTGTGTCGAGGCAAAAAAGGTAGTCAGACGTACTCTTAGGCATTTTAGAAGGACCAGACAGGAAGAAGATAGAATTAACTATGCACAAGCAAGGAAAATGTACAAAAGGCTACTTAAGACAAAAAGACAAGAATTTAGGAGACTGAAGGCAGAAAGTTTAGTTAACAATATTACTGATTCTCCAAATTTTAGGAGCCAGTTAAAATGTATGGGATGTGGTAATAAAATCAATGTCAAGAACTCTATAGAAACAGCTGATTGGGTAAAACATTTTAAATTTGTTTTTCAGAGTAATAAAAGTACTAGCTATAACCATTGTCATGATGATATAGACTTATTAGAGCAGGCAGACCATGAAGTTAACAAGAACATTTGTGACGCTCCGCCACGAAATGAGTCGCTTAGCACATTACCCAATTTTGCTCTAGGAGCCATTAAAGGCAGGTAGGGGTCAAGTTGTCAATTTTAAGATTTTGATTAATTATTAAACTATATCCATTTATCTACCTTATAATGAAATATCAAGGCATAATTGTTATCCCTTTTGCTTTTAAATGTGTTTTGAAAATACCCAAGCCCTCATTCTGACAACGTGTTACGAAAATAAACTTGTCCGTTTCTCATTTTGCCACATCCTGCAGTCTATCATTTCAACTTGTAATAACTTTGCACAGAATTGTCCGATTTTCAATCTGTTTTTTGTATTTGATGGCCACTTTATTGCACATTAATAACATGTCAATAACTAAAAATTGACCTCATGTGCACTCCGTCTCATTATGTGGTGGAGCGTCACATTTCAGACGAAGAGCTAACAAGAGCAATAGATAAACTAAAATGTGGCAAGGCAAGTGGAATGGATGGCATAACTGCTGAAATGTTGAAGAATGGAGGTCAAGAGGTACACTGCTTTCTCATAAAATTATTCAATACTATTTTTGATAACTGTATTTATCCACAAGCCTGGGCTAAAGCTATCATTGTTCCCATCTTTAAGAAGGGAGATCCAAATAACGTTGACAACTATAGGGGAATCTCTTTGTTGAGTATCCTATCAAAGTGTTTCACATCAATATTAAACTGTAGGTTTTTATTCTTGGCTAGAAGATAATCAAATGATATCCGAAAATCAGGCAGGCTTCAGGAAAAATACTCTACCACTGACCAGATTTTTAATCTGTATGCAATTGTCCAAAAGTACATGAACAAGAAAGGTCGAAAGTTATATGTTGCATTTATAGACTTCAAAAAAGCATTTGATTCTGTCAGACATGATTTACTTTTAGAGTGCATTAAAGATCAGGGAGTTAAGGGAAAGTTTCTCGCAGCAATGTCAGCTATGTATCAAACACTATCTTCATGTATACGGGCAAACTGTGAATTTTTTGAATGCCCAATTGGTGTGAGACAAGGTTGTGTGTTAAGCCCTACTCTGTTTTCTTTATTTATTAACCACCTATCTGAGACCATGGGGAAAAAGGGTAAACATGGAATACAGCTGGTACCCGATATTATGGAAATCTTTATTTTGCTTTTTGCAGATGACGTGGTTCTCTTTTCAACAACTCCTGGAGGTTTACAAAACCCACTGAATGTATTGAAACCTTGTTGCGATGATTTGCAATTAAATGTTGATACTAATAAGAGCAAAGTAATGGTTTTTAGAAAAGGAGGTTTTCTGGGGAAAAAAGAACAGTGGTTTTATGACAATTTCAAGCTAGAAGTGGTAAATAAATATTGCTATTTGGGGTTTAATTTTACAACGAAACTTAGTGCTAAGCTGGGCACAGATCACCTTGTGACCA
>CM060347.1:34518867-34521367 GCA_030674155.1 Stramonita haemastoma | reverse complement strand
CACGCCCAAGATGGCGACTGAGCAAGTCAATCTGACATGAGCTGCCCAAAAGTCTAATCCTTTCACTTGGAAACAGCCCGATTAGTTTCTGGTTTGTGCTTTAAATATATTCCAGGACTATTGTGGAAGAGAAATATCAACCAAATGGTGTCTTTGGAGCTACGGGAGGCCAGGCCAGGATGGGGCTTTAGAAGTAAGCTGTGTGACAGTCAGAAAAGGAAAAAGCCAGTCAGTCATAGAAGGCAACCAGTCACAAAGGCATGAATACTGTGTTACAGTGACTGATGTAATCCTCAGCTACATGTGTGCCTGCTTTCTCCTGGCTGTGTGTCCTGTTTGACTAAGACGGTTATATCCTCCTACTTACCACCCACCAGCCAAGACTTGTTGCCAACACTTGTAGGCCAATTAGAACTGTCACTGATGGTGTTTTTGCAGTGGAAGATGTGTGGGTACATGATGTACCATTGGGAACACTTATAACCAGTAAGGGTACCCTAGCACTGCTGCTTGTGGCCAACTTGCTTTTCGCCTGTCGGAAAGTAACACTTGGAGGAGATGTGGAGACGAACCCTGGACCTGACCCCATGGATGAGGAGATGGAACTTTTCTTTAACAAGCTAGAAGACAAACTGACTCAACAGTTCTCTTCTCTAGATAAATCCCTGCAGGGGCAGATTTCTCACCTTCTACAAGCAGTGACAGGACACGGGAGAGTGAATCTGAAAAAGATCGCAGAAAGCCAGTCTGCTATGCAGGGAACCATCACCCAGCTGTGCCTTGATATGACGGAGATAGGCAATACTGTAAACGAAAACATTGCAGCTATCGAAAATGTACAGTCAGAGCAGGAACAGTTGCACAAGACAATCTGTGGGCTCCATGATGAAATAGATGGCTTGGAGAGTTTCTCAAAAAGAAACAACATGAAAATACTTGGTATCCCAGAAGTTGAAAGGAGGGAGGATGGTGCCACTTGTATAGAGACTGTGAGTGAAATATTACACCCCCACATACCTGACCAGCACTGGGGTGATGACGTCATTGAACATGCCCACCTTTGGGAAAATCTGCCCCTGGCGGCCCTAGCAGATGACCATGACCTATGATTGTGAAATTTCAAAGGTGGGGAGACCTGATGCGTGTCATGACTGACCATGCTGTATAGTCACAGATGAAGGAGAAGGGGCTGACAGTGGCACAGAACCTGACCCCCAGACAGTCAGCACAGTTGAGGGAGCTGAGGGAGGAGGGGAAGACCGCTATTTCGTCAGGGGCAAGCTGCATTTGAAAAACTCTGACTCCCGCACTACACCACGTGACCAACGTGGTGGGGGAATCCTTACACTGAGAGGGGGGCTCTCTGCTCTCATCAGCTGTCTTCGCTCACCCAGCAAGGAGAGAGGGGGTTTTGGTGAGGTCACAGCAGGAGCAGACACCTCTTCCCATGTGACTGACCCTGGTATGCAGTTACAGGGCGGCAGATGAGTGAGTGGTCTGCCTTGTTGAAACATTTACTGTCCCTGATTTTGATTTTGATCTACATTTCAGTGACTTTATGGTTATTTACAACCCAGCAGTAAAGCTTTCTAAAATGGGTCACAGATCAGGGAGGACTGTGTTGTTGATCAAGAAAACATTGTCAGTTTTCTAACATTATTGAAACAGGTTTGGAAAATATTGTTTGTGTCAGTAAACAGTGCTACTACAAAAATCAAACTTTTGATAATAACCTTGAAATGCTAGAACAGTTCCTACTTACAAGATATGAACTGGTGAAAGGTGTGTATTTTGTCATTGCAGGTTACATGAATGCCAGAATTGGAGAGTGGAGTCTGGAAGAAGAAAGTGCAGATGAGATGTTTGTACACAATGGTGTTGGTTTGTTTGCTAGAAAATCTAAAGACAGTGTTACAAATGGTTTTGGAAAGTCATTGATTGAACTGTGTTCCACTTTTCAGTTAACCCCTTTAAATGGCTTGTACATGGGGACAAAGATGGTCACTTTACTTTCCTTTCCCAATGGGTAAACAGTGTGATTGATTTTTTTTTATGCTCTGTTGATCTGTTGTTTTGTGTGAAAGATTTTGTATTACTAATTGTATAGAATTGAACCATTGCCTCTTATATTGCACTTACAATGCATACATGACAAGGAATTGGGTAAGGAAGCAGAAAATAAGTCTTACCAGAAAGTTAAATGGAATGCTGGAAAATCAGAGTTGTTTCTAGAATTTTTTTCCATCAGAAGAAGCCACAGATATTTTGGCAGATGCCACTAATGATATCAACCTTAACATAGAAACTGCTGTTGACAAATTTACAACGTTACTGCAGAAGGCAGGGCAGTGCATGCAACACACAGTTCATAAGGGAACACGTGCAAGGAAAACAAACCACTGGTTTGACTGGGAGTGCTTGCAGAAAAAGCATGAAGCTGGCAGAGCACTGAACAAGTTCACTGTATGGAAGGACCAAAAGCCATATGGAGAAAAAAGGT
>CM060347.1:34508867-34513867 GCA_030674155.1 Stramonita haemastoma | reverse complement strand
TATTTCTAGCGTGAGTGAAAACTTTATCCAATGAAAACGTTCAAAATAGGGAAGGAATCGTAAACAAAACATCGCTAAGGAAGGATTTCCTTCTTCTCATTGGCCCGAGAGAGCATGTGACCTCGCTCAGCCACTCTGCAGGGTCTGCAAAACAAAATGGCGTCGCTCGCTTCGAAAGTCCAGTCGAAAGCGATACCTCTAAATTCTGCTCGTTCTGACGATATTATTGAGGGATAGAACTCAGAAAAGCTTTAGTAATGAAGTGAGGACTTTATTACAACCTAATGAAGTGCTATTATGAAAACGTAAGTGGAAACGATGTCGCCGATATCGCTGAGGTGACTGAATCGAACTCGGCAATGAATCGCTCGCTCGTTCATCAAGAACAGAAAAACAAAAGTGCTTCTGATTCAAGCGATGCACGATGAAGATAATTACAGTGAACTATGTTTTGTCAGTATGCTTTATCTCAACATCATCGAGTTAGTTAAACTGAACACCAATTTCTCAGAGAGCGAAAAGGTTCAGCCTTTTGACAAGTGCCATGCTAAAAATAGGCTGAAAAACAAAAACTTGTGTCAGATAGGCTAGTACTTAGTAGGCCTATTGTGTATAGAAAAATGCACTAGGCTACAGATGAGAAATCATGTTTAAAAAGTGTGTGTGTGTGTGTGTGTGTGTGTGTGTGTGTGTGTGTCTGGTGTGTGTGTGTGTGTGTGTGTGTGTGTGTGTAATTTCATGTGTGTGTGTGTGTGTAATTTCATGTGTGTGTGTGTAATTTCATGTGTGTGTGTGTGTGTGTGTGTGTGTGTGTGTGTGGGGTGTGTGTGTGTGTGTGTGTAATTTCATGTGTGTGTGTGCAAATGCTGAGTTTCATGTATGTTGGGGGTAGTGTGTGTGTGTGTGTGTGTGTGTGTGTGTGTGTGTGTGTGTGTGTGTGTGTGTGTGTGTGTGTGTGTGTGTGAGTGGGTGGGTGGGTATGAAAAATATCATCTGTTGAAACTATGTTGCTGTTTGATGATTTTATTTTAATCTTAAGCAGAACTCTGGCTTCAGTTTTTCAATTAAAAAAATCTTGATTTTTAAAAATTTGATTTTGGGGAAAAAATCAAGAAAAGATAGTAGTGAGGAAGGGGATCAGAGTCAAGAGTACAGGATGCAGTTTGTGTATACTCTGTGTGTGTGTGTGTGTGTGTGTGTGTGTGTGTGTGTGTGTGTGTGTGTGTGTGTGTGTGTGGTGTGTGTGTGTGTTAGTGTGTGTGTGTGTGTGTGAAGTCAAATCAAAATACTATTCACTGCCCAAATATCAAATTTTATCATTCTTGTTCATCTCACTCTCACAAGAAAAAAAAATTGTACACAAAACTGCTTCATAAAGTTTGACTATTATAAATCGTTTCAAAATAAGACAATAAAATATGAAAACAAGAACTACAAGTGCATCAGTTAACTGTGAGACCAGAAATATGGACAACTTACCTGGAAATAACAAAAAAAAAATCCAACCAAAACAAACTAAACATGAAATTAATGGAGAACATATACATATACATACATATACATGCATACTCATTAGGGAAAGAGACACATGAATCAGGGGTAGTGGATGAGAGATGATGAAAATATTTAGTAACACATGATATAACAGCTGATAAATGTTTAATTCTACAAAAATGAAAACTAGTTTACACTTGCTTCACTGTGTGTGGTGTGTGTGTGTGTGTGTGTGTGTGTGTGTGTGTGTGTGTGTGTGTGTGTGTGTGTGTGTGTCTCACTATAGTATGTGCACATTATGGCTTTATAAGTTTTATGTGTAGGTAAGTGTTGTTCAAAGCTGTGGCTAAAGAAATTACAGTATAAGAATAATGAGTTTTCAGAGTCTAATTTTGGCTAGGGGAAGAGACTGGGGTTTTGTGTATGTTCACATTATCATAAAACTTTGGATTAATTTTCAATGTCTACAGTATTGCCTCATTTACTGTGCAAATTCTCTAGTAAGTATTCCCCTGAAACCTTGCATGTAGATGCAAAAATGACTTCTGAGATAAATGCTATTATTCAAAAAAATTTGGTCCATCAAAGTTTTAGTTTTAAGCATAGTTAAATTTGGTAATGTAATTTTGTTGATTTTAAGTAAAATCCAGATTGGTGTTGTCTACACCTAAGTGAATTTACATATCCTAATTTCTGTCCATGGTACCTTTCTATTCACATGTTTTGCCTTTCTAATGATATTAGTTTCAACATTCCATACATTAGCTAATTGTCCATGAGGAGATTACCTGTTTTTCACAAAATATAATTTTTTTTTTAAATCAAAAATATTTTCCCATGACATTCACTGTTGAAACTTAATATTCTAGCTTTAAATAATGATTTCTGTTTCTGTGTAAAATATTACTGCAAAATATTTTGTAGAACCTGAGATACAATAATCAGCCAAAATGAGCACCGAGGCCAGGGGTAGTCGCCCATTAAAAAAGGTCTAATAATTGAGAAAATTAATATATGACCACAAAACTTTGCAGGTATGTATTTCTTTGTGTACTCAATCAGCATGTAGAGTTTCATAAAGATTAAACATTGGTTGCTAAGGAAAATTTAACATTGAAATTGTGATTCAGTTTTTCTTAATTTTCTCAAAATGGCCGCTTTCAGGTATACCCTCTTCTAAACCCGCTATCTCAAAAACTAATCATCCGATTTTGATGGGGTTTTCACCAGTAGAAAGAGCATTCAAATTACATCTAGAATCATATAAAATATGCAAAAAGCCGGATTATGACATCAGACTCCTTTTGTGCTGGAACGTCACATATTGAGTTCCTGTGCCTTTGCCTGAGTCAGAAAAGTGACTAGAAGACATCATGCCAGAGGTGGCTTTCAGTATCAGGGCCATGTGTGGCTGCTTTGTGGCCACCTTCTTGGCATTCATGCCTCAACGTGGAATGCTCAAGAAATCATTGTACATTGGGACATTGAAGTTGGGCAGGCTGCATGACGGTGTTACCGTAGGTTTGCTCCTCGCCTATTTGTACCTAGGCGTTTTTCTGCATCGGTGCGGCGATGTGGAGCTGAACCCTGGACCTGGACCAAGTGGAAGGAAGAACAGTCTTCGCCAAACTCAGCTGAACTCTGGTGCTGGTTCCACTTCATCGTCTCCTAAGAGGACAGCTGAGGAGCCGACACTGAAAGAGGTCGTAGCAAGCCTGCAGGAGCTGACCTCCATGTTTAAGGAACTGAAGATAGAGGTGAGGCAAGTCAAAGAGACATGCTCAGGTATTCTGAAGGAAATGGCATCCTTGAAAGAGGATGTTAAGGAACTGAAAACCGAAAACCAAAGACTGAAAGAACAAAACAAAAAGTTGAGTGAAAAAGTAGAAATGATGGAACTAAAGACTGACGACTTGGAGGGGCATACTAAGAGAAACAATATCCTTTTTTATGGCATACTGAGACTGGACAATGAAACAAATGACAAATGTGAAGGACTGATTAAAGACTTACTGACTGACAAACTAGGACTGAATCGAGATATGGAGTTTGACAGTATCCACCGTCTGAATAGAAACCCTAACTCGCCTATCATGGGGAGATGTGCATTCCACAGGGATAAGGTGACGGTTCTGAAGGCTAAACACAAGCTCCGTGGAAGTGATGTCTTCATTGGAGAAGATTTCACCCCACGTGTGCGCGTGACATTAGAGGAAAACTTGTTCCTCATTTAAAGGATGCCAGAAAAGATGGGAAAAGGGCGTTTATGGTCTATGACCATCTGATCATTGATGGTAACAAATTCTTTTGGGAAGAAAGTCCCGATCCTACAAGTAGGCTACCACTTAGTATTCTGGCTGGCGTACTTCAGAATCTAGCACATGCAACCCTGCTTGTCTCTGTAGTTTGTAATTTCTTTTTAAGTAGAAGGGAACAAATGAAAATCAGACACCGCCTACATTAAATTTTGCCCCCTCTCCTCCACGTGCAAACTGCACTGAATCTTGCCTTGTCTTGTCACTGGGGCTGCTGACACGGTAACTGTATCAACGTTGCCAGCTGACATCACCACCCAGTAAACTGTGTGAATTAGCTCCTGCTTTTTATTATTCAAATTTAATTGTACGAATTGTTAAAATAGAAACGATATATGCACACAAAAATGGTTCTGATGATGATAGTACTAATGTCGCGTGCACGCGCGCCCGCGCGTGCGCTGTGTGTGTGTGTGCGTGTGTGTGTGTGTGTGTGTGTGTGTGTGTGTGTGTGTGTGGGTGTGTGTAGGATGTGAGGAGAGAGAGAGAGAGAGAGAGAGGAGAGAGAGAGAGAGAGAGAGAGAGAGAGAGAGAGAGAGAGAGAGAGAGAGAGAGAGAGCGTAATTAAACCCCTGTTGCTCTTACTGTGTTATTGGAATGTCAATAAATATGTGTCAAAGATAAATGACAACAATATTTTGTTATAATTACTTTGATGTTTGTTACAAGATGATGTGTGGATCCAGGACCTTATGTTGAAAATTGACAGCTGAATATGTTTTTGTTATTGTTGTTTTTTCAACAGCTATACAGTATATCTTACATTAGCTAGTTACTCAGTTATTCAGTTATTCAGTTTTTTAACGAAAAAAGGTACAGGGGGATAATGTGTTTGATCAAAATGTATTTTTTTCGGAAAAGGACTAAAACATTACTGAAATAATGTTACCATGCTAATTTTCTCAAAAGTCATTTAGGTTTGGCAAAGAATGTATCATGTATTCGTAGTGACTTACTATCAAAAAACTCATCTTTTTCACTTAAATAGCGGTATGTTTATGGCTGGAATTGCTCATGAGATTTAAAAGTTTTCAGATGTGCATGTATTGCTGAGTAGATATTTCAATAAATGGACTGCAAACATTGTCTCAGATATCATAGCAGGGATTTTCATTCTTTTGGTATTAAAGGCACGTCATGTTTTGGTAAATAGATGCTCTGAGAATTATATGATGTACAAGTATGGCAAAA
>CM060347.1:34463867-34503867 GCA_030674155.1 Stramonita haemastoma | reverse complement strand
TCCTAGACAAATCAAAACTACTGACAATCACAATATTTCATACAACAGGGACCATACTAATTCAAGGAAATACATGCCAGGAGTGGTTGGAGACAGAATTTGACATTTTAAAGAATATAGTATACAGTATTTGTGATTGTGCTTGCAATGGAAATACCACTGATCCCTCTTCCTCCCCTGCATATCTGCCTGTGCCTGGAACTTTGCTAGCCATCACTGCACCTGCTGACCATGTGCATCTACCTGCAGGTAAAGCTTTCCCTGCCATTACCCTCCCCCCAGTAGTGGACAGTTTTTCCCACATGTTACCAGGAGACAAACAGTTGCCTGGGCTGTCTCCTCATCCTTCCCCTCCTTCCTCCCCACCTCCAAGCCAGCTCCCTCAGTGCTCAGCTGATGCCATCCCCACTGAACCATCTCCCCAGCAACCCCAGCTCTCTTCTGCCCCTCCAGCTGACTCCCTGTGTATTGACACAACCCCCCTATCCCACCCCCTGGACAATGACACCTCTCACCCACCAACTCCCTTGATCCACCCTCCTACCCTCATCTTTACCACCCCCTCTCCATCTAGTCCCAGCACCACCCCCTCTCCTGACTCTAGCCTTTCTATACCTACTTCTGACCATCTCCCTCTGCCTTCACAATCAAGCCCCACGAAATTACACATCCACACAAAATCTCCACCCAATCTCGTTAGCTTGGCCACATCAGCCCTACCCCTCCTCCCCACCCAAACGTAAACTGATGAAAAATCCAGTTTCTCCTGTCAACTCCAAAGTATCCCCTCCACCCCCCCCCCCCTCCCCCAACACCTTTAGAAGCACTGCTGAGAAAGTCTGCCCCCACTGCCAGCCAAGAGTTACTCATTGGTGACTCTGTCCTAAATGCAGTCGGAGACAGAACTTCTCCCCATGGCGGACCAGCCAGAAACCTGTCAGTGCCAGGCCTGACCGCCCAACACCTGCTGAAGTGGCTATCCACCCTTCCTCCTTCTCCACACATCAAACGAGTCACCTTCCATGTTGGCATCAACAACTGCTTACAAAGTGGCCCAGTTGATTGCACAACGTGGCAACGTGTGGTCAGAGGACTACGCCAGGCTTTCCCCCTTGCCAGCATAAAAGCCTCTTCCATCCTCCCTCCTTATGGCCGACACCATTCCACCAAATCTGTGAGGGACTCCAACACCAGCCTCTTCAAGGTCTGTGTTAAAAAGAGGGTGAATTACATCGATCACACCCCCTCTTTTCAGACCAACAGTGGGGCACCCAGGAAAGCCCTGTATAAATACATGGACCGTTTCCACCCAAGTGCAAGTGGTATAGCGGCCATAATTAACTTATACCAGCTTCCAAAACCTCTGCTCCCTACTCCAACCAACAAGGACAACCGCCAGATGCAAAGGACACAGCTAGGTATAACCAATAAATGGTATCACTGCAGCAACAGCGAAGTGCTACTCCCGACACCTGGAACCAAATGGCCTGCCAATAGTGTACCTGATAGGCCTACAGGTAACAGGTCCACTTGGCGGGACTTTGAGGAGCACTTCCCACCACTTCCTGCAGCCAGAACCAACAATGCCTGGGGCCTCCCCAGCACCACTCATTCACAAGACACACAGAAACTGCTGGAAAGCCTGCTGAATACCATCCAACAGGCCCTTCATTAGGCATCTCATTCATCTAAATAGAAAGTAAGGCCAGAAGTGGGCCATCCCCAGCCCACACCCAGAATATCACTAGGAGAAACCAGATGTTTTTTCCATCTTCCCAACCATGTGTGCGTGTGTGTCTGTGTCTGTGTCTGTGTCTGTGTCACTTTTTTTTTTTCTTTTGTTTTTTTTTTTTTGTTGTTTTTTTGGTTTGGTTTATATATATATATATATATATATATATATTATATATATATATATATATATTATATATATATATATATATATATACATAGAGAGAGAGAGAGAGAGAGAGAGGAGAGAGAGAGAGAGAGAGGAGAGAGAGAGAGAGAGAGAGAGAGAGAGAGAGAGAGAGAGATATTATTGTCGAGAGTTTTTATGTTTAGTTTATTCTTTTATCTTCTTATCTATTTTATTTTAATTTAATCATTTATTCATTTATTTTATTTTATTATATTCTATTTCATTTACTTATTTATTTTATTTTAATTATTTTCTTTTTTTTTGGGGGGGTAGTTTGTTTGTTTTAGAAGAGAGGTTGTTGATTCCGTCTTGAGTTTTGTGGGGGGGGGGTGGGGTGTATATGTGTGTGTGTGTGTGTGTGTGTGTGTGTGTGTGTGTGTGTGTGTGTGTGTGTGTGTGTGTGTGTGTGTGTGTGTGTTAGTGGTTGCTTGTGCATGTGTGTTGTTGTTGTTTTTATAATTGGTTGATTTTGTTTTGTGTGTGTGTGTTCATTATTATTATTATCATTATTATTATTATTATTATTATTATTATTATTATTATTATTATTATTATTATTATTGTGGCAGGGCGGTAATTAGATTACTTCCCTTGCGAGCGGAACTGCCAATCGCAGCGACGTGGGTACAACGTTGGGATCCACACCTGTGAATTGTGCGATGTTCTGTATCGTTGGGGGTTGGTCGAAAGCCGTCCTCTGCATGCACTTTGCCCGTAGCGGTAAAATGTAGTATTTATGCAGCCTCTTTTTAGAGGCCACATTCCCACTGTCTGACCGTGCTGTCGTCGCCGAGAAGTTGTACAGAGTCGCGGCAGATCAAATATCTGCCCTCTGTTACAAAGTGGCGTCGCCGACAGGATGAAAAGAACTTGGGACTACTGATCTGAGCGTCAAATACGCTGGTCAGTACCCACTGTGCCTCGGGACGCGGCACAAAGTCAGCGGTGGTGGATGTGGCAGGGCGGTAATTAGATTACTTCCCTTGCGAGCGGAACTGCCAATCGCAGGTTGGTCGAAAGCCGTCCTCTGCATGCACTTTGCCCGTAGCGATAAAATGTAGTATTTATGCAGCCTCTTTTTAGAGGCCACATTCCCACTGTCTGACCGTGCTGTCGTCGCCGAGAAGTTGTACTGAGTCACGGCAGATCAAATATCTGCACTCTGTTACAAAGTGGCGTCGCCGACAGGATGGAAAGAACTTGGGACTACTGATTTGAGCGTCAAATACGCTGGTCAGTACCCACTGTGCCTCGGGACGCGGCACAAAGTCAGCGGTGGTGGATGTGGCAGGGCGGTAATTAGATTATCTCCCATGTGAACGGAGCGCCCATTCGCAGCCATTCGCAGCGTCGTGTTTCTATTCAGAGACACACCTGTGAATTGTCGATGCTCTTATTCCTTGGGTAGTGGTCGAAAACCCTCCGTTGCATGCACTTTGCCCGTAGTGGTAAAATGTAGTATTTATGCAGCCTCTTTTTAGAGGCCACATTCCCACTGTCTGACCGTGCTGTCGTTGCCGAGAAGTTGTACAGAGTCGCGGCAGATCAAATATCTGCACTCTGTTACATTATTATTATTATTATTATTGTTATTGTTATTGTTATTGTTATTATTACTATTATCACCATCATTATTATACTTATTTAGCCTTTATTGTTGTTATTGTTTGCCTGCTTGCTTGTTTGCTCATTTGCTGTTCCCTATTACAAGTCGCTGTGGAAGTGTGGAAAAATCACCTCATTTTTTCTACTTTATCTAATCATTTATTTCCCTATAAGTTATATAACATATTTTGGGGTGTACTTCTGTGTACTGTGTACTTGGTAAAAAAAAAAAAAACTTCTTTTATTACATTATGCTGTTCTAGTTTTGTGGTTTCATTTGCTTATTCTGTCATTCACTGAACTTGTACTGCGAAAAGTGCCCATAGTCAGAGACATTGAATGCTGTATAGCAGAGGAACCCAAACCAGGATTTCCCCCTCTTCTTACTTGTGTAAACACCTGACCAACGCTACAGATCTCATCATTATTGTGACAAAAGCGCTGACAGTGAAGTGTGTGACCACTGAGTAGTGAGTCCTGGACTGTTTCCTGAATTGCCTAACTGCTGACATCATCAGACACGCCTCAGTAATTATTGTAGGCAGTTGCAATACTGCCTCTCTTTGGACACCTGCCAGCCTTCAAGTGGCCTTTAGAAACACATTGCTAAGAGACTCTAAAAGTGACATGACTGTGTTGAAACTTCTAATTCTACTGAGGAATGTGTTTGACTTTGAAGCAGCTGTTGTGATTCATACCAGCTCAGACTTCTGAGTCTGTATTGTTTCTCAGTTTGCATACTTTTAATCAATTTACCTATTATTCTTTTGTGGTGTCTTCCAATTTGTTTGCTTCGTTTTGTTTTCTTTTTACTCATTGAAATGTGTTGATACTTCTAGTCTTACTGACGAATTTGTTTGACTTGAAGTAGCTGGTGCCGTCCACACCAGCTCAGACCTGATTTCTGTATTGTCAATTTTGAGTAGTTGAATCACTATACCTATCTATATTTGGGGGGATTCTTTCCAGTTGTTGTTTTGATCGTTCCTTCTTCTTATTATCTCCCCCCCCCCCCTCTCGTTCTCTCACACACACATTTCCAGCAAAAACCAACACACATAGATGCATTCAAGACACAACATGTGGCCCTCTAAGGAAGGTCTACGAATTTGCCACTTAAATATAAATCACACAGTTAATAAAATTGACGACATATCAACACTTATTAGAAACCATGGCAAACCATTTCACATACTAGGGCTATCTGAATAAAGACTTTCGAAGGACATAGTTTTTTTTTTTTTTTTTTTTTTTTTGAAATTTCCAATCTTTACTATTCAATTTCAATGATAAATGTGTTGAAATATGGCTCTGTATTTACCATTCGTAGGCTAAGTTTATATCTTTTCAATGCCTTAAAAATAAGGCAGGATTTTGTTGAAAACTTGGAGACTTGACAAACAAATAACATCATTTAAAAGAGGTCAGTTTATTATTTTTTTTTTTATTGATAGTAATGATTAACAATTTCAAAGCACACCATAATGAATATAAAAGAAAACGAAACACTTCCTTTTTTTCCTCGCTATGTATGCAGTTTTCATTCAGTCCTTCCAGCCATCCATCCAGATTGTATGATGTGCCTTTGTCGTCTCTAGTTCATGGACAATAAATGCATTCTTTAATATTCATTGATTGTTACATTTGTCTGTGTTTTTCGTTGCTCTAGTGTCTGGTGTACTGACTCATTCAGTCATTTCATACCCCACAGTCATACATTTCTCCATACAAGTTTTCTCAATTTTGTTTTGTTTCCATGTTATGTAATATTTTTAGCAAATACTTTATTCGCATATCTTTTTAGTTTCTTCTTTATTAATTGATAGGGGAGAGAGAGAGAGAGAGAGAGAGAGAGAAGGGAGGAGAGAGAGAGAGAGAGAGGGGGGGGGAGGAGAAGAGTGAGGGAGGGGGGAGGGGAGATTAAGAGTGTGGATGAGGTCGAGGGTGAGATTGGGGAGAGAGGAGGGAGGGAGTAGAGAGAGGGAGGGAGAGAGGAGAGAGAGAGAGAGAGAGAGGACATGGAGAAGAGAGGGGGATAAAAGAGAGAGAGGAGGAGAGAGAGAGAGAGAGAGAGAGAGAGAGAGAGAGAGAGAGAGAGAGAGAGAGAGAGAGAGAGAGAGAGAGAGAGAGAGAGAGAGGAGAGAACTTCCATGGAGTAGTAATTAACAGGAAAGACTTCTTATTAACAGGAAAGACTTCTCATCTCCATTTCCCTGTTAAGAATATAGTCCAGGGGAAGTGCCGATTTCGTCTTTTTGTAGATGCTAATGCACATTTTACCGATTAGTATTAGTTGGTTAATAAAGGCGTGATGTTTCTTCAGCTCTGTCAATCTTTCAATACCAAATAATTTGTCTGTCGTTGAAAGTTTATACGAAACATTTGTTTCTGATAGAATTATTTGTTCGATATGTTTCCATAGTTCCTGTACGACTGGACAGTCACTGAAAAAATGTTCAATGAAATCGGTGGTGTTTATACGGTATGAGCATTTATTGGTGTCTGTTACTTTCATTTTACTTAATAGTATGTTAGTAGGGTAAATGTTGTGTAATATTTTCCAGTGCAACACTCTAAGTCTAGTTTCCGTTGTAACTGCTGCTGCTCTGTTCCATGCTGATTTATCTAGATGGATTCCAAATTTTCTGAGCCAAAAAAAATATGCAGACGGATAAACTTTTCTTTATCTCTAGCTAGTATTTGTCTAATTTGTTTCGGTTTAGTGTTATACATAACAGCTGGACAGGTTTCAAACTTTATTTCGATTTCACCCTGTAGAATCCACTGTTTCCAAGATGTGGGAATTGAATTAAATAAAGCATTGTATTCAAAGAGTGTGCTTGCCCTGTTTTGTCCAATACGGTCTTGAATTTCTTCTAAAGACAATAGTCTATTCTCATTTTCATGAATTAAATCCTTGATTTGTTCAATACCCTCATTTTGCCATTTCTTAAAAAACAGTACATTACCTTTGTATTTTATCAAAGAATTATGGAAGAGAAGCTGGGAGTGAAAGTTGGTGTGGTTAACATCAACAGACTGACATATTACTTTGCTGTCTAGGTAGGTAATAAAAGCTTCTTTCCAAAAATCATTTTTTATTTCTTCAAGATGCTTTACCTCTTTTGATCTACAATTAATATAAAATGTTTTATCTTCGTTGGCTATCTTTTGCATGTGCCACTTAGGTATGGTCCACCAGTTTTCTTGTTGCCTTGGGTTGCTTAGTTTGCCTATCCACTGCAGGTAAAACAATTTTTGGAATTCGACTATATTGATCATACTGAGACCACCATTCTCTCGCTCAGATTCCATTACTTTTCTTTTTACCTTTTCAAAAGCCTTTCTGTTACTCTGCCTCTTTTGCCAAACAAACTTATACAATATAGTATTGATTTTATTTAGAACTATTTGTGGAAGGCCAACAGATTGCATGACGTAAACAAACTGGCTTATCAAAAATGTTTTAATTATTAGTATTTTACCCTGGATACTGAGATCACGCTTGCTCCATTCTGTTATTATTGTTTTTAGTTTTTCAATCCTGTTACACCAGTTTTCTTCAATATGCTTTGCCATTTTGCTATTTTCAAAGAAAATACCCAGAATTTGTATTTTTTCCACCAGCGCAAAGGGCAGATTGTCTTCATTTTGCTGTGTTCCCAGCCTTAATGCTTTGTTTTTTGTGCATTCAGTCTCAGACCTGAGAATCTTTGAAATGCTGATAAGATTTCTAATGTTATTTCAATGTCATTCGTATCTTTAAGAAATAGGGTTGTGTCGTCTGCAAACTGTTTAATTTTTATATAAATATTTTGTCTTTGGTCACCATATGGAGCTTTAATCCCTACTATTGGACTATTCTTAATTTTAATCGCCAAAATTTCAGCTGCTAAAACGAACGCTAAAGGGGGAAAGGGGCATCCTTGTCTAATTCCACATGATACTTTGAATGGTTCGGAAATCCAACCACCATGGTTAATTGAGCTAAGACTACCTTTATTCAATAGTGAGACCCACCTCCAGAAATTAGGTCCAAATCCAAATATGGAGAAAGCATGTGACAAAAATGTCTTTGGTATGGAATCGAAGGCTTTAGAGTAGTCCACAGCCAGTAAATATCCAGCTTTATTAGTCTTATTTAAGTAATTTATTACGTCATCTATTGATCTGATAATTGTAGAAATATTTTCGTCCCTTAATATAGCCTACTTGGTCGTTGCTTACTAAATTATTTATGACTCTGCCAAGCCTCTCTGCTAGAGTTTTTGCTAGTATCTTGTAGTCTGTATTTGTTAAGGTTATTGGTCTCCAGTTATTTAACTTGTATGTGCTCAGTTCCTTTCCCTTGTGAATTAAAGTTATTATACCTTGTTTCTGGGTGTGTGATAGCTCACCTACATCAAAGTACTCCATGAAGGCCTTCGTTAAAGTTTTACCTATTTTATTCCAGAAGAACTTTAAAAATTCGGTGGTAATTCCATCTGAGCCGGGAGCTGAACCATTTTTCATCTTTTTAACACTGCTGTTGTTTCTTCCAATGTAATGATGCTCTCACATAAAGCTGCTTCTGTATCTTCTAAACGTGGAAAATTTTCATTTTGAATGAAACTGTCAGTTGCTCCTTCTACGTCATCTACTTCAGTTGACTGACTATACAGTGTTCTAAAGTACGATACTTGTTCTTGAAGTAGTTTTCTGTGATCTGTTATGTATTCCCCTGATTCGTTACATAACATAGTGATTTTTTTTTCCTTGCTTCTAGCCTTTTCTAAGTTAAAGAAGTACTTAGTGTTACGCTCACCCTCTTCTATCCATTTAAGTCTTGATCTAATTTGTGCACCCTTCGCTTTATGTATTTGATTAAGATCTAGGTTGTGTTTTATGTTGGCGAGCTTAACTTGCAGATCTTTGTCATCAGGCCTACTTACCAATTGCTTTTCTATTTCCAAAATTTGCAAATTAAGTTTTAGTTCATTGTTTCTCTTCCTCTGTTTTATCATTTTTCCGTACTCACTGCATAAATGCCTAATTTCTATTTTACACAACTCCCATCGGTATACATTAGTATGATTCTCAGTATTGTCATTATCAAGTAATTTATCTAACAGATTATTCATTTTATCAACAAACTTGGCATCTTTCAAGAGGCTGTTGTTGAACTTCCAGTACCCTGGTCCATGGGAGAACTGGCTGTTACAGATGTCCACTATTACTGCCTTATGATCGGAATTCGGAACCGTGAGATGGTCGCAAGCAGTGCAATAGTTAAGTACAGATTCCGAAACTAAACAACAGTTTAATCGTCGGGCAATAAATGGGTTAGATCTACTCCAGGTGAATTGTTTTTCTTCTTTATGAAAGGATCTCCATATGTCAGTTAACTGTAGTGTCTTAATCATGTTGTTAAATTCTGTTACCTCAGTATTACGATGATGTTGACCTGATATAATGTCACTTTCATTATTAAGTACACAATTGAAATCACCTAAGATAACTAAATGTTCCTCACTAAGATGAGCAAACCTGTCTTGTAATTTTTTAAAGAATGCTATTTTTTGTGATGTATCATTAGGAGCATAGACATTTGCTAGAGTCAACGTCATATTATCTTGACGTATGGAAATCATCAATATTCTGTTTTCTGCAGTTTCTAGATTAATCTCCCCAGTGTAATGTTTAGCTATTAATATTACTTCTCCTCCACTACGATTTGTATCTTCTATATGAACAATGTTCCCTCCCCATTGTTTTTCCCACAGTGGAAGATCTGCAGTTGTGATGTGCGCTTCTTATAAACATATTATGTCAAACTTTTGTTTCTTTAAATAACTAAATATTGCCAATCGTTTAAACTTATTTTTTAGACCTCTGACATTTAACGATGAAATGCGTAACTTATTCATGGTGAAAAAGAATCATAATATTTATAGTTGTAGGCACCATGATCCATTCGTCCACAGTCCTGTCTCATAGTCCGTAAATCATTAGCAGTCGTTACCGTAAGTCAGGCGTCGTCATGGTTTGTCCGTCAACGCCAGTCCTCCGCTGTCATGCGGTCTGGCATCTTCATGGCGTCGTCAGCTGTAGGGCTTCTGGAGCGCTGCTTGCTTTGCCTCCGTAGCTTTCCTGTTAGTGCTCCTGGGCTGATCCGGTCCGTAGAGCGTTGCCGTTTGTTGGGGGTTGCTGATCTGCTGCAGGTTTGCGAGTCAAAGGAGGACAGGAGAGTGGGCTGGCGGGTGAATGGACGACTTCTGTCCCCCTGCGCCCCTCTCTTGCCGGTGTCGCCTCTACCAGCTGCTTGCTTCGGACTTGCTGTGGGCTCTGTTACCTGGATGTCTGTGTGCTCGCTTCCGCCGCCGTCTTTCGTCTCCTGTTGCTGTCTGTCTTTTGGGCACTCTGTGCACTGGCACACCGCATCTCCACGCTTGTGTCCTGCCTGTCTGCATTCTCTGCACACTACTTCGCTGGTGCATTGGGAAATGTGGTGACCAGATTCTAAGCAGCATGAACATATAACTGTTTTGTTCATCAGCTTCTGCTCTTTGTGGTAAACACTAGCTGTCAGTGCACTTACTTTCAGGATTTTGTCTAGAGGAGTTGGGGGGACGGTAATGAACACAAATCTCCTACCTGTCAGGAATCTGGTAAGCTTGTGGTCGTTGTCTCTCACTCTTTCCTGTTTCACCCAGATCGGAGTTCGCACCCGATCTTGGTCAGAGAGTGTTCTATTTCTGTGTCCGCAACCGAGAGAGGGAGATTGTCGATGAACACTTTTGTGGAGGGCTTTTCTTCTCCCGTACCATCTCGCAAAATAAAAGGGTTCGTTTCCGATACCTGTGTAACAGTATTTCTCAGGGGTATTCCCCTCAAAAGGATTTCTGTAGTGCTTCTTTCAAAGCTGGGTAAATCCTCCATAGTCCCCTTATGTCCTGCGCCCCGATGATTGAACCCTGACCCGACGTACGCTCTGCAGCAATGCAGATCTCGAGAACGGATGGGCGCTGACTGTCCGAGTCAGGGATGGACTTCTGTTTCAGGAAAGCCGGTTTCACGGTACCGAAACTAGCCATGATCTTGTTGGCTAAACCGCAAAAACAGTGGCCTATACTACAACGACACTACAACAAAAAAAACTAAAAAAAAACACTGCTTTGATTGCAGTTGAAATTCGCTTCAATCGTAGCTGAAAAAAAAAGTCCAAAAAATAGAGGAGCTTAGTTCGAAAAACGGCGTAAATGACGAGAGCCAAAAAACTGTGACCACACAGCTTGAGCGTCGCTCACCGAATCAAAGGACATAGTTGACACTGATTTATATATCCCTGGATATATCATCATACGAAAGGATCCACAAAAGCAAAAAGAAACAGGAATCCTCATATACATTAGTGAATCTATAACATTCAAGCGTCTCATCCATCTAGAACATTATGATGTAGAATCTGTCTGGTTTGAAGTGTTCATAAAAGGTTCACCACCTATTGCAATGGGATTCTGCTATAGGAATCCAGCAGAAAGAAAAAATTGGATTGACAAGTTTGACGCAATGATGAACGCAGTCTTATTAGATTCCAGGGAAGTAATACTACTAGGTAATTTTAATATCGATCTAACAAAAGTAAATAATGCATGGACGCAAATTACTAATTCACTCAACCTTCACCAACTAGTTAGTTTACCCATGAGACTCACACAAAACTCGAGCACAATAATTGATCACATCTATGTAACAAATCCTAAAAACATCATAGAAACATGTGTCCCTGTCTATAACTGCAGCGATCACTACCCAGTATGTACTACATGGTCAAAAAAAGGAACAAAAATTCCCAAACCTGGACATAAAAACATAACATATCGTTCTTTTGCAAAATATAATGAAAAGCTTTTCCCTCTGGAACTAAGTAACTCGGTGCTCTCAGAAACATTCAACATTACTGATCCAGACTTGGCCATCAAGATTTGGATAAAAACTTTCACTGAAATTTACAATAAACATGCTCCACTTAAAACCATAAGGGTCAAACATGTCCCCAAACCGCCTTGGCTCACAAAAGAACTAGAAGAAGCATGCTATCTTAGAGATTTCTTAAAAAAACATAAATATAATGAAGAGTCAAAAAGATTACGAAACGCCATAAACTCACAGAAACGTCAAGAAAAAAAGAAATATTTCCAAGATTTACTATCCTCCAAACAAAACTCAAAAATCATTTGGAGGGCCATTAATCAAATAACAAACAAACAATCATCTTCCAAATCAAATGCAATCAAAGATGTTACTGCTGAACAACTCAACAATCACTTCATAAACGTTTCTGCTAATGTTGTTACCAATGACAATTTGAAATCCAATAACCTAAACATATTAAAACATTACTGCCAAGAAAAGCATATTCCTTCAAAACTCCACATACCATTTATTTCTGTTTTGAGGTCCATAATTACATGATTCACCTCAAACAGTCAAGGACACGAGGTCTTGATGGAATAGACAGCAGAAGTCTAAAACTTTCAGCGCCAGTTATCACAGACACTCTCACATATATATATATATATATATATATATATATATATATATATATTATATATATATATATATATATATATATATATATATATATACCAATGTCTTGAATAGAACTATTTTCCCAATGCCTTCAAAACTGCTAAAGTGATCCCCATCTACAAATCTGGTGACATTTCAGATCCCTCAAATTATGGGCCAATCTCTATTATATCCCTTCTTTCAAAACCCCTGGAAAAACATATAAATAAACACTTAGTCAGTCATATAGAAACTAACAACCTACAACACCCTAATCAGTCAGGATTCAGACAAAATCACTCGTGTCATACAGCACTGACTAGTCTCATAGACAATTGGCTAACAAACATTAATGAAAATAATTTTGTGGAGTATTATTTGTAGATTTCAAAAAAGCATTTGATACAATTGACCACACACTTCTCGTCAGAAAGCTAGACCTGTACAATATATCATCAAATAGTCTTGAACGACTCGCTTCTTATCTCAAGAACAGACAACAGTGTGTTTCAACAACTACATCCACATCCAATCTAAAACCCATTCATTATGGAGTACCACAGGGATCTATACTAGGACCAATTCTCTTTTCATTATACATAAATGACCTTCCTCTACATATTGCATCCAAATGTGAACTATTTGCTGATGACACAACCATACATACAAGCCATAATGACATTGACTCTCTTGCAACCATATTAAAACAAAGCTGTAATGATCTTGTCAAATGGACAGATCTGAACCACATGTCTATTCACCCCCAAAACACAAAATGCATGCTTATCACCACCAGACAAAAGTGACAAAATCTACCCCATAATCAGTTTCCAATACATATAAAAAAGGAGGCAACTCGAACAAACCTCTCATTACAAAGTTCTAGGAGTGACAATTGATGAAAATCTCAGCTGGTTCTACCACATATCTCATCTATGCAAATACTTGTCCCAAAGAGTATACCAGTTGACTAAAATTAAACACTTCCTTGACTGCCATTCAAGGAAATTATTCTTTCAAGCTTATATACAATCCTCAATAGACTATGCCTCAACCCTATGGGATTCTGCCAGTGCAAATACTATGAAACCCTTATCAAGTCTGTATAAACGTGCTCTCAAACTTATCCTCCTGAAGAAAACAACATTACTTGAAGTGGATTTCACTCAGTTAAGTATTTTCCCCCTACAATAAAGACTAAACTATAACAAGGGCATCCTGATGTTTAAGATAATGGCAGGAGCTGTCCCCACATCCTTAAGAGATAAGTTCCCAATGAATCATTCCAGAAATACTGAAAAGCCAAGTATCCCAATCCCAAGAATAGACTTGTTCAAGTCCAGTTTACTATACTCAGGCCCTGTACTGTGGAACTCCCTTCCCGATTCAATTAAACAGCACCAATCATTGTCGACCTTCAAAAATCACCTAATGCACTTGATGCATCAAAACTAATGAACCAGTACTCATCCTGTTGGATATATATATAATATATATATATATATATATATATATATATATATATATATATATATATATATATATATATATATATATATATATAATAAAATTCTCCCCCTTTCTCTCTCTTCCTCTGTGTGTGTGTGTGTGTGTGTGTGTGTGTGTGTGTGTGTTGTGTGTGGTGCGTGCGTGCGTGCGTGCGTGCGTGCGTGTGTGCGTGCGTGCGTGTGTGTGTGTGTGAATGTTTTTATATGTATCTTATCATTGTGCGCTTGTAACTGATTTCAAGAGTAAATTTTTAATATTTTATTTTCACGTCACATTTATCATATGGTATATTCTCTATATATGCATAAGTAAAAGATAGGGAGTGTTAAGTGATGATATTATTGGTCAGTTGAAAATTGTGCGCAACACTACCTGGCTAAAAATGTACTGTGTACTCTCTCTCTCTCTCTCTCTCTCTCTCTCTCTCTCTCTTCTCTCTCTCTCTCTCTCTCTCTCTCTCTCTCTCTCTCTCTCTCTCTCTCTCTCTCTCTCTCTCTCTCTCTCTCTCTCTCTCTCTCTCTCTCTCTCTCTCTTCTCTCTCTCTCTCTCTCTCTCTCTCTCTCTCTCTCTCTCTCTTCTCTCTCTCTTGTTGCCTAAACATGTTACCATCCATATTGAGAAATACCTTATTCACTATTTGTACTATTTAATAATCATGTGTTGAATGCAGTTGATTTTGTATAACCTTTTAATCTTCAAGTAAGCTGAATAATTATGTCCATCATGATTACAAAATGGTTATGAACGTTATTTTTATGACCATAAATGCATAATCATAAGATTCAGGTACTAGAATATGTATGTCTTAATATATATGCCTTATAGCGGATGGATTCCTTTTGTGTTCCCTTACATGACTTTATTAGAATTAGGCATATACTTCCTTTGAAATGAAGTTTATTGATGACATGAGCGCAAACTTGTGTGCGTGTGTGTGTGTGTGTGTGTGTGTGTGTGTGTGTGTGTGTGTGTGTGTGTGTGTGTGTGTGTGTGTGTGTGTGTGTGTGTGTGTGTGTGTGGTGGGTGTGTTTGTGTGTGTGGGGGGAGGTGTGGGTGTGTGTGTGTGTGGATAATTATTTTTATTTGTCATCTCCCCTTGTATTAAAATATTATAATGCACATGACTTTTTTGTCGTTGTTGATAGGTTGTACCTCAAGTTTTTGATGTTTTGTTCTTGTTTTTTTTGTGTTTTAACTTTGCTGTTAGCTTTTGTTTCTTCTTTTTTATATGAAGTATGAATGTAAAAGAAAGGATAATATTGTCACCTGATATGATTGTTTGACATTTATCATTCTTCTTTTTTTATGACTTTTTTTTTTTTAAAAACAAAAAAACAAAACAACCCACCACCTCAAGTACATGTGCGCCTGCGGATATGTTCTTATAAATATAAGTGTGAGTAAGTGTGTGTGTGTGTGTGTGTGTGTGTGTGTGTGTGTGTGTGTGTGTGTGTGTGTGTGTGTGTGTGTTGTGTGTGTGTGTGTGTGTGTGTGTGTGTGTGTGTGTGTGCATTGTGGTGTGTGTGTGTGTGTGTGTGTTGTGTGTGTGTGTGTGTGTGTGTGTGTGTGTGTGTGTGTGTGTGTGTGTGTGTGTGTGTGTGTGTTTGTAGTGATTGCGTGGATTGATGTGCATGCGTGAGGAGTTGCGTATGTATGTTGTGATGTATGTATGCGTATGTATGTATGTATGTATGTATGTATGTATGTATGTATGTATGTATGTATGATGTATGTATGTATGTATGTATGTATGTATGTATGTATGTATGTATGTATGTATGTATGTATGTATGTATGTATGTTGTTGTGTGTGTGTGTGTGTGTGTGTGTGTGTGTGTGTGTGGTGTGTGTGTGTGTGTGTGTGTGTGTGTGTGTGTGTGTGTGTATAACCTACGTTTAGGAGTGAGTGTTATGTGTATTATTATCATACTATTATTACTATTGTTGATATTATTCTTATTGTTATCATTATAATCATTGTATTATCTTTACTTCCTCTTGAGTTAATTTTGTTGTTACGAGTTGTAACTATGTTGTTGCCAAATATTTTTGGGTGGACTTTTCTTGGTTGCTAAGCTGTTTATTTCATTTCGTTCCTTTGTTTGCTCTTTATCTATTAACGCTTCTATTTTCATCTATAATCAAAATCATTTTATTGTGACTTCTGATTTTCGTCTCCTGAATGAGTGCATTTTTATTACCTTATTATATATAATGTTCTTATTCCTGTATGTTGTTTGGTACTGCATATAGTTTTACTGTTTAGTATCTTTTTATCTTGATGTTATCCCTGAAAAGGGCGGGGACTGGATGTAAAAAAGCACATGAGTGTTTATCTATTATCCTCGAATAAAAGAATTTGTCTTGTCTTGTCTTGTCTTGTCTTGTCTTGTCTCTCTCTCTCGGGAGTGAAGTGGCAATGGCAGAGTGCAGACCTGTTTAACAGCTCTCCAGTTTGAATGCAAAAATCTGCATGTTCCAATGGATGCACTGTTATTATTTTTGGCAGGCGTGTGTTCAGTGACTTTGTGCCTTCAAATGTGTTGATAAATAAGTCTAGGGGTCAGCAGGAAGTCGGTGGTATGTTCTTAAATTGCTACATGGAGCAAAGAAGGGACCATTTTCAAGTGAAGGTAAACAAAATTTTGTTGCCTTTCTCTCCATCAACGTTATATGGTTGGACGTACACAAAGTGTCGTGAGGAGCGTGGGGAAAACCTTGTGCTGTATTTGTTGGCGAGTAGTGCCATGTGCTTTACGTGTGTGAAATACAGGTTTAGGGGTTGTCATCTTTACAATATCGAGTGCCTGTTTGATAAACACTGGGTGACAAAACATATACACCGGAAAACTGTCACAGAACACACAAGTTGCACTTTAGGGTCACTCGTTTGGATTCGTTCCTATGTATTAATGCATCTCAGATAAACAATGAATTAACACTTGGTTTGAAAAAAAAAAGGTTAAAACTAGGCACATGAAAATGTCACAAAATATGATTGCTCCACCACCAAACAATATGTTTCAATTCATAGACTGGCAGTTTGTTCAAATGCAGCAAAGCTTACAGCAACATTTAAATGTATTAAAACAGACATTGACCAACAATTCTGCACTCTGGAGAGCAACATCTCAAACTTTATGGTTGAAATAAGTGAACTAAAAGAAAGAGTAGTTGTCAATACAGATGACATAAAAGAACTGCAGGAAAACAACATAACCTTGACGGACAGATTAGATGTGCTAGAGGTAAAAGCTAGAATCAGCAGAGCAAGAGGCAAAGGCATCCAACCTAAGATTCATGGGTATAGCTGAATGTGACAGGGAGGATGATTATCAGACAAGTCAAATTGTTATTGACATTCTAAACGATCACTCCCCTGTACCAAGCTGGCGTCAAGAAGATTATCTCCAGAGCGTTCCCTTGGGGAGACCACACCCACACAATGCCCGTCCCATTCTGGTGCAGTGTTGCCGCTTTGTGGACAAACTATCAGTTCTATCTGACAGGGACTTGAGAGACAGTTTGAGGGAAAGCGGCATCAGAGTGGCTGCTGACCTCACAACAGGCCAAAGGAACATGCTAGAGTTCCATCACGGGCAAGGCAAGATTGCCTACATCTACAGTGGAAAGCTGTACGTCAAAGACAGGCGACCAAGTTTCCCCAGGAAAGCAGCAATGCAGATCATCCGTATTCTTACCCCTTGCAGAGAGAGGGTGGCAGAAATGGTCAGCGCCCCAGTGGTCCCCAAGCAGGAGGGAGATCCATGTCACGCTACAGAGAGCAGCCACGAAGACATCACTCTAAAGCCAGACAGGGCAACTTTGGAGCAGCAAACAGGCACTACAGGAGATCAGAGCAACCTTGGCAATTCAGGTCTCCAAGGTATCGTGATTCTTCTGAAGAACAGAGATGAGAAATTGCCTTACCACCAATCAAAGACTGGAGGGCAGAGACAGGATGACCCTCAGCCACCAGGACTACCTTGAAAAGGAATGTATACCTGTGACCCCTGGCACACGTTCTACCGTACATAGTAAGTAATAAGTAACAAAATCTAGAAAAGCCAGAGGTCATAGGGCTACCAGTCACAAGAGAACTGTGATGATTAAAAACAGAGACAAAAATACAACCAGAGATGACAGTAGCTCCAATGCAGGGAGGGTTCAGGGTAAAGGATCAGGGCAACACCAGCAGATGAGCAGGCAAGCAGTGGCACCTCCTGAGGAGGAGAAAGAGTTTGACACTGCTGGCTTTAAGGAGGGAAAGCAAAATGACTCACTTAATGACATATTACAGGAAGTGATTTCAAATGATGACAACACAGCCAACAGTGACATTACTAATAAGGAAGATGACAACAGTACTGAAAATCAGGATGAAGACAAATCAGATGCAGGTGATGACTTAGCAGAATACAGTGAGAGTATGTCTCAATGTAACATGACAGCTATCAATACCAAAATATGTGATGGAATGACATGGACTGTAAAACAAGACAAGACATTGACAAAAATGAGCCACAAGGTACAAAAAAAAAACAGATGCAGAGGAAAACACAAGTCACTATGACCCAACAGAGAAGATTCTTCCAAAACTGACAATGACTCAGGGAGCAGGTAGTGACAAGATGACAGACCAAGACTTGGGACATAAGAATAACAGTAGTGATGCATGCAGCAGGTCTGAAAAAGAGGGGGTAAGCCAGAAGGGTCTTCACCTTCTGCCCATGCTTTACGTCCAAGGCAGACAGCATCTAGATCACATGCTGCAGATCAGAGTCAGAGAAAAAACTGCTGCAAGATCAACAAGTCAAAGCAGCATTGTTGATTCATTTAGAAAAGCAGACTCTGCAAAGCAAGCAGGGGGTAGGCAGCGACCCCAACCTCACAAACACCAGACGAAAAAGAATGGTGCCCAACACACCAACAAATAGGGACACGGCCAGGCCACAATACTTAGTAGTCAGTCCCCTGAATCAACATCAACATCCAGGATAGTAACAAGTCCTGATGTACATAGTTTAAATATGCAATGTGTTAAATTTCTTAATTATAATGTTAATGGACTTCTACAAAAGTTAGAAAACTCTGAGTTTATTAATTTTTTGACGTCTTATGACTTCCTATGTTTAACTGAAACTGTTATTGCTTTTGATTTTGAGTCAGCTTTATTTTATGACTTTGTAATATTTACTTCTAAAGCTAAGAATTAGCTATCCCATCATGGAAGATACTCTGGTGGAGTAATTGTAATGATAAGAAAATCTTTTGCCGATTTTATTACACGCATCCAGGTAGATCAAGAAAATACAGTAGTTTTACAGATAGACAAACACCTCTTTTCCACAGATAAGAACATAATGATGATCTGTTCATACATCCCACCTTGTGACTCTGCGTTCTGGAAGTCACAACATGGCGTATATGGAATTGAAATACTTGATCAATGTTTAGCAGATATATAGGAACAATATGGAGATTATAATGCAAGAACTGCAATGGAAAACTATAGTTTTTAATGGAGATAGTAGTGATTTTGAACAAATGTTGACTGCCGACTATAATCATTATCCAAGGAAATCTCAAGATGATACTATTAATAACTTTGGGGAACAACTAATTGAACTGTGCAACATGCATGACTGTGTAATATTAAATGGCCTTAGTGAGCCAGGCTTTGATGATAATTGTACATTTGTGACGCTCCACCACATAATGAGACGGAGTGCACATGAGGTCAATTTTTAGTTATTGACGTGTTATTAATGTGCAATAAAGTGGCTATCAAATACAAAAAACAGATTGAAAATCGGACAATTCTGTGCAAAGTTATTACAAGTTGAAATGATAGATTACAGGAAGTGGCAAAATGAGAAACGGACAAGTTTATTTTCGTAACACGTTGTCAGAATGAGGGCTTGGGTATTTTCAAAACACATTTTAAAGCAAAAGGGATAAAAATTATGCCTTGATATTTCATTATAAGGTAGATAAACGGATATAGTTCAATAATTAATCAAAATCTCAAAATTGACAACTTGACCCCTACCTGCCTTTAATGGCTCCTAGAGCAAAATTGGGTAATGTGCTAAGCGACTCATTTCGTGGCGGAGCGTCACATTTATTGGATTTTCTGGTGAAAGTGTGGTGGATTACTTTGTTGTATCTTTGGAACTTTATTCATCTGTTCATATTTCAGCTTTAGAAGTAGAGAACACTGTAGAGTCAGACCATTTACCAGTAAGTATGAAAGTAGAATCAAGAGACATACAGGAAGGGGATTGTATTAAAGACAAACAAAATGAAAATAAAGTATATGAAAAATTCAGATGGAATGAAACATATAGAGATGAGTTTGTTAAGTCATGGGAAAGCAAAGATATCCAAAATAGAATGATAATAGCCATAATGGATTTAGAAAGAAATGTAGATAGTGCCCTTGAAATATTCGCACATTGTCTTAAAGATGCTAGTAGGTGTATGGTTAAGAAAACTGGTTTGAACAAAAAGACAAGATCAGCATGGTTTGATGATGAGTGTAAAAACATGAAAAAAGAAACTAGAAGAAAACTTAATCACTTTCGAGTTACCAGGAAGGAAGAAGAAAGAATCATATACGTTGAAGCTAGAAAAAGGTATAAACAGTTATTAAAAGCCAAGAAACTCTCATACAACAGGCAACAAACTGAAAGATTAGCAAATGAGGTTAACAGTCCTACTTTTTGGAAGGAGTTACGAAGATTAGGTCTTGGAAACAAGAAAAGAATTACAAATAACATTACTACAAATGGATGGGTTAATCACTTTAAAAAAGTCTTCCAAGGCAATAATGATGAATGTTTTAATGAATGTGATATTGTAAATGATTTTTCCGAGGATACAGACCATGTGTTAAATAAAAAGATAACAGAAGTAGTAGTGACAAATGTTATTGGGAGACTGAAAAACAATAAAGCGTGTGGTATTGATGAAATTTCTGCTAAAGTTGTTTAATGTAATTTTTGACCAAGGTATATACCCACAAGAATGTTCCAAAGCTATAATTGTTCCTCTATATCAGAAAGGAGATCCTGAGGATGTTGATAATTATAGAGGAGTGTTTCTTTCAAGTATAATATCTAAATGTTATACTACAATACTGAATGTTTGATTATATGATTGGTGAGAAAGCAATAACTTAATCTCAAAATGTCGGGCAGGTTTTTGACAAACGTATTCTACAATTGATCATTGTTTTACGTTATATGCCACTATTCCAAACTATTTAACTAACAAAGGAAGAAAACTGTATGCTGCCATTGTAGATTTTAAAAAGGCCTTTGACACAGTTGAACATGACAAGTTATTACGATACATCAAAGACCAAGGTGTAAAGAGAAAGTTTTTTGCATCACTTAGAGCTATGTACAAATCGTTATCAGCATGTATACGAGCAAATTCTGAATTGACTAATATATTTCAAACCCCAATGGGAGTAAGACCGGGATGTGTTCTGAGTCCCACATTCAGTAGGAGAAATAAAAACGTTCTTACATGCATTTAAACAGAGACTTATAGATTGGTTTGCCCAGGAATGGACTGGTACCATTAGAGATTGTAGTAGATAATTATGATAGTTATAGAAATGCTAAGATTGTTTTTGAAAAAGAAAAGTACATCAGTGAAATGGATACATATTGTTTTTGTGTTGCAGTTACTCAAATATGATTTAATGCTCTACCACTGAATAATAATACATATCATTATGATAGTTCAAACGAAGTTAAGAAATGCCCTGTTTGTAAAGACCAGATAGAAAATGAAGAACACTTTCTATTCAATTGTCCTGTCTATGAAGATTTAAGAACTAAGTTTCTGAAAAATTCCAAAAGACTTCCTATGTACGTGCTACTTAATGCTACAACACTTTCTGACAGATATAATTTATCACGATTTATTTTGCATCCTATCAAAAGAAGAAACAAGATATCTTTCTAGAACTATATTTTTATATTGATGAATACAATGTTTAACATGTTGTTGATTATGATCCGGGTGAATTGTTTTGCAATGAACACTTTGGATCTACTACATAGTTGATGTAGTTTTTTTTTTGTTTTATTGTTGAGGATACATTATTTCATATGTATTTATTCGTTGATAGTAACAATAAGTGTATAACATTTATGTCACATGCACACTCCATTTGCCTACCGTTCTTTTGTATTGTGGCCTAAGGCCGATGTACAGTAAGTCTGAAGTCTGAAGTCTGAAGTCTCTCTCTCTCTCTCTCTCTCTCTCTCTCTCCTCTCTCTCTCTCTCTCTCTCTCTCTCTCTCCTCTCTCTCCTCTCTCTCTCTCTCCTCTCTCTCTCTCTCTCCGTATACCATCTTATTGGGTGTTCTTACAGGTACTCCTAAAAATCTTTTACATGCCATTAAATGAATTTTCTCGATGTGTTCTAGTCTGTTTGTGCCCCATATTTCTGATGAATACAATAAAATTGGCTGAATCTTAGTATCGAAAATCTTGAAGAAGGTACTAGCATTCATCTCTTTATACCTGTGAAATACTTTATTTAGCTGAACCACTGCCTTCCTTCCCTTCGTAACTAAATGCTCTGTACCTAATTTACAGCTAACCTTTGTTGTAAAACTGAACCCTAAATAGCAATACTGATTTACAACTTCTAACCTAATACCATTGTAATACCATTGCTCCTGTTTTGACAGAAATCCACCTTTTCTAAAGACCATCACCTTCGTTTTATTAATGTTAACACTTAACTGTAAATCATTACAACAGTCTTTCAAAATGTTTAATTGATGCTGCAAACCTCCTGGGGTTGTTGAAAATAGTGCAACATCATCTGCAAACAACAGAATAAAAATATCCATGCTATTGGGTAGCAACTGAACCCCATGTATTCCTTGTTCATTGATATCATTAGCTAGCTGGTTGATAAATATTGAAAACAACGTGGGGCTTAGAACACAACCTTGCCTGACTCCTACTGGACATTAAAAAAAATCTGATAACTGGCTATTCATTCGGATACAAGATAATAAGGAGCTATACATGGCTGATAGTGAAGCAAGAAATTTTCCCTTTATCCCCTGACTTTTTATACAGTTCAAAAGTTTATCATGTTTAATCGAGTCAAAGGCTTTTTTGAAATCAACAAAAGCAACATACAGTTTTTGACCTTTCTTGGACATACACTTCTGGACAATTGAATATAGATTGAAAATCTGGTCTACTGTAGAATATCTCTTCCTAAAACCTGCTTGGTTTTCACAGATCAAGTGATTATTTTCTAGCCAGGAATACAATCTTGCGTTTAGTATAGAAGTATAACATTTGGATAAAATACTCAGTAATGATACTCCTCTATAATTATCTACTAACTCTGGATCCCCTTTTTTATAAATTGGAATAATAATGGCTTTAGACCAGATTTGTGGATATATACCTTTATTGAATATAGTATTAAAAAGCTTGAATATGAACTGTTTAGCTTCGCTAGTTCCATTTTTTAGCATTTCCGCAGTAATTTCATCAATCCCACATGCCTTACCAGACTTCAGTTTGTGTATAGCTGTATTTATTTCCTCTTTTGTAATTTCTCTGTTTAGTTCATGTTCATTTCCTTCTAACAAATCTACTTCTGTATGTAAACAGTTACTAAATATACCTTTATTGCTTTGGAATACCTCTTTGAAATAATTAACCCACTCTGTAGAATTTATATTGTTGGTAACTCTATTTCTGTTAGCACATCCCATACTTCGAAGCTCTTTCCAAAACAGTGCTGAATTTGAACTATTGCTTGCTAGAGACTCTACCTTTTGTTTTCTGAATGATTGGCGCTTGGACTTTAATAACTGTCTATACTTTTTCCGTGCTGTAACATAAATTTGTCTGTCATTTTCATCTTTCGTTTTTCTGAATAAATTCAAGGCTCTTCTTGTCTCTTTTTTAACCTGATAACATTCAACATCAAACCATTTTGACCGTTTATTCTGAGAGTTATGACATCTAGTAAGCATACAACTACTAGCCTCATTCAGACATTGTGTAAACAGCTCCAGAGCATCATCTATGTCATTGTCAAGTAGATTTAAGGCCCTGACAATTTTATTCTGCATGCTAAGGCTGTTGAGTGATTCAATAAATTCTTCTTTCTTATCATCTTTCCAAACTATTTTTTCTACTACACTATGTTCCTCTTTGTCTGCTTGTTCAACACTTTGGTTGGTCACATTAGTTTTCAAATTAACCCTCATAAAAACAGGCAGATGATCTGATTCTGTAGTACTTTTTATGTCTACAGTTACAATATCAACAGATGCATACCATTCACAAGACATGATAAAATAGTCAACAGTGCTGGCTCCTGAGGATGAAATGTATGTAAACCCATCATCAAAATCATGTTGACACAGACCATTCAAAATCAAAAAGTCAAACATATTACATATTTCGAGTAGCTGATTGCCAAAGACATTTGTCTGTTTATCTTGTGAATTTCTTGAAAAATCACTTGTGGCACACACTGTTCTCAACTCCCAATCCAATTTAGGTAGATATCCACTTTATGTCAATTCATGTACAAGAACTATTAAGTACTGGTTAAAACTATTGCAAATAGATCAAAACAGAATACCATATAATGCCTACTGCATGCTGTTAGAGCTAGATAGAAATGGTAAATACTGCTGGATTTCAAAAATAAGGGAAGTTTTATGTGAAACCGGTTTTAACATTGTTTGGATGCAACAAGGTGTTGGGGATGTAAAACTTTTCTTAGGTATGTTTAAGCAAAGATTAGTAGATATGTTTATTCAAGAATGGGATGGGACTATAAGAGATAAAGATAGGTATGACCATTACAGATCATTTAAAAGTATTTTTGTAAAAGAGCAGTATATAAACTCTATGGATGTCTACTGCTTTCGAGTAGCAATCACACAAGCAAGATTTAATGTTTTACCCCTTAATAATAATGTATATAGATATAGTGAGAATGATGGAGAAAAAATGTGTCCTTTTTGTAAAACAAAAGTTGAAAATGAAGCCCACTTTCTTTGGGAATGTTGCATATACACTGGCTTAAGAGAAAAGTTCTTAAGTGAGTGTATCAACGTACCTTTGCCCGATCTGTTCAAAGCAACAAATGATGAGTACAGGCATAGTTTATCAAGATATATTTTTCACTCTATTAATAAAAGGAAGACAATGCTAATTCAAGATGTATATTAAAAAATGTTACGATTCGATACGTAATTGATGTGCATGATTTCCACAATTTTCCCGAAACATCATAATTTTGTGATTTGGTTATGCTTAATCTCATAATCATGATTTAGAATAACGTGTGTTTTGCTTCTTTGATCAGTTATGAATCAAACCTTTTGTGCATTTTGCTTTGCCAGTTATATGAATGAACACTTTATTACATCCCAAGCCCATGAAATGTATTGTGGTCCATGGCCAATGTACATTAAATCATTTCAGTGTCTCTCTCTCTCTCTCTCTCTCTCTCTCTCTCCTTCCTCTCTCTCTCTCTCTCTCTCTCTCTCTCTCTCTCTCTCTCTCTCTCTCTCTCTCTCTGGGGGACAGATAGCCTAGTGGTCAGAACATTGCCTGGCAATTTGAGGACCCGGGTTCGAGTCCGGTCGAGGAAATTTTCTTCCTGGAGTTAACATCAGTGCTGACTCCACTCTCCCCAAAAGTCCTTCGGATGAGACTTTAAACCGAGGCCCCGTGTGCGAACGCACGCAGAACATCTTGCGCACACGTTAAATCCTGTTCCACTTTTCGTAAGAGTAGGCCATCGTGTGCCGGTGGGAACAGATGACATATATTTACAAAACTGCATACACACGGGGACCGGATGAAAAAAATCACATGATTGCTTATTCTGTTATCCTCAATATAAAAGAAAAGAATAAAGAATCTCTTTCTCTCTCTCTGTCTTGCTGACTGGCTGGCTTTGGGTTAGTTCAGATTTATTGTCATACACTTATCATGCAGCAGAATTGAGGTGGGAATAAATCTATTTTTTTATATTCCAGAATTTTAGACTTGGACACTCTGCAAGCTTTTGTAAAAACATATCAAGGTGAAGAGGTTGGCAGACTCGATAAAGCATCAATTGAAAGATTCTGTAAAAGTTTTAAACATTGACATGTTTACATTTACATTTACGTCTCTTACCTGTCCCTACCTTCAACATCCACCTGCCAAAGTGCTTAACGTTTGTAGGTGTGTGTGTGCGTGCGTGCGTGCGTGTGTGTGTATATTTAAATTTGTTTAAAACTGTAGATTGTTGTTGATTGTGTGTTGTGTAGGTCGAATGCAAGCGCTTTGATTTGCTTTTGAAAGATATAGCGCTATACAAATTCCATGTATTATTATTATTATTATTATTATTATTATTATTATTATTATTATTATTATTATTATTATTATTATTATTATTATTATTATTATTAGACTATGGATCCTTAGAAGGAAAAAGATGCGAGAATGGCATTTTCTAATTACAAAATCTGGTTTAGCATTAAAATCCCCTTTGTCATCAATAACTAGGTGGGGGCAGGCATTGTTCAGCAGGTAATGGTAACATCATTTGTGCTTCTATTTAAGGTTTTGCAAATTATTGACTGTTGAATGTGGAAGCAGATACATGTGGCTATGGATCAAAAGAAACAGGAAAACTTCTGCTCATCATGACATCAAACTCCTCTGGTTACATCACAGTGGCTAGAAACCATTGCGTCTCTGAGTCTCCACTCCTTAAAAAGATTGTAACTGTCCCAGCTGAAAATACAGTCTTTGTCAGCATCAAGGAAACCGTGCAGTATACTGTGGATGTCAGTTTGTACCGTTACTTCCTGGAGTATGATCCTGATACCGGTCTTTATAGACAAACATGTGGACTAGTCTGGACGCGAGAATCTCACTACAAATCTGATTTCCTGCACGTGTTTCAAGCAACACAGTTCCTTGTAGAGTTTTCCCGTGCTCTTTGTGTGAAAACAGACTATTTTAAACTGTTCTTTTCATTTGTTCATCAAACTAGTGTCATGATAAAGCTACCCAATGATCTGTGGAACTGTTCTGTAAGCTACTATCCCAGCATCCATCACCACGTGGCTTGTAATCACAAAACAGAGTGTGAAGATGGACGGGATGAAACAGAACACTGTCCTATCAGCAGCCCTGAATGTCAGGGACTGGTGGCACTCTGCAATCAGTGTATCATTTTGTCCAGGGGTGAATACACCTCGTGACAAAGAGACCCTGAATATTTTAAAGATAGGCACTGAGTATTGTAGATCTCTGGGTGCTACCTTTAGTTTTCCAAAGTGCCCATTTGCTTGGCCTCTTGCTCTGACTCATCCTTTAAGGTTACACGAGATTTTTGTTGGATTCTAGGCAATGACTTTCATTATCTTCTATGTATCGGCATGTAATCCTAGATGAAAAAACAGTGATCCATCATATTTTATTGAAGCATAAATGCCGCACTGGGCAAAAAGATTGCTATAAGATAGATTCTGAAAAGTTTAACAACCAACCATGCATTGTATCAGGCAAGAGACTGACAAGTATTGGATTGAGTTGTGAGCTAATGGTAAACACAACTGAAGAAAACCATTCTCACTCACAGAAAGTGTCCTCAATTAGCAAACACTTTCCCTTGCTCTCAGAACAACAGGACATGACAGTGTGTGCCACAGGTCACATGACATACACAGTCTTTCATTGCGGTTCTGATATTTATAAAGTTTGCAGTCATGAACAAAAAGCACTGTTGTGTCATGTTTCTGGCAAATCTTCAGGTGTTGGTCATCCATCTTTAGCAGTCAACCATGTCTTGTTCCCCTTATTCCAATGCAGCGATGAACAGTTCACGTTGTCCTACTCACTGATATGTGACTTCATAGCTGATTGTCAGGACAAGACAGATGAATCTCTGTGTAAACATCCTGTGTGTCTTAACACCTTCACCTGTATGAGTGGTCAGTGTGTTTTTACAGCAAAGTCTGTGACCAGATCTCCCATTGCCAGGACGAATCTGATGAAAACAGCTGTGATGAGTTTTTAGGTAATAATTGAAAATAGTTACCTTTCTTTTGCAGCTGTGATCAACTTTGATTCAGTCAGACAGTTTACATCAGTCCCTCTTCTCTCTAATGACTCCTGTCCTGACAGCCATTACCAGTGTCCTAGTAATTTCACTGACTGTCTGCCTGTCTACACACGGTGCAACGGGATGTTTGACTGCCTGGACCACCAGGATGAAGAAGGATGTGAAGACCTGAGATGCCAGGGTTTTTCAGGTGCAGAGTGTCCATGCTTTGCATTCATCATGACCATCTGTGTGACGGCTGGCCTCACTGTGTATTGCGTGATGATGAATTATTCTGTGATATAACTTGTCCTGTGGGTTGTGCCTGTCAAGGTCACACCTTTCGGTGTGAGCAGCCTTTCTCCACCACACTCTTCCCTCAGCTCCGTTACCTGGATGCCACAGGTTCTGGTATGACACTGTCTGATGTCAATTATCATGGCTGTCTTTTTCATTTGATTCTGGCCAGGTGCTCATTGACTCTCCTGCCTCCTCTCCTGCTGTCCAATTTGAGGATTCTGGACCTCAGTGACAATCAGCTCCAATCCTTCAACATCACTTCTCTTCTTAGTTTACACAATCTGCAGGCCTTGTTTCTGTCTAAAAATCCCCTGACATCAGTCCACATTGATGACACAGCTAACTTAAGGCAGGCCACTTCTCAGAGCTAGATTTATCATATACACCCCTAAAAGTCTTTAAAGAAAAGTACTTCTCCCTGTTTATTAGACTGAAAAAACTAAACCTTAGTTTTACTTCCATTCACACAATAGCCTCCAATGCATTCCAATCTATGCCCCATTTGACAGCACTTCACATGGAGGGCAGCCCTATAGAACAGTTTCCCCCTGACCTATTCAAACACTCAATCATCTACACATCATAGTCACAGACAACTATAAACTGTGCTGTGATGACATACTTTCTTGTAGCTCTGCTGATGTGTCTTGCCATGCTCCAAGCAGCGCTCTGTCATCCTGCAAGGATTTGTTGCAGTCCTGGACGTACCGCGGCTTTCTGTGGCTGATAGCCTGCCTGTCAGTGACTGGTAACGTCTTCTGTTTCTGTGCACGTTTATTTGCAAAGAGTATGAGCTCTTCAAGTGGCTTCGGTGTCTTTGTCACCAATCTGACTATGTCTGATTTTCTGATGGGCGTATATATTTTGATCATAGGAGTAGCTGATGAGCAGTTCCGTGGAACATATCTCCATCATGATAGCAGATGGAAAAGTAGTGTGATGTGTAAGGTGGCTGGTGTATTATCCTTGTTTTCCAGTGAAGTATCAGCTCTGTTCATTTGGGTCATCACACATGGACCGTTTTGTGGTTCTCCATTTTCCGTTCAGCACATTACGGTTTGATAGATTGTCAGCAGCAGTGGCTTGTCTGCTGATCTGGCTTGTCGGCTGGTGTTTGGCCATGGTTCCCTTGCTTCCAGTGACACTGCACTGGAATTTCTATGGTCAGACAGGTATTTGCATCCCACTACCAGTTACAACACAAGAGTTTAAAGGAAGGTATTACTCTTTCTCTGTTCTGATTGGGTTGAACTTTGTTTTGTTTTTGTTTATTTCTGTGGGGCAGGCCCTTATCTACTGGTCCATACAAAGCAACGCCATGAAAACCAGCACAAGTAAAGCATCACGAGATATGATCATAGCTCGCAGACTGATCACTGTTGCAGTGACAGACTTCATGTGCTGGTTTCCCATTGGGATTTGTGGGCTGTTGGCACTGGCTGGTACTGCAATACCTGGAGAAGTGAAGTAGCTCTGGCTATTTTCGTGCTCCCTTTGAATTCTGCTGTGAATCCTTTCATGTACACATTCAACACACTAGCAGAGAAGCGGAAGAAGTCAGCTGAAGCCAAACTTGTAAAATGGCTGGAATCTCATGCTGAAGTAGCCACCAGCCCATAGGATTAAGCAGTCACTCTGCGTTGTGTGTGCCTGTGGTCATGCTGCAGGCTGTGGTTTGGAACTATATATGTCTTCTGATACTCACCATGATTAATAATGCACAGAAACCATCAGTGTGGCTAAAGGACATTGTTTTAAACAATAAACAGATTAGATTTGAGATTGTTCTCAAATGCCTTCCTTACGTTATTTACCCAATAGCATGCATGTGTAGATGATATAGGTGAATAAAAGGGATGAAATGAATGTTAACCATAATCGAGAGACACTGAAGGCCTAAGACTAAAGCCAAAATTTGACCAAAATGATGAATTTCACAATTTAGGTTTTTTTGCTTATTTCAAATCTCCAGCCTTTCTTTTGCCTTGTGGACGCTGTTAATAAGAAGTTACATCGGTATTACCCAAAGAATCAACCTTGGCTGTTTTTAGTAGAAGTGAAGGTGCTTGTTTTCTGTTGTTTTCCGATTTTTTTTTAGTTTTCTACTTGTACTACATTATGTCTAAACTAACCTTAAATTTGAACAACAGTTAGTAAAGATCTAGCTTCCAAATTCAGCATGGATTTTTAAAGTTATGATTAGAAGAAAGCTATCACTGTATGGTATCATATAATGTCAAGTCAAATTCAAGTCAAGTCAAAAACACTTTAATCATCCCTGAAGGGCAATTACAACACTGACAGTATATTGATTTAAATCATAATCAAAAGATACAAGATATCCACATTTCATATTTGTTCAAACATTTTACCTTCAAAT
Organism: Stramonita haemastoma; assembly: GCA_030674155.1. Lineage (NCBI taxonomy): Eukaryota > Metazoa > Mollusca > Gastropoda > Neogastropoda > Muricidae > Stramonita > Stramonita haemastoma. The sequence continues at coordinate 34,473,481 of CM060347.1, read as the reverse complement.
AAAAATATCACAATACACACTCGTAGCCTAAGCTCGTGCCATGCACGAACACACACACACACACACACACACACACACACACACACACACACACACACACACACACACACACACACACACACACACAATATATATATATATATATATATATATATATATATATATATATATATATATATATATATAATTATATATATTATATATATATATGAACACAATGTTATTAAAACCATTGACTACACAAGTCATAAGCAGTGTTATTTACGCTCATATGTACGCACACACTCGCACACGCCCATATGCATGCACACACATTGGCATACACACAAACACATCCCCCCACACCATCCACACACACCTTCTCTCTCTCACACACACACTCTCACCAATAAATGCAATGTTTTGAAACCATTGGCTAGAAGACATGAATTTATAAACAATTAAAAATCAATAAAACCAAAAATATGAATATTTATTTTATGAGTGCAAGTGCATTAAAAAAGTGAATAAAGAGTGGGTAGTCAGTGTTGTTGTGAGTTTAAAACTCGGATGGCTGCTGGCACAAAGGAATTTCTTTTTCTGTTTGTTTTGCTGTGGTGGCATTGAAAAGATGTCATGAAGGCAACAATCGAAAATCTGAAAACAGCATGGGAGGGATTGGTAAAAACAGCAGTCGCTTTGGGCACAAGCTGTTGAGTACAAAACGACTTGAAATCTCTTTGTTCTTCTCCATTTTTTAAGCAGATTCTCACAGTTCTATGAAGACTATTCTTATTCTTGATACTAAGGTTATTGTACCAGCAAATGAAAGCAGAGCTTAGAACGCTCTCTATGTAAGACTTGAAAAACAAAGAAAGAATCTTTTTGTTAACAGAAAATGAGTTAAGCTTCTTTAGAAAATACACACGTTGTTGCCCCTTTTTTGACAATAGGGTCAGTGTTAGCATCCCAATGTAACTTGTGGTCGAAAACAGTTCCCAGTATTTGTATTTTCAAAACGTTTTCAACTTCTTGATTAAGGATGATGGAATTCTCAGAACTGTGCTCCGATCTTCTGAAATTGATAGGAAGATCTTTAGTTTTAGAAACATTTACCTCCAGATAGGCCTCATCACACCAATGTGATGAGGCCTATCACCTCATGAGGTGATGAGGGGGGCGGATAGCCTAGTGGTCAGAACATTGCGCTGGCAATTTGAAGACCCGGGTTCGAGTCCGGTCGAGGAAATTTTCTTCCTGGAGTTAACATCAGTGCTGACTCCACTCTCCCCAAAAGTCCTTCGGATGAGACTTAAACCGAGGCCCCGTGTGCGAACGCACCAGAACATCTTGCGCACACGTTAAATCCTGTTCCGCTTTTCGTAAGAGTAGGCCATTGTGTGCCGGTGGGAACAGATGACAATATTTACAAAACTGCATACACACGGGGACCGAATGAAAAAAAGCACATGATTGCTTATTCTGTTATCCTCGATATAAAAGAATAAATAAATAAATATAAATAAATAAATAAATATTTATAATAAAAAAAAATGTACGACGTGAGTTCGATTCCCGTTCGAGGGGATTTTTCCCCTGGAGTTAACATCAGTGCTGACTCCACTCTCCCCAAAAGTCTTTCGGATGAGACTGTAAACTGAAGCCCTGTATGCAAGGCACGCAGAACATCTTGGGCACATGTTCAATCCTGTCCTGCTATTCGTAAGAGTAGGCCATGGTGTGCCAGTGGGAACAGATGACAAGATTTACAAAACTGAATATACATGGGGACTGGATGAAGAAAAGCACATGAGTGCTAAGTCCACTATCCTAGATATGAAATAACAAAATAAAATAAAAAATAAATAATGTACAAACTCGGTGAGAGCTGGACCATGGTCTAGCACTGATCCAGATAAGAGAGACAGAAGAGTACTGTTGATTGCAAAATTTACCAGAAATGAATTTTCATTGCTGCTTCTGCAGTCATCTGTGTATAGAATGTACCAAAATGGTGAGAGGACATAACCCTGAGGAAAACCAGTGGAGGTATATCTAACCAATAAAAAAAATATTTTGTTGGCAAAAACACACCCGTGGCCTGTCAGTTAAAAATTCAATCAGCCAACGAACAAGCTGATTGTCTACATCAAATTTTTAAAGTATTTTGTTACCAGAATATGAGGCTGCATTGTATTGAAAGCTGAGCTAAAATCAGCAAACAATATTCTGGCATGAGAATCAGGTGTTTCCAAGTGGCTGTATATCTTGTTCAAAATGAATAGTTTGGCATCTTCGACACCCGTTCTGGACCCGTACACAAATTGTAGTGTGTCAAGGTCTTTCTCCATAGCGAAAGAGAATGAGAAATTTTACCATCTGTTCTAATGTTTTCATCACAAGTGATGTGACAGCTACAGGTCTAAAATCGTTAGGCCGAGTAGGATTGAGATTCTTTGGAAGATGTATAACATTGGAAGTCTTCCAAACAACTGGTATCTGGCAAGTGTCCAACGAGGTCTGGAACAGGTGCTGAAAGACACTTGCAAGCTCAGTGGCACATAAGTTGAGGGTTCTGCCGCATATACCATCTGGCCCAGGAGATTTATTAATGTTTATTGCCTGAAAGTGCTTACAGGTAACTTCTTCATCAACAATGATGGCTATTCTCAAAAAGTGGGGATTGCTTCAGGTCATATAATGGTGCATGGTCTCAATGCATTCACACAGTCTGCCACTTTGGAATGACATGAAAGATAGACACGTATTAAAACGGGAGAGAATGTCTCCAAAAGTTTGCTATTTTACATCATCATTTATCCAAATCACATATCAGAAACTCACTGCATCAGTAACACCAGATAAAATGTCCAGTTGTTTCTTTCTTGGATGGTGGCCATCTTTATCATGTTTCCATAAACATTGTGCACAGAGTTAAAATTTTACACTTTCTGTGATACAAAAATCATAATACACATGTGTGATGAGAAAAAAGCATCTTATGTTTAAATGAAAAATGCTGTTTTCTCTGTGGTTTTTTTTCCGCCATACATACAGCAAATATCTATGCCTCCAGTGGAACAGATATACTTGAACACTTATGGAAACACCCTAGCAAAAATCAATACAAATGGATTTCACCAATTGATGAAAGCTGCCATCAAATTGTTGATATACTGAAAAAGTTTGGGAATCATAAGTCCTAAATGCAGGAACAAAATCAGGGGAAAGGAAGTAAATCACATCCTTTGCTTGTGTCATAAAGATCAGTTAAAGATGGTCAAACAGAAACAAATACCTGGACCCGCAAACATAATCTGTGTATAATGTATCACTCTAACGCGACTGATGCTCATGAAATTGAAACAAACAATCATTGTGAAGTAGTTCTGAAAGACTGAAGTGAAAATGAGGCTTCACTGGAAGAGATCTGAAATGACATGAAGAAAGTGTACAAGAGGCTCCTAAATCAACTCAGAAAGAAGGGAAAAGATCAACCAAACTTTCATGAGAGATAAAGTTTTTATATTAGCAAGAGAATGGAAAGTAAAAAAACAAAACAAACAAACAAAAAACAAACCCCAAGAGAATGTACTAAGAAGGCAAACACATTGATGAAAAGAAGATGACAGGAAAGGTAGAAAGAAGGTAGTTGTCATATCAGTGATTGATGTCTTTGAGCACAATAGATGCTTTAACTTCTTGGTGCATAGCTGCTGATCACTGTTGTTCATACATGTGTAAAGTGTTCTGTGTAATGAAAAAAAAGTTTATGCCGCAAGTTAAAAACAGAGAAAGGGATAAGAAAGAGGAAATTCCTAGAACATAATTATTTTCTGTGCTTTCTCTTCATGTGTGAATCCCATCCTGCTGTTCCCACGCCACCCTTTTCATTCTCCCTGCCACAGCCCATACCCAGATTCGTTATGTCGCAACTTCAAGGCCGAAAGTCCACAGAAAACCCATCAATATCAGGCCGCCATGGGGTCACCATCCAGAGTCTACAGGTCCCCTGCACTGATGCTGGGTCACTTTGGTGGTATTCAGTGGTGCCCATTCTGAGAAACATCAGCAGGGTGCAGCCTACTAAGTCCCCTACTGATGACAGTGTCAGCTCAGTCACAGAGCGAGATTGAGTGAGTCATCCACCTGAGGTGTTGATTACCACAACATCCCTCAACAACCATCCTCCATGAATCTCCAACTCCAAAGATTTGACACAAATTCGCCACAGGCACAAAAATGTTTAGGTGAACCGAATCTGAGGTCATTATGAGACCAGCGCAACTGGAACCTCTGAGTCAGAGGCATTTTTTTCATTGTATGATAATCAGTGTTACTTTGGATGATATGATGCTGCTGCTATGGAACTGAATATTTTTTCATTAGGAATAATATACCCAGCATCATCAACCTAGCCTGAGAAATACAGACACCTGCAGTGTTGTTCAATAAATTTGAACATTACTATCAAACTGGAATCTGTCTGGTTGATGAAAGTTGAATGTCTATTCCCAGTCTTCCCAGTGAGTACACAGCACACTCACTCTGGGTAGAAGCCAGCCAGAGTCAAAAAATTCCGCTGACTTATGGGATTTGAACCTGCGACCTCCCAGTCCCCAGTTGGCAGTCCCTAGCACAGGATTTTCAGAAGGTAGTGATACTGTTTGTACTGACTGACCCTCAGCATCCCACGGTAGGTGTGGGACATAGGTTTAGGTAATTTCTTTTACAGAAACAATTCTAGTGATAGCCAGTTATCAAAATCAAGGAAAAAACTGCAAGGCATTATCATGTTTGCAAGGCGTAAACACCTTATGGAAACACCTTCACCTTTACATTTTACAATACCTTCTTATATTGCAGAACAATGAGGAAGGTGTGTTTGTAGCAGAGCTATGGAGTTGACCTGATGCTCCACAGTCCAGTTTCAAACACACCTATCTAGAGTATAGCAGAGTTGACCATACGTAGTTTTTTAACTGCAAAACATTAAGACTTGAGGTTGGTGTTCAGAGCAAGACTACTGTTGTCCCATACTTTCTTGACAAGTTTCAACATCAGTACAGCAGCTTTGGCAATGCGTGCATCAGTTTCCTTGTCAAGGGACAGGTACAGATGACATGGTGAATGTTTGAAGCACTTGCTCATTGATACAGATTGATGTGGTGCTGGAACATCCTGACCCATGACATTGGTCTTTTTCATGCTGATTGTGGGTCCAGACTCCTTTCAGGCATGGGCAAACAGACTGGCCAGCTGCTGTAGCTCTTCCTCCTAACAGTCCTTCATAGCTATATCTCTATGGAAAACATGAAATACTCCTTATTCATGAAGATAATAATCCCATATCTATATGCATTGCTTTAAGGAAAGAAAAAAAAAAGAACTTCAATCTTCATTGTGTGCCTCCATACAAAGCCAGCACAGAGAAACATGAATGCGTGAAGAGTTTGGTTCTATGACAATGAAGAAAATGTCTTATTCTAAAGATTTTTCTGTTGTTATCTCAGGGCAACTGTGGTCTAAAGGTAACACGTTTATCTTGAAATCAGGAAGTCTTGAGTTGATCCTTATTTGAATCAATCAATTAGATCTTTGCTTCCCAACTGTTGGGAAAGTGGGGAGGGGAATAGAGGATGTCAAGTTAGGGTTTAGTATATAAGATCTACATTTCAGAGCGTGTGTGTGTGTGTGTGTGTGTGTGTGTGTGTGTGTGTGTGTGTGTGTGTGTGTGTGTGGTGGTGCGTGGTGTGTGGTGTGTGTGTGTGTGGTGTGTGTGTGTGTGTGTGTGTGTGTGTGTGTGTGTGTGTGTGTGTGTGTTGGTGCGCTTGTTTTTTTTTTGTTTTCTTTTAATCATGGAATTCGAACAGTAAAGATTGGAACTTTTTCTCAGTGTCCTGCGTTTGTTGTTTTCGGGAAGTGAGATAAGAGTTGAAATGGGTGGAGGTTTACCCACACTCCCTTAAGGAGCTGACATTCAATAAATGCGTACACTTGATAAATCAGGGTGTGATACAAGCACACAGAAGAATGAGGGTGGCTTTAAGTCTCAAAAAAAAAGTGAGTGGGATTGACACAGCTAACTTCAGACACCATATTCAAAATCCCCTATGATAAAGTGTAGTGATTACTTTCAACAGTTAGCAAACAGAATCACCTTTTGTTTTCAGTCTGATGTCCAGAAAGGGATTTAAAGCTGGCACCAACACCATGTGGTTCAGTCTCCAGACTCCACACATCGTTATCCTAACGTTGGTATCATGTCTGCTCTTTCTTTTCATCTCTTCTGTTGAACTCTATAAACCTAAACTGTTTGTACAGTTTAGGTTTTTTGGGGGTTTCTACCCCAAACTGTGTTACTGTATTCATAAGACAAGAACTGTGTGCTGTGTTTCTTAACTAATAAAATAATCGTGTGTATATGCATAGCAAGTGATCAAAGTGAAAGTTTTTTTCACAAGCTGGATACGTTTTGTGCGTGCTTGCATTCATAAGCATGTCTGTGTGTCTGGTGATCTGATATCCTGTCATTACAACCTAATATTCCTGCAGTCACAGGAATAAATATAAGGTTTATACAATACACCAGCAAACCATGTATGGAAATGACAACAGCTGATGCATGTTTGTGTCGAAAAAGAACCTGGTATGGATACTCTCTTGGAGGTCTACCAGTGGTTAGTGTTATGGTACTTCAAAGAGGTGTCACACAATGCCATCATAACACTTGCTGTTTTATACCATGTCTTGGGTAGACCCAACTTAAATTGTTTTGTTTTTTTTATAATATGTCGTATTAAGCAACGTCTGGCTTTTATATTTCAGTTTATATCTCTAAGCTTATCACATTCTCAAATATTCCTTAGATCCCCCAACCAAATTTAGAACTAATTGTTTAAAAACTACACGTTATGTGTGATGGTCTAAAATCATCAAGGACACACTGAAATATTCCCTGGATCCCCCAGCCAAGTTTAAGACTCGTTGTGTGAAAACGACATGTTGTGTGTGTGATGGAAAAGTACTGCCACGTGGTTGGCATCAACAGTAGACAGTTGTCATAATGGAGAGTACAGGCGCCTGCTGTTGAGGTCAGCTGCTGCTGTTACAGACCAAGAAGGTTATGGTGAGACCTTTCTCCCCTTTGCTGTTGTTGCTGCTGCTGTTGTTAATGTTGTTGCTGTTGATATTGTTGTCACATATCAACAAGGTTAAGGTGAGACCATTCTCCCCTTTGTTGTTGTTGTTGTTGTTGTTTGTTGTTGTTGTTGTTGTTGTTGTTGTTGTTGTCAAAGATCAAGAAGGTTAAGGGCAGACTTTTCTCCACTATGGTTGCTGTTGTCATTGCATGTACCCAAACTTAACAGCCTGGGAGTCACCCAGAACATGCACTTTTACTCACTACTACAAATCACAGTGAGATGGAAAGTACACACTGCATGAGAAGTTTGCATGTACGATTTTCAAGTGTCTCACCACATAAGCAACCATACTCCAACTTCAGATATTGTTTTCCCTTTCAGCAGAGTGCAGGGTGTTATGCTTAGGGCTTGTCATGGCTGAAGACAATCTCAACACAACATTTCACAACATAACACCGTTATAATGCAGTGTGCCTTGGCACCTACCTTACATCACTTACAACTGACAACGTTTTCTTTTGGCTCATACTTCTTTTGTCATCACTGTATTTCTTCAGCTGCTCATTGTTGGGGAGTGCAGACACAGTTTCTGACATGAACCTCTCCATTTTCTTCTGTTCCTCAGTAGAGTTCCATGGTTCAACAGCTGTAAGAGTTTGCGTGTGCAGCCATTTACCCACCGTTAAGGTAGCCACATTTTAAATATGACACCAGTGCATGCCGGTTCTTTATTCGTAATGACACTTATAGTCCTACTCTTCTAAGAGCAGATAGGATTTAAAGTGCATGTGGGATAGTTTGTGTACATCTGTACCAATGGTCTCTGTTTAAAGTCTTATCTGAAGGGCTTTTGGAGAGAGTAGAGTCGGTATTGAAGAGAGATGCCATCCATCATAGTATGAGCTCAGAAAATAACCTAGGATTGGGGACAAACCTATAACAGGGGAGAGGGAATGGAAGTGGGGTGAGTGTCACAGAACCCTCACTTAAGATTGTGGTGTGTATTTTGAGATGTCATTCATCCAGCCTTTACCCCTATCTAGCTCACTTTTATTTACTCAGGTGAAAGGCTAGCACCCTGCCCACAAAAGAGAGGACACTATGTCCATGAGGAACAGCCTGTGGCCATCAGGGGCCATCCCTTCCTCTTCTTTACCTCCTTCCCCCGTCCACTGTACACAACGCTATTTTCACTGACCAGGAGCCTTCAGCTGTGGAAGTTACACAAAACACATTCTGTTTTCTAGCTCTCCTTGGTATCTTACGTCCATTTACAGAGTTCATGTGTGTTCTTCAGTTTAACGTCTATTCACATCAAGTGATTTTAGACCAAAAAAACAACAACAAAAACAACCTGAACAAGAAAAATTGAACAATAGCTGAAACCAATGCCAGATAACAAAGTTAAAATATAAAGCTAACTTTAACAAACTATAAATACTGAATTATCGGACTACTTATTAGTGCTAACACAATGTCCAACAAACGCGATGGTTCAGACAACAACTGATCCAGTGATAGATTAGGCACAACAGGTAAAAGTGGTTTTAGATATCCACAAAGAAGAATATGACTGTTCGTCATGTGTGTGTGTGTGTGTGTGTGTGTGTGTGTGTGTGTGTGTGTGTGTGTGTGTGTGTGTGTGTGTGTTTTGTGTGTGTGTATGCGTGCGTGCGTGCTTGCGTGCGTGCGTGCTTGCGTGTGCGTGCGTGCTTGCGTGCTTGCGTGCGTGCGTGTGTGTGTTGTGTGTGTGTGTGTGTGTGTGTGTGTGTGTGTGTGTGTGTGTGTGTTGTGTGTGTGTGTGTGTGTGTGTGTGTGTGTGTTAAGTGCAACATTTGTCATTGCATGGTATCTCGGTTACATAATTATTCTTTTCATGTTAGAGTCCTATCCAAAGGACTTTCAGGTGTTCTGTGTGCGTTTACACCCTGGACCTCAGCTTAAAGTCTGATCCATAAGACTTTCAGGGCAATGCTGTTAATTCCTGAAGAAAGAACATTCTCTTGAACAGGTGTTTTGGTGGTGGCTTGAACCCAGGCCTTCAGATTGTGAGGGGAGCTCCTTAACCACCAGTATAGGGGTAAGAGTCTGGAAGAGGAATAGGGGGATGGAAGTGGTGTGTGTTGTGTGTGTGTGTGTGTGTGTGTGTGTGTGTGTGTGTGTGTGTGTGTGTGTGTGTGTGTGTGTGTGTGTGTGTTGACCTACTAAAAAGCACTGTCTTTTCCCACACTGTGGTTCAGATGGACCCTTCAAACCTGTTCGTTTGGACCTCTCAGTGTGAAAAGGACAAACTGCTACACAAACGTTTGAAAGGTGTATAAACCTTATAGGGGGCTGTGTGCCCCCAGGCTTCAATCCCATGCACAAGGCAAGCTGGCATACACAACATGAGCTGTAGCGTCAAGCTGAGTGTGGATTGGCTGCAGGTTGTATCCCAGGTTTTGTGTTGTACAAGTAATAACTCAACAACTTGCAATTAACAGCACTGCC
>CM060347.1:34433867-34461367 GCA_030674155.1 Stramonita haemastoma | reverse complement strand
CGGGAGACTTGATTATATAATATTCCATGTAATTTTATTGATGTGCAGTACTACTGTTTTCTGACACCTGTAAATTGCGAGACACTTTGTATCTTTAAATAAGCATCCTCAAGTTAGAGGTTTTGTCTTCTTCATAAGACGGTCTTCGCCTGTACCTGAATGCTGAGTAACAAATAAAGAATGACCAGCCAGCTACCGTCTTCCCCTGAGTCTTCTGTTGCCCAACTCGTTGCTTGAGAATTGTTGCTTTAGAATTGTTGTTCCGCTCCTTCCCTAACCTGTCTATTCCTTACCTCTCGATACCATCACAAGTAGCGCTGCGAGCAGAATTAGGGAAGGTGGAACTTGAAGGTGGAACTTGTGGGTAACGGAAGACTCAGTCCAGACCAGACCAAGGAACGCATGATGTCTGCCAGCAAGAAGACCAAGGAACGCATGCTGTCTGCCAGCAAGAAGACCAAGGAACGCATGCTGCCTGCCAGCAAGAAGACCAAGGAACGCATGATGCCTGCCAGCGAGAAGACCAGGCAGAAGGCAGAAGACCAAGCCAGCAGAGAGTTGAAACACTTTCTGAGGGGAAGACCAGGGTGTACCTTCCAGGAGCTAACCACTGAAGCCCAACACTGGCTGACAGAGGATGACGGCAAGAACATGACTGCACAGCAGACAGCTGTGATAAATCCAGGAATCCTGGATTGCCTGGAGGCCTCCATCACCACCTTAGAGACCAATAACGTTGTCGGCCATAACATGACTGCACAGCAGACAGCTGTTCTGGGTCGTCTGGAGGCCTTGGTTACCACCTTGGAGACTAATAACGCTGTGGGCCAGAACATGACTGCACAGCAGACAGCTGTCCTAGATCGCCTGGAGGCCTTGGAGACCAATAACGCTGTCAAACCAATACGAGATCAGCAAGACCCAGCTTCATCTACACCACAACGTCAAACCAGTGGACAGAAGCAGTCAAACCAGCAACGGAGGGAAACTAGAAGACTAAAAGCTACTGTCACCAAACTTCAGTCTCGGCTAGCAACCCTTACAACCGAGATTGCTAGCCTGAAAGTTGAGCTGCAACACCATGCTGCACCTCTCCATATTTGCAGCTGCTCAACGAACCTGCAGTACCCTAAATCAGACATTCCATTCTGCTACTGGTGTCGCAAAAAGGGTCACAAAGAGGACAAATGCTGGACTAAGCGACGCTACTTCAAAAGTGCAAGAGACAAAGGACGATGTAGGCAGGCAGTTGTCAATAGCCTGACAGTTGTTAAAAGTGGCAGGCCAGCTGAGGGGCCACGTACTACAGTACAGGACATGGTGCCACAGAAACGCCGCCGGAGACGACGAAGACGAAAACCAGCGAGACAACCATCTAGGTGTCCACCTCGCCGTCGACCAGCCCCGCTGGGGGAAGCAGAGCAACATTCGCCAGGAAAGACGAACCCTGCAGACGCCCTCTCCGGACTTCCCTCCAACCATGGTGCTCCACGACATAAAGGTGGTCCTGAACCTGTTCCCTGGAAAGCCTACCAGCAGCTGAAGGAGACTGCCACCAAACGGGAGAGGTTCACTGACAAGAGAGCCTCGGATCACGCCCTTCACGTTGGTGAACACGTCTACCATCGCAACCGTGTGGCGGGCAGAAACAAGATCCAGGACTTCTGGAGGTCAGACCTGCACCTAGTGACGTCGCGTTGTGTGCAGCCAGTGGCAGGTGGCGCCGAACGGACTGTAGAGAGAAAGGATCTCCTGCCTAACCCAGACAGTGACGAACAAGTGAATACTGTGTGTGCCACCAGGAATTCCGACAGTGACAATGGACTTGTGAACGAGTGTGCTACCAGAAAGTCGGAGTCAGTCAGTGACATTGAACCTGTGGGCATGTGTGTTGCTCCTCCAGTCCCAGCCCCGAGACGTTCTTCGCGACTGGCCTTGAAGGGAGGAGCCAAAGACAGTTCTACTTTGGTATGTAAATAGCTGTTTATAATTGGCAATATCTGTTTATAATTGGCGGAAGTTTAACAGAAGAAATCTATCCTGAAAGAAAAGAATTTAATTTTTTTTTTTCATAAGCATTTGTATGTTAAAGTTTTAGTGATGTTGTTGTTTTTTTTTTATGGGTGGAAACATTGAATGTAGCATGTTTAAATAACAAGTTCCTACTGCCTGTCGTTCAGTCAGAAGTCGGAAAAACCAAAATGTATGACTAAAACAGGCTTTGTAATGGAACTATTGTTAGTGGAAAGAGCTCGACTCTCAGGTGTTTTGCTTAAATAGCAATTCCTCTGTTGTCAGTGATGGCTCTACTTGTTCTGACTCACAGAAGAAATTTGTCCAAACACAAATTTTCTGTAGTCGCCTGTAGCTATTGTTGTCAATGCAAAAATCTTTATCTATGAAGAATCCTGTTTATATATCAGATCTTCACTAGATTGTGGCATTGCAAGCACTGGAGATGAGAACATTCTGTATTTTACGACTCTACTTGTTAAAATAACATGGATCGTAAATGCCTAAGCTGTGTATTGTGTTGGATATTTTGTTTTCGAAGTGTTTAATACCACTGTCTGTTTTATGATTATACTGTTGAAATAACATTTATCATAGAAGCATAAAAATGTGGTTCATTTTATTTTGGAAGTGAAGAGTTAGATTTAATAATGTCAGTTTGCTTATTTGGCAGAAGAAATGTTTCTAGTAGTATGTTGAATTTCATAGGTTTGTCTAGATAGCATTGATATGTTTGTCAGCGCGGACGCTGACAGAGTTGGAGGGGGGAGAGATGTAGCCAGGCGCAGTAGATCTAGTACCCGTAGAGCTAGCGTGCGAGACGGCGAGCTAGCGTGCGAGACAGCGAGCTAGCGTGTGAGACAGCGCGACGGGGAGTTATCTCCCATGTGTGTATGCATGTGTGTGTGCGTGCGTGCGCGTGTGTGTGTGTGTGTGTGAATGAGTAAGAGATTTTGTAAATAATATTGTTTGTATGCGAGATGTAGTGTGCTAGACTTAGCGCGACGGGAGACTTGATTAGATAATATTCCATGTAATTTTATTGATGTGCAGTACTACTGTTTTCTGACACCTGTAAATTGCGAGACACTTTGTATCTTTAAATAAGCATCCTCAAGTTAGAGGTTTTGTCTTCTTCATAAGACGGTCTTCGCCTGTACCTGAATGCTGAGTAACAAATAAAGAATGACCAGCCAGCTACCGTCTTCCCCTGAGTCTTCTGTTGCCCAACTCGTTGCTTTAGAATTGTTGTTCCGCTCCTTCCCTAACCTGTCTATTCCTTACCTCTCGGTACCATCACATATATATATATATATATATATATATATATATAATATGTATAATGTGTGTTTGTGTGTGTGTGTGTGTGTGTGTGTGCATGTGTGTGTGTGTGTGTGTGTGTGTAATCCCTACCAAACAATGTTCAACTTCTTTTCTCTTTTTTCATTTTCAAAATTTTATAAACTTTTATCTTAATTCTTTTTGAAAACCTGTTTTAATTGTAAATATATGTCAATATGTGAGATCTCTCTCTCTCTCTCTCTCTCTCTCTCTCTATCTCTCTCTCTTCCACGTGCTACTCAAAGCTTTAGCACATACTGACAGACACGATTTGTCACAATTCATTTTTCAATTAACAGAAGAAATGAGATAATTTTTAGCAATTGATTCTAGTATTGATGAATACTACATTTCTATCAACCCTGATTATGACACGCGTGAATTCTTTTGTGATAACTATCTGAGATATGGCTGATGTAACTTGTTTATTATTCCTGTTACCTTATTTCACACACATATATGATGACAGTAATAATGTTATTTTTATAACACTTGTTTCATATGCCCACACTTTACACCCACCATTCTCTTGTATTGTGGCTTAAGGCCGATGTACAGTAAAAGTCTGAACTCTTCTCTCTCTCTCTCTCTCTCTCTCTCTCTCTCTCTCTCTCTCTCTCTCTCTCTCTCTCTCTCTCTCTCTCTCAGTTCCCACTGTCAACTCCAAGGCACCCCCTCCACCACCCCCTCCCCCAACACTTTTAGAAGCACTGCTGAGAAAGTATGTACCCACTGCCAGCCAAGAGTTACTTATTGGTGAACCTGTCCTAAAGGCAGTTGGATACAAAACTTCTCCCCATGGCAGACCTGCCAGAAACCTGTTGGTGCCAGGCCTGACCCTCCAACACCTGCTGAAGTGGCTATCCACCCTTCTTCCCTCTCCACACATCACAGGTGTCACCTTCCATGTAGGCATCAACAGCTGTTTACAAAGTGGCCCAGTTGATTGTGCTACATGGCAACGTGTAATCAGAGGTCTAGGCCAGGTTTTCCCCCAAGCCATCATAAAAGCCTCTTCAACCCTCCCTCCATATGGCCGACACCATTCCTTCAAATCGATGAAGGACTCCAACACCAGCCTCTCCAACGTCTGTGCTCAAGAGGGTGTGATGTTTATCAACCACACCTCTTTTCAGACTGAAAGTGGGGCGCTCAAGAAGTCCCTATACAAGTACCTAGACCCTTTTCACCCAAGTCCCTATGGTATTGTGGTCCTTAACAACAACTTGTACTGCATACCAAAATCAAAACCTCTGCTTCCCACTCCAGCCCACTCCACTAGCCAGAGCCATAAGACTTGGGCCTCACAGTCCATCCAAAGACCTGTGACCAACATCAAAGGACAGCCCCATCCTATGAACGGCCCATGGTCTCCCCCAACATCTAAAGCCTTTCAGCATGCAGACAGCGTGCCTGAGCACAAAGCCTCTCCACGCTGCTACGATAAGCAGTTCGGCCTGCTGCACGGCCTGCCCGAGTACAAAGCCCATCCACGTCGCAGCAACTACAATAAGCAGTTTGGCCTGCCGCATGGCGTGCCTGAGTACTGTGGCGACTACCATAAGCAGTTCCTACCCCTTCCTTCAGCCGGAAAATTCAATGCCTGGGGACACTCCAGGAGCCCTCAGGCACAGGACAAACAAAAACTCCTCAGGTCCTGATAACCACATCCAACAAGCCTTTTCATAACCCTTCCTTTAATAAATCTATCCACAACGAACTACCAAGCCAGAGAGAGAGAGAGACAGACAGACAGACAGACAGACACACAGACAGACACACAGAGAAAGAGAGAGAGAGAGAGAGAGAGAGAGAGAGAGAGAGAGAGAGACAGGGGGGGGGGGGATCACTAACTAGTGACACACAATTCAAATTCAACATAGCTATAAAAATTAAATCTACACATTGTAAATAAAATATTCATAGTTTATATATACTGTAATAATCAATCTCTGTGAAATAGCCATTGTATTCACAAAAATGAATAACTACACAATATATTTAAAAAGCACATACTAAGTAAACTTAAAACATAGAGATATTAAGACAACATTTATCAAGCTCTATTATAGTCAACTTTCAGAATAAAATTGAAAACATGAAATATGAATACAACCTTCATCAAGATAGAAAGAGAGATACATATACACATATATATCCAACAGGATGAGTCTGGTTCAGTATTTTTTATGCATCAAGTGAAATTGAAGGCGAACTTTGAAGGTTGTCAATGATTGGTGCTGTTTAGTTGAATCGGGAAGGGAGTTCCACAGCACAGGGCCTGAGTATAGTAAACTAGACTTGAACAAGTCTATTCTTGGGATTGGGACACTTGGCTTTTCAGTATTTCTGGAATGATTCATTGGGAACTTTTCTTTTAAGGATGTAGGGACATCTCCTGCCATTATTTTAAACATCATTATGGCTTTGTTATATTTCAGTCTTTGTTGTAGGGGGGGAATACCTAACTGAGTGTAATCCACTTCAAGTAAGGTTGTTTTCTTCAGAAGGATAAGTTTGAGAGCGCGTTTATATAGGCTTAATAACGGTTTCATAGTGTTTGCACTGGCAGAATCCCAGAGGGTTGAAGCATAGTCTATTGAGGATTGTATATAAGCTTGAAAAAATAATTTTTTTGAATGGTAGTCAAGGAAATGTTTAATTCTAGTTAACTGGTATACTCTTTGGGACAAGTATTTGCATAGGTGAGATATGTGGTAGAACCAGCTGAGGTTTTCATCGATTGTTATTCCTAGAACTTTGTGATGAGAGGTTTGTTTGATTGCTTCCTTTCTTATGTGGATTGGAAACTGTTTATGAGGTAGATTTTCTCGCTTTTGTCTGGTGGTGACCAGCATGCATTTTGTTTTTTGGGGGTGAATAGACATGTGGTTCAGTTCTGTCCATTTGACAAGATCATTACAGCTTTGTTATAATGTAGTTGCAAGAGAGTCAATGTCGTTATGGCCTGTATGTATGGTTGTGTCATCAGCAAATAGTTCACATTTGGATTTTATATGAAGAAGAAGGTCATTTATGTATAATGAAAAGAGAATCGGTGCTAGTATTGATCCCTGTGGTGTTCAATAATGAATGGGTTTTAGATTGGATGTGGATGTAGTTGTTGAGACACACTGTTGTCTGCTTTTAAGATAAGAAGCAAGTAGTTCTAGACTATTTGATGATAGATTATACAGGTCTAGCTTTCTGATGAGAAGTGTGTGGTCAATTGTATCAAATGCTTTTTTGAAATCTACAAATGATACTCCACAAAATTTATTTTCAGTAATGTTTGTTAGCCAATTGTCTATGAGACTAGTCAGTGCAGTATGGCACGAGTGATTTTGTCTGAATCCTGACTGATTAGGGTGTAGTAGGTTGTTAGTGTTTATATGATGGACTAAGCATTTATTTATATGTTTTCCCCGGAGTTTTGAAAGGAGGGATATAATGGAGATCGGCCTATAGTTTGAAGGATCTGAAGTGTCACCAGATTTGTAGATGGGGATCACTTAAGCAGTTTTGAAGGCATTGGGGAAATAGTTCTTTTCAAGACATTGGTTATATATATATATATATATATATATATATATATATAATATATATATATATATATATATATATATATATATATATATATGTTAGAGTCTCAGTGATAACTGGAGCTGACAGTTTTGGAATTCTGCTGTCTATTCCATCAAGGCCTCTTGTCCTGGATTGTTTGAGGTGAATCAGATAGCTATAGACTTCAAAAATAGAAATAAATGGTATGTGGAGTTTTGAAGGAATCTGCTTTTCTTGGCAGTAGTGTTTTAGTGTGTTTAGGTTATTGGATTTTGAATCATCATTGCTAACAACGTTAGTAGAAACGTTTATGAAGTGATTGTTGAGTTGTTCAGCAGTAACATCTTTGATTACGTTTGATTTGGAAGATGATTGTTTGTTTGTTATTTCATTTATGGCCTTCCAAATAATTTTTTAGTTTTGTTTTGAAGATAGTAAATCTTGGAAATATTTCTTTTTTTCTCGACGTTTCTGTGAGTTTATGGCGTTTCGTAATCTTTTTGACTCTTCATGATATTTATGTTTTTTTAAGAGATCTCTAAGATTGCATGCCTCTTCTAGTTCTTTTGTAAGCCAAGGCAGTTTGGGGGCATGTTTGACTCTTCTGGTTTTTAGTGGAGCATGTTTATTGTAAATTTCAGTGAAAGTTTTTATCCAAAAATCGATAGCCAAGTCTGGATCAGTAATGTTGAATGTTTCTGAGAGCATAGAGTTACTTAATTCGAGAAGGAAAAGCTGTTCATTGAATTTTGCAAAAGATTGATATGTTAGGGTTTTATGGCCAGGTTTGGGAATTTTTGTTCCTTTTTTTGACCAAGTAGTACAGACAGGGTAGTGATCGCTGCAGTTATAGACAGGGAGACATGTTTCTATGATGTTTTTAGGATTTGATACGTGACTTGACTTACTTGACTTATGCCTGTGGATTCCCCTGGGAACATAGGGCCACAACAACACTCCTCCAACGGACTCGGTTCTGGGAGATCCTCTTCAGCTCGGCCCATGTCATTCCGGCTGCTTTCGTCTCTGCTTCAATGCTTCTGCGCCAGGTCTGTTTTGGTCGGCCTACTTTCCGCTTCCCTTGTGGATTCCAGTCAAGGGCCTGCCTGGTGACATCTAAAGCAGGCTTGCGGAGCGTATGGCCAATCCATCCCCATTTCCTTTTTTTGATCTCCGTGTCAATTGGAGCGTGTCTGGTCCTGTCCCATAGTTCTTCGTTTGAGACTACTTCTGGCCACCTTATACCAAGGATGTTCCTAAGACATCTGTTGGTAAATGTCTGGAGTTTGTGGGTGTTGGTCTTTGTCACCCGCCAGGTTTCTGAGCCATACAGTAGGACCGACTTGACATTGGTGTTGAATATCCGGATCTTGTTGTGGAGTGAGAGGGATGTTGATCTCCAGATTGGGCGAAGGGTGTTGAAGGCATGACGTGCTTTATTTATTCGGCACTTGATGTCTTCGTCCGTTCCCCCATCTTTACTAACGACACTGCCCAGGTAGGTGAATTTGTCGACTTCTTCGATGTTTTCTTGGTGTAGTCGCACTGGGTCTTGTTTCTTGTTGTTCACCCTCATGACCTCCGTCTTCCTGATGTTGATTTGGAGGCCTATTTTATCAGCTTCCTCCACAACATGACATAGCTTCTCTTGTGCATCTTGGTGCCTGTGTGAGAGAAGGCTGATGTCGTCTGCGAAGGCCAGGTCTTCCAGCTGCCTTGTGATGGTCCACTGTATGCCAGTTCTCCTGCCTGCTGTGGCCTGTCGCATTATCCAGTCAACCACCAACAGGAAGATGGTTGGTGACAGCAGACAGCCCTGACGAATGCCGGTTTGTACGCAGAAGGGTTCCGTCAATTTACCATCATGGATGACTTGGCAAGTGGCATCTTCATAGAGCTGTTGGATGATGGTGACGAACTTTGGTGGGAAACCATAGTGGTGCATCAGTCTCCAGATGACATCTCTGTCGACGCTGTCAAATGCCTTCTGGAAGTCGACAAAGACTGAATACAAGGGGTCTGCCACTCTAGGGACTGCTCGATGATGATGCGCATTGTGACGATCTGATCTGTGCATGATCTGTTTTGTCGGAAGCCTGCCTGTTCATCCCTGAGTGTCTTGTCTAGTGCCGTCTTCAGTCTTTCTAAGATTATTCTTGTCAGTACTTTCCCTGGTATAGACAGCAGCATGATTCCTCTCCAGTTGTTGCAGGATGACAGGTCCCCTTTCTTTGGTAGCTTCACGAGGTAGCCTTTCTTCCAGTCTTCTGGCACACTCTCTTGCTCCCAGGTCTTGTGTAGGAGTGGATACATCATGTCAGTTGAAGTCTGGATGTCTGCCTTCAGTGCTTCAGGGGGTATACCATCAGGACCTGCTGCTTTGCCTGACTTTAAAGACTTTATGGCTTTGGTGATCTCATTTTTGGTGGGGGGGGGCCGGTGTTGGTGCCAAGGATTTCAGTAGGTGGTGGGATATCTGGTGGGACAGATGGTGCTGGTCTGTTGAGTGTTTCTTTGAAGTGCTCTGCCCATCTTGCTCTCTGGTCTTCTTCACCTGGAATGGTATTGCCGTTCTTGTCTTTGATGGGGCAATTAGGTTTACTGTTTTTTCCTGAGAGAGTCCTCGTGATCTCATAGAGTCTCTTCATGTTTCTTTGGCCTGCTGCAGTCTCTGCTTCCTGAGTCAGCTCCTCAATGAAATTTCTCTTGTCCTTTCTTGCACTTCTTTTTACTGCACGGTTTTTGTCCCAGTATCGTGCTTGTAATGTTTGCTTCTCTTCCTGATCTTATGTTCTGTTGATCTGGTCTTTTAGCTGTTTTCTCTCGGTGATCAGTGCCCATGTTTCTGTTGTCAGCCATTCCTTGTGTTTTCTTGTATTTTTTCCCAAGACTGCTTGGCATGTTGTCTTCCAGGTCTCATGTAGACTGTGCCACTGCTCTTCAATTGTTTCCTCTGGCATCTGGGCAAGCATGCTGAATTTGTTTCTTAGTTCCAGCTTGAATTCTTCTGTTTTCGCTCTGTCTTTAAGGCTTTGCACGTTGAATTTGTGCGATGGTCTTCCTGCCTTGTCGGTGAAGGCTTTGAGCTTTGTCTTGAGGATGGCTATTACAAGATGGTGGTCTGATGCTGCGTCTGCTCCGCGCTTCACCCTGACATCGTGCAGGCTCCTTCTCCACTTTCGCCCGATGGTGATGTGGTTGATCTGGTTTTCAGTCTTGCCATCTGGGAAGTCCATGTGGTCTTGTGGACTTTCTTGTGGGGAAAGACGGTGCCTCCAATGACCAGGTCATTGAAGGTGCAGAACTCTGCTAAGAGTTCACCATTTTCATTCTGGTCTCCCGTGCCATGTTTGCCCATGATCAGTTCTCTGTTGGTGTTATCTGACCCAACTTTTGCATTCAGGTCTCCCATTAGGATCTTCATGTCCCTCTTTGGCGTTTTGTCCATTATGGCTTGGACTTGCTCGTAGAAGTTTTCTTTTTCTTCTAAGTCAGCGGCATTTGTTGGAGCATAGCATTGGAGGATGGTAACTTTCCTGCCCTTTGAGTTGAACCGGGCAGTGAGGATCCGTGGTGACACTGGTTCCCAGGATAGTAGTGCTCGCGTTGCCTCAGGTTTCATCAGCAGCGCTACTCCATGTGTGTGGGGCTGGCCTTCCTCCTGTCCAGAGTAGATGATGGTATCTCCACTCGCTAGTCTTGACCGTCCCGTTCCATTCCATCTAGTCTCGCACAGGCCAAGGATCTTCAGGTTGTACCTATGCATTTCTCTACATACCTGTGCTTTTTTTCCAGTTTCATATAGGGTTCTGATGTTCCAGGTCCCTATCCTGGTTGTTGACTTGGTTGACAGAAGAGTTGTCGGCACACTGGCTTCCCGAAGGCTTTCACCAGCTCGCGTCATAGACTCTGCCAGAGAGGACTCTCCCCCAACCAGGTCGCTGTTTAGAGATATTGTTGTGGTTTCTGTAACATACTGATTTTTAAGTGAATGGGTTGTTAACCCAAAGCACAACCCCCAACCTGGAGGACCAGGGTGCAAATTTAGTCTGGCTCCTACCCAACAGACCTGTTGAGCATGGTTGAACCTGCCGGGGCCGAAGCCCCCGCCCACATAGCTCTGGGGATCAAACAGAACACGCAAGCCATCCCACCACGTCAAGGTAACGCACCATCGGGACAGGATTTGATACGTAGATGTGATCAATTATTGTACTTGAATTTGGCGTAACTCTCGTGGGTAAACTAACTAGTTGGTGAAGGTTGAATGAATTAGTAATTTGCGTCCATGCATTATTTACTTTTGTTACATCGATACTAAAATCACCTAGGAGTATCACTTCCCTGGATTCTAATAGGACTACGTTCATCATTGCATCAAACTTGTCCATCCAAGTTTTTCTTTCTGCTGGATTCCTATAGCAGAATCCCACTGCTATAGGTGGTGAACCTTTCATGGAGACTTCAAGCCAAACAGATTCTACATCATAATGTTCTAGATGGATGAGACGCTTGAAGGTTATAGATTCACTAATGTATATGAGGATTCCTGTTTCTTTTTGCTTTTGTGGATCCTTTCGTATGATTTTATATCCTGGGATATATAAATCACTGTCTGCTATTTGTTTGAAAGTCTTGATTCAGATAGCCCTAGTATGTGAAATGGTTTGCCATGGTTTCTAATAAGTGTTGATATGTCTTCAATTTTATTAACTGCATGATTTATATTTAATTGGCAAATTCGTAGGCCTTCCTTCGAGGGCCACGTGTTGTGCCTTGAATGCATCTGTTTGTGTTGATTTTTGTTGGAAACGTGATAATGTGTCTAAAAACGGAAAAGGTGAAGATTAATGAGGGATAATAGGAATAAGGGGGAGTGGGCACCCAATAGGGGGAAGGGTGAAATGTAAGAAGAAAAAACAAAAACTGATTTATAAGTTACTTAAGAATACACATACAGTGTATATTGCTGTATAATCCAATGGAACTAACAATGATGTGTATCAAAAGACAAGGTAAGAATCAATTTTATATAGGGTGAATAATGGGGATGGGAGTAGGGCATTGGGGGAATGATGAAATGTGAGGGGAAAAAATGAATGATTTCAATAGTTACTCAAAAAATATAAACATTACAAAGGGTGAATAATGGGGATGGGAGTAGGGCACATGGATAATGATGAGATGTAAGGAAAGAAAAAACTGATTCCAATAGTTACTCAAAAGACACAAACAAATGATTTCAATAGTTACTCAAAAGACACAATCACACACGGTAGATATTGTCCAATTGAACAATCAACAATATTGGCAAATAAAGGAGAGAGATAAAATAAAAGAAAAGAAAATAAAAAATAAAAAATAAAAAGTGTGTTCTTACACACTTCTGAGGGTGACTTGGTGATAAATTTCACAAGGGTGCCAATTACCACTCACTGCTGTTGGGCAAATCACTGATGCCCGACTACCAAATTCGTGCACACTTTGTCTAGGAACTGGCAAGGTTCTTCCCCAACATCAGGAACAATACCACACAGAGAGAGAACTGGCAAGGTTCTTCCCCAACAGATCAGGAACAATACCACAGAGAAGAGCAGAAGAGGAGAGAGAGAGAGAGAGAGAGAGAGAGAGAGAGAGAGGAGAGAGAGAGACAGACAGACAGACGACAGACAGACAGACAGACAGACGACAGACAGAAGACAGACAGACAGACAGACAGACAGACAGCAGACAGACAGACAGACAGACAGAGACAGAGACAGAGAGATTTTTATTGACACCCCTTCCCACCAAGTTGCCTCTTTGGAAGTGTAAAACCTGTATTCATTCCTCTTTGTTTGATTCCTACCAAAGTAGTTATCTTATTTCTATATTCAATTCGTTTTTGTTTAGTTTGGTTTTTGCTTTTCTTCTCACCACTTTCCTACATATTATTATTATTATTATTATTATATTATTATTATTATTATTATTATTATTATTATTATTATTATTATTATTATTATATTTCTTTTTCTTCATTTGTTTCGGATTTTTTAGAAATTAAATTTATTTTTATTTGTTTGTTATGTTTCTTCTCTTGGCTTATCTGGGCCTGTTGTTTAGTTCTTGTTACCATGTTGTTTATCTGGCCTCTTGTGGAAAATCCATTCTGCTTATTTGTGTGTGTATACCTGTGTGTGTGTGCGCCTGTTGGTGCGTGGTGCGTGCGTGTGTGTGTGTGTGTGTGTGTGTGTGTGTGTGTGTGTGTGTGTGTGTGTGTGTTCCTTCTGAGTGTTGATTGATGTTAGCTTATGGATTGATGCATTTTCGGACTTATAATGGTGAAAGATGAAAGATGCGTATCAAGGACATTACAGTGTGCATCCCGGGAGGGACCAGAACTCTAGTTGTGAGTGCTGTGCCAGTTAAGGCTAATTAAAAGCTTTTTTTCAGGCTGTGACAGTGAATGGACTGGTGTGTGTACACACCTGTGTATGAATTACTCTCTGGGTGTTCCATATTATCGCCATCTTGCCAACACAAGCTGAGACATTGTTGAAGGCAACATTAAATCTTGAACAAGCAAGCAGAAACATTATGAGTGTGAGCACTGTGTGGTGTTGTTCCTGATTGTTGGGAAGAACCTTGCCAGTTCCTGGACAAAGTGTGTACAACTTTGGTGGTCGGGCATCAGTGATTTGCCCAAAAGCAGAGTGACCTGGTAATCGGCACCCTTGTGATATTTATCACCGAGTCACCCTCAGAAGTGTGTAAGAGTAGAATTGGACCACCCACTTAACACACTTTTTTTTCTTTTTTTCTTTTTTTTCTCCTTTATTTGCCAATGTTGTTATTAGTTCCATTGGACAATATCTATATAGCATGTGTGATTGAGTCTTTTGAGTAACTATTGAAATCATTTGTTTGTGTCTTTTGAGTAACTATTGAAATCATTCTTTTTCTTCCTTACATTTCATCATTCCCCTAGTGCCCTACTCCCATCCCCATTATTCACCCTTTATAAAGTTAATCAGATAATTTGTCTGCTACAAAAGGAGACAGCACTTTTTAGCAGCACACCGCTACGCGTGAGTTGTCTTACAATTGCAGATTGTGCTTTCCCCCTTTTCTCCCTAGTAGTAGTAGGCACCCATCAGCCTCGGAAGACTATAGAGTTGCGCTCTAGTCTTTAGAGCGCAAAGACTTGGTAAGTAGATATGGAGGGCAAGCTGTTACCCATGCAGCAGACCCCCCCTCTCCACGCCACTGGAATGATCCATTCGAAAGACAATGACCAATAGGAATGGTTCTAGTGTTGTCGCAGGAGCCACCAGAACGTTGCCATATACAGCCCCAAGCCACTCTGGGACTCCAACTCCCCGATTTTTCCTCAGGGATGGTGTCTAAACACGACACCTGCATGCATGCTGTTTTTTTTTTTTTTATTAATTAATTTTGTCAACGGCTCCTACCAGCACACGATGGCCTGCTCTTCCGAAAGGCAGAACGAGGTTTTAACGCATGTGCAAGATGCTCTGCGTCGGTTCGCACATGGTGCCTCGGTTTTATAGTCTCAACCGAATGACTTTGACAATCAGTTCGATTTTTTCCGTCAAAATGAGAAGAAAGGGCGAGGCTGGGATCAAACCCAGAACCTCACGGTTTACTTGTTGGCAGGCAAATGTTTTAACCACCCTGCCACCTTCCTTCTCCCTACCAGGTGAGTATCAGTGGTCTAAATCTATCAAGGACACACTCTGAAATATTTCCTGCTGACTTGTTGTGTAAACACTACACGTTATGTATGTGATGGTCTACAATCATCAATGACACATTCTGAAATATTCCCTGCTGACTCGTTGTGTGAAAACTACACGTTATGTGTGTGATGGTCTACAATCATCAATGACACATTCTGAAATATTCCCTGCTGACTCGTTGTGTGAAAAACTACAGTTATATGTGTGATGGTCTACAATCATCAATGACACATTCTGAAATATTCCCTGCTGACTCGTTGTGTAAAAACTACACGTTATGTGTGTGATGGAAAAGTACTGCCACGTGGTTGGCATCAACAGTAGACAGTTGTCATAATGGAGAGTACAGGTGCCTGCTGTTGAGGTCAGCTGATGTTGTTACAGATCAAGAAGGTTATGGTAAGAAACTTTCTCCCCTGTTGTTGTTGTTGTTGCTGTTATTGTTGTTGTTACTATTAATATTGTTGTTATAGACCAAGAAGGTTAAAGGCAGACTTTTCTCCACTTTTTTGTTGTTGCATGTACTCCAACTTAACAGCCTGGGGGTCACCCAGAACATGCACTTTTACTCACTACTACAAATCACAGTAAGATTGAAAGTACACACTGCATGAAAAGTTTTCATGTATGATTTTTGAATGCCTCAACACATAAGCAACCATACTCCGACTTCAGAGAATTTTTCTCCTTGACAGGAGAGTGCAGGTTGTATGCTTAGGGCTTGTCATGGCTGAAAACAATCTCAACACAACATTTCACAACATAAACCCGTTATAATGCAGTGTGCCTTGGCACCTACCTTACATCACTGACAACTGACAACGTTTTCTTCTGGCTCATACTTCTTTTGTCATCACTGTATTTCTTCAGCTGCTCATTGTTGGGGAGTGCAGACACAGTGAAGCTTCTGACATGAACCTCTCCATTGTCTTCTGTTTCTCAGTAGAGCTCCACTTTTGCCAAAGATAAACTTTTGCATATGCAACAGTTGCCCACCATCAAGGTAGCCACATTTTAACTTCAGGAAAGATATCTAAACACAACAGTCATACATGCTTTTTCTTCCTAAAATATGTATTATTCTACTGTCACGCATCGGCTTACTCTTCAAAAAAGCGGAAAGAATATTAAAGTGCATGTGGAATATTTTGTTTTGTTTGTACACATGGACCAGGCTTACAGTCTTATCGGAAGGATTTGGGGAAGGGGGAATATAATAGGTATTAAAGTTACCACAAGGAGAAATATTCCATAGAACGTGTGTGTTAGTATTTTCAGTTCTGTTTCTATGCCTGCTATATCAACACATACCATACCATAACAAAGCTTATGACACACCATAACGTAGAGATTCTGTGCCACAAGAAAAATATGGTGTGCCTATTTGTAAATGCACATGCTTTAAAACTTAAACGTTTGTGTAAAAAAAATATATATGTGGCGCTCCACCACGAAATGAGTCGCTTAGCACATAACCCACTTTCCCGCTAGGAGCCATTAAAGGCAGTAGGGTCAAGTTGGCAATTTTGAAATTTTGATTGATTATTAAAGTATAGCCATTATTCTACCTTATACTGAAATATCAAATCATAATTTTGTTTCCTTTTGCCTTTAAATGTGTTTTAAAAATACCCAAGCCCTCATTCTGACCACCTATTAGGATGCTTAACTTGTCAATTTCTCATTTTGTCATTTCCTGCAGTCTAGTATTTTAACTTGCAATAGCTTTTCCTATAATTGTCCGATTTTCAATTTGTTTTTTGTATTGTATAGCCATTTTATTGCAGTTTGATAACATGTCAATAACTCAAAATTGACCTCTGGTGCAATGCGTCTCATTATGTGGTGGAGCGTCACATATAAAAAATAATAATAATAATGATAATAATAATAATGGTAATGATGATGATGATGATGATGATGATGATGATGATGATGATAAAATAATAATGATGATGATGATGATGATGATGATGATGATGATGATGATGATGATGATAATAATAATAATAATAATAATAATAATAATAATAATAATAATAATAATAATATAATAATTGGAATTTACATAGCGCTACATAGGGAGTGGATAGATGATGCTGACAGACCAGCCAAAAGAGAATTGCAATAGGTGAGATGTGAGAGAATCAGAGACGTGACGAGTTTAGATGTTGCATCAGTGGACAGGTACTTTCGAATTGCACTAATACGTCTTAATTGATAGTAGCATGACTGGAAGGTCTGGGTGATGAATTTTTGCATGGATAGTGTGTTGTCAATAACAACCCCTAGATACTTTACAGCAGTGGAAAAAGTGACTGAACTATTGCCGAATTCTACTGAAGCTGTAGTAATGGAAGAAAGTTTGTGTTTGGTGCCTACAAGCATGGCTTTATTTTTATCTGCATTTAGCTGTAACTTATTTTGTATCATCTAGTTTTGGATATCTTCAATGCAGTAGGATATATTTATCAAGAGAGATGGCAGATTTTCAGGAGTATCACAGCTTAGAATCTGAGAGTCATCGGCATAGAAATGATAGTTGATTTGATGACGGTTTATTATATGAGCAGTGTATAGAGTGAAAAGAACAGGGAGCAGAACTGATCCCTGTGGGACTCCACATTCCAGTTTGACAGGTTTTGATTGAATTTTGTTAACTGCAACTGTTTGGAATCAATCGGTAAGGTATGAATTAAACCAAGTGAGAGCTGTGCCTGTGATGCCAAAAGTTTTTTGAAGACGGGAGAGAAGAATTGAATGGTCTATAGTGTCGAAAGCTGCAGATAGATCTAGAAGAAAAGAGAAGGGATATTTTTCCTGTATCAGAAGCGTGCAGAAGCGTATTTAAGGTGTGCACTAGGGTGGTTTCAGTGCTGTGGTTGGCGCGATAGGCAGACTGGAAAGGCGGAAGGAGGCAATTGGAATGAAGATGGCTGTTGAGTTGTCTGAGACCGAATTTTTCAATACACAATTTATTGTAAGTGGATCCTACGAATACTCATAGTGTGTGTTTTGATATGTCATTCATCCAGCCTTTACCCGTATCTAGCTCACTTTTGTTTACTCAGGTGAAAGGCTAGGACCCTGCCCACAAAAGAGAGGACACTATGTCCATGAGGAACAGCCTGTGGCCATCAGGGGCCATCCCTTCCTCTTCTTTACCTCCTTCCCCCGTCCACTGTACACAACGCTATTTTCACAGACCAGGAGTCCTTCAGCTTGGAAGTTACACAAAACACATTCTGTTTTCTAGCTCTCCTTGGTATTTTACATATTTTATTTTACTTCCAGTCCCCATGTGTATGCAGTTTTTTAAATCTTGTCATCTGTTCCTACCAGCACACAATGGCCTACTCTTACAAAAAGTGGAACAATGTGTGTGTGTAGGTGTAACATTTGTCATTGCATGATATCTTGTTTACATATTCTTTTCATTTAGTTGATATAGTGTGGAGACGGGAGCCAGGAGAAGTTAAATATACTTTTGTTGTTTGTTTTACAGGTGTAGTGTCAATAAGTGTTGACTTAAAAATTGTCTGTGGTGATTTGTGCAACTAACTCCTAATCCAGCAGTGACAGATCACAAAGAACTGACAACAAGCCTGTCTATCCCTTAACTACCCCTCCCTCCCCATTATGCCCCTCTTCATCCCTGTTCATCCCTCCCTGTTAACCCATCCCTCTTCATCCCTCCCTGTTAACCCTCCCTCTTCATCCACCCATGTTCATCCCTCCCTGTTCATCCCTCCATGTTCATCCATCCCTCTTCACCCATCCCTCTTCACCCCTCCCTGTTCATCCCTCCCTCTTCATCTCTTCCCTGTTCATCCCTCCCTCTTCACCCCTCCCTCTTCATCCCTCCATGTTCATCCCTCCCTCTTACCCTCCCTCACCATCCCTCCCTCTTCACCCCTCCCTCTTCATCCCTCCCTCTTCACCCTCCCTCTTCATCCCTCCCTCTTCATCCCTCCCTCTTCATCCCTCCATCATTATCATCATCCCTCCATCATCAGCTTCCTCATCAATATGGGTGAGTTGATTGTTTTAAAAATAAATATTTGGTCTGCAATGAATAAAAAGTCATGTACTCTTTTATATCCAGTTCCTGACTGTACGCAGTTTGTGGATGTTTCAACCATTTGTACCAGCAAATAACGGAATACCAAGTTTTAACATGTGCACAAAGTGTTCTGTGTGCATTTGCACCCTGGACCTCAGCTTATAGTCTAATCCGGAGGACTTTCAGGTGTTCTGTGTGTGTTTGCACCCCTGGGCCTCAGCTTAGAGTCTAATCCAGAGGACTGTCAGGGCAATGGTGTAATTCCTGAAGAAGGAAACATCCTCTTGAACAGTGTGTTGGTAGTGGCTTGAACCCAGGCCTTCAGATTGTAAGTGGAGCTCTCTAACCACCAGTATCGGGGTAAGAGTTGGAAGAGGAATAGGGGGATGGAAGTGGTGTGTGTGTTTGTGTGTGTGTGTGTGTGTGTGTGTGTGTGTGTGTGTGTGTGTGTGTGTGTGTGTGTGTGTGTGTGTGTTTATCATTTATTTATTTATTTATTTATTTTTTTTATTTATTATTATTTATTCTTTTATATCGAGGATAATGGAATAAGCACCCTTGTGCTTTTTATCATTCAGTCCCCATGTGTATGCAGTTTTGTAAATCTTGTCATCTGTTCCCACCGGCACAGGATAGCCTACTCTTACGAAAAGCGGAACAGGACTTAACATGTGCGCAAGATGTTCTATGTGCGCTCGCACATGGGGCCTCGGTTTATAGTCTCATCTGAAGTACGTTTAGGAAAAGTGAGTCAGCACTGTTGTTACCTCCAGAGGAAAAATCCCCGTGAACGGGAATCGAAGTCGGGTCATCAAATTGCCAGCGCAATGTTCTGACCACTAGGCCATCTGTGTGTGTGTGTTGTGTGTGTGTGTGTGTGTGTGTGTGTGTGTGTGTGTGTGTGTGTGTGTGTGGTGGTGTGTGGTGTGTGGTTTGTGTGTGTGTGGTGTGTGTGTGTGTGTGGTCGTGTGTGTGTGTGTGTGTGTGTGTGTGTGTGTGTGTGTGTGTGTGTGTGTGTGTGTGTGTGTGTGTGTGTGTGAGTTACTAAAAATTCCTGTCTTTTTCCACACTGTGGTTCAGACGGACCATTCCAACCTGCTCGTTTCAACCTGTCAGTTTGAAAAGGACAAACTGCTACACAAACGTTGGAAAGGTGTATAACCTTATAGGGGGCTGTGTGCCCCCAGGCTTCAATCCCATACACAAGGCAAGCTGGCACACACAACATGAGCTGAAGCTTCAAGCTGAGTGTGGATTGGCTGCAGATTGTGTGAGTCAGCTGTAGGGCTGGGGTGGTCAGGGTGAAAACATTTCAAACAATCGTCTGTCACCTAAACATACGTCTGTCATCTGAACATACGTCTGTCACCTGAATATATGTCTGTCACCTTAACATACATATGTCACCTAAACATACACCTGTCACCTGAACATAGATCTGTCATATATGTCTGTCACTTAAACATACCTCTGCCACCTGAGCACACGTCTGTCTAAACATACGTCTGTCATCTGTCACCTGAACATACGTCTGTCACCTAAACATTTGTGATGCTCCACCACATATGGAGTTACATTGCACCAAAGGTCAATTGTAGTTATTGATTAATTTCCAATGAATGTATGACATGTTACTAATTTGCAATAAAATGGCTGTATGATACAAAAAGCAGTTTGAATATAGAACAATCCTTTCAACAGTTATTACAAGTTGAAATGATAGACAGCAGAAAAGGACGAAAAGAGAAATGGACAAGTTTAGTATCCTAATAGGTGGTCAGAATGAGGGATTGGCTATTTTCAAAACAGGTTTAAAGACACAGGAAACAATTTATGATTTGATACTTCACTACAAAGTAGAATAAGTACTATAGTTTTATAATCAATCAAAATCTCGAAATTGACAACCTGACCCCCCACCTAAAATAACACATAGCGGAAAAGTAGGTTGAGTTAGTACTAAGCGAAACATTTCGTGGTGGAAGTCACATTTGTCTGTCACCTGAACATGGCACTGTCACCTCAACATACCTCTGTCACCTGAGCATGCTACTGTCACCTCAACATACTTCTGTCACCTGACATACTACTGTCACCTCACATACCTCTGTCACCTGAGCATACTACTGTCACCTCAACATACCTCTGTCACCTGAGCATACTACTGTCACCTCAACATACCTCTGTCACCTGAGCATACTACTGTTCACCCTCTGCAACAACTCTGTGACCTCAACATACCTTGTCACCTGAGCATACTACTGTCACCTCAACATACCTCTGTCACCTGAGCATACTACTGTCACCTCAACATACCTTGTCACCTGAGCATACTACTGTCACCTCAACAGACCTCTGTCGCCTCAACATACCTGTTAACTGAGCATACTACTGTCACCTCAACATACCTCTGTCACCTCAACATACCTCTGTCACCTGAGCATACTACTGTCACCTCAACATACCTCTGTCACCTCAACATACTACTGTCACCTCAACATACCTCTCCAGGGGCTTCAGCTGTCAGGTTCACCTGAGAGAGAAGAGAGAGTGCGTGATATATAATATATATATATATATATATATATATATATATATATATATATATATATATATATATATATATATATATATATATATAATTTTAAAAAATATAGTGGAGAGAAACAAGCCCAGGTAACCAGTTACAACTTCAATCTCATCAAAGAATTTGAGTTATTCAAATATTCAAAACAAAACAAAAACTGCGAAAAAAAAAAAACCAACAGATTAAAGTCTTTGAAGGAAGTATTTGGGGAATTATTGAGTAAGGACCATTGCTTTGGGCTTGACCTGACTCGAGTTTGGCTACTGGTTGAGCACTCTTCAGAGGTCCCGGCAGTGATTGCAACCTCACTCACCCTCAGTGGTAAGAGCAAGACACTTTTTTAGAATTCAGAAGTGTCTATTGCAGCCCTAGGAATAGGTAAACACCACTGCTTCCAGTAAAAGATGAAAATGAAAAGAGAAAGAAAATAAGTTTGGAAAAAAATGTTGTAAAAAAAAGCTGAATAAAAAAGAAAATACGCACCTAGTGAATCTGTGTGCCTTATGTTTGGGAATCCTTTATAAGAAAGGGTGCAAGGGAGAACATAAAGTCCTACCCAGCTGTATAACAATGATAACTCAAACATTACCAGTCACTTTCAGTGCTAACACAGGTAGTAGAAGTTGAAGAAAAAAAAATTAATAGCCTTTACTTGGATCTAAAAAAGAAATGTTATTCTCCACTTAACCAATCATATAATTAAGAAAATATAGTGAGAAAAACAAGTGCAGGTAACCAGTTACATTTTCAATCTCATCAAAGAATTGATGTTATTCAAAGATTAAAAAAAGAACCAACTCGGCAACCCCTCCCCCCCCCCCCCCCCCACCACCACCTCGCCCCACTAGAAGATAAAAGTCTTTGAAGCAGCATTTGGGGATTATTGAGTAAGGACCATGCTTTGGCCTGACCTGACTCCCTCCTGGTTGAGCACTCTTCAGATATATATATATATATATATATATATATATATATATATATATATATATATATATATATATATATATATATATATATATATATAATATATATATATATTTGTGTGTGTGTGTGTGTGTGTGTGTGTTCTTGTGTGTGTGTTGTGTGTGTGTCGTCTGTGTCTGTCTGTGTGTCTGTCTGTGTCTCTGTGTCTGTGTGTTGTCTGTCTGTGTCTCTGTGTCTGTGTGGTATATGAGTGTTCACATGCATGAACATGTGTGTGTGTGGGTACGTGCATGCATGCATGTACCGTATATGTGTGTCAGTGTGTGTGTGTGTGTGTGTGTGTGTGTGTGTGTGTGTGTGTGTTGTGTCTGTCTGTCTGTCTGTCTGTCTGTGCACCTATGCATGCGTGTGTATGTGTTTAATATGTTTGTATGTGTGCATGAATGTGAGCATTCATGTATGCATGCCGAAAACAAGAGCAAGACATCTAGTCATCATGATTTGGAAGTGGCTTGACTCCTTTGATTGTGCAGAGTTCAGAGGAAGACACTTGTAGGAAGATGGTCTTTGTTGCTTGGCTCTTTGATTGTGCAGAGTTCAGAGGAAGACACTTGTAAGAAAGATGGTTCTTTGTTGCTTGGCTTCTTTGATTGTGCAGAGTTTAGAAGAAGACATTTGTAAGAAAGATGGCTCTTTCTGATGGCTTTTCATTGTCTTGCTCATCTGACTTTTCCTTCAGTAGAATACTGAGGTACCTGCCATAAAGAACTTGTGCAGAAAGTTCTTTGCAGGCAGAGTGGCATGCTGGGTTTCTGCTTATTGGTCAATGTATTCCCAGAAATGGTTAGTCTTGGTATAATTTTATCGTTTAATCTTTTATTTTATCTTTAGATTTTTTTGTACTTGGTGAGTAAGTCGTGACCTTAGCACTTTAATCAATCTATTTTCTCGTGCTTGCATTCGCAGCTCAGTCACAATGCTCCAGATAAAAAGAAGAGGGTTGAGAGCAGAGTTAAGCGGAAGAACGAAGATGACCAGTGCATCATAGAACGTGTTGAAAGCAGTAAGCCCTTGTGAAGTTCATCATCATAGCCATTCCAAAGGAAAACCAGCAAACAGCATCTGTGACAGCCACCTTCCCCATAAGGTGTGCAGAGGAACAATACAATCTTTGTGTGTGCTCCACCAGTATCCTGTGCTTTGGTAATCGTCTGTAGACAACCCACTGACCAGCCACAATCATTACAGACAACATGAAGTTGACGGTGACTGTGACAGAGAACCACTTGAATTTTGGACTAGAAAGGTAGTGATCCCATAAAGCAAGACGACACAGACCAGACTGACCACAGAGGCCCCAGTGTGAGAGTCCAGGGAAGAATGGTATCAGTGACAACACAATCCAACAAACCACATCAGTGTACACATTACTGTAGTGGAAGATTGGTCAAATGTTCTCACAGTATCGTGAAAACAAAAGAAAATAACATGATTGAACACTGAGAACCAGATGATCAAAACTGACACTTCACTGGACAGAAGAGAAAGAAAACCAGATATTTTGCAAGCAACGCTGCTGGTCCATGCCTTTTCATGGTCAATATATGATCCTTTCAATATGTCATCTGCCACCACAACAATGCTGACATGTATGCCCATACACATATTAGCAAACTGTAAATGGGCACAGTATATTGTACATGTTTTTTCAAACATATTTCTGGCTGCAAGTACAGCCATGAAGCAGACTACATTTCCAATAGTAGCAAATACAGATATCAGCAGAAAGAACATCTTAAGCACATCACTGTCTATTAGTTTTGTACATGAGAATATATACTCTGAGGTGTAATGCATGTTAGTGTGTTTGATTGCTTAGAAAGTACATTCTGGCAACACAACCTATAGTTTGATGCAACAATCTTCCTTAGATCTGTTGAACCTCTGAATAAATCCACAGGAAAACTGAGGACTGGATTTTCTTCTATGTAGAGTTCAGTCAGCTGTGGTAAACCTTTAAAACCCCTCATCCAAATAGCTGCAATGCGAGAGAAAGAAACATTCATATAAATCACGTGAGGTAAATACAGGGACAGTTCTGTGCTCAGGTTTTTGATATGGGTTTCTGACATATCCATTTTTGTTAAGGCATAATGTATCTGCTTCTGTTTGTCACTCTGCATGTGACTGAGGGGATTGTTTCTTAGATATATATTCTGCAGATTCTGTAATGTCAACAAAGTGGTCACGTTTACAGATTTGATATTATTGTTAGAAATATCGATATTCTGCAAGTTGGGTAGCCTGACATCCGAAACATTGGCAACAGAACAATGCGACAAACTAAGATAGCTGAGATAAACATGTTTGAAAAATCCTGCAGTGACATCCCGGAACCTGTGGCATCCAAGTATCGCAGTAGAGGGAAGACTTCAGCAAGAAAAGGATGACCACACCAAAAAGTGTGACCTTCACATAGGCAACCTTCAGGACAGGTGTCATGTCACACATCAGTTCATCATCCCGCTGTGGACACTGACCCCAGCCATCACACAGGTGATCTCCATGTAAACACACTGTGGAAGCTCGACACTGGTACAAAGCCAGAGCATGCAACACCCTCACAGTCCTGTTCATCTTCCCCATCAGTGCAGTCAGAAAATCCATTGCACCGAGTGTAAAATAGGAAGACAAGTTGACTGGTTCTGATGTGCAGAGGTAATGGCTGTCAGGGCAAGGCTCACTGGCTGTCATTATATGGTATGTAAAGAAACCAGTGCCATCTAAGCTGATAGATAGTTGGGGTATTTTGCCTTCACTTTCAGTAAACTTTGCACAATAAGAACATTGGCTCTGTTTCAGTTGAGGACAATCTGTTTCATCAGAGTCATCCAGACAGTCTGAATATTCATTGCAGCGTTGACTGTACAGTAACATACTGACCATTAGAGCAACGAAAACCAGTGAACAGAGGATGCTCACAGAAAAATTCATCACTGTTATCAAGACAGTCCTGTCGGAAATCACACACAAGTGTGTACTGCACTGTTCCTCCTTCACCACCACATTGAACATGAGATAGGTCAGCTTCCCAACAAGGAGCATCTTGGCCTGCTGTACAGTGCTGTTGTTTTGAGAAGGCATGGCTGTAAACTCACAAGTATGAGTCTGTTTTCTGTTTCTGCATTTAACTGTAGGATCACACAGTAAAAATGTATGTATGGCGTGATGATTTGTGCACTTTATTAAACTCTGCCACATATCTGTAGAAACAATTTGAAATGGATTGAAGTAATTCAATTTACTGTTGATAGAAATGTCATTTGAGACAGACATTTTAATTCACATAGTGCGGCATAGAAAAGCTCACCAACACGGTCAAATATAGACAATGGAGTGAAAACAAATGTATGAGAATACCGGAATTGTGTGTATACTGAAATTGTCTGTCATGGACTGCATTGAAAATCATTGTGCCATCTGACCATTTTGACAATCTACTGTACGTTAAAAGAGTGTTTTGCCAGCCTGAGGTGAACCCAACACACATTTTTATGGAGGAGAACTTTCTGAAAACAGTAAGGGAGTCTTCTATTTCTGTCCTGGTTTTTATTGAGGCCAAACTTCCACCCACTGATTTACATCTGTTGGACCAAAACTTCTGAGTTATACGATCTGTGTGCAAGACAAACATCAGGCATTTGTTCCCTGTAGTTGTCTGCCCCTGACATCCAGGACAGATGAGGGGGCAGTGTTGTGTCTCATCACGCCCATCCTCACATTCTGGTTTCTGATTGTTATCGAGGTGACGGCGAAATTGAGAGTAGTGTTTTACTGAGCAGTTAAACAAACCACTGGGTAACTTGTGAGGTTTATCATTGATGGAGAGACCAGCAAAGTAAAGCTTGAGATATTTATGAATCCATGGCAGAAACTGTAAGTCCATCTGAAGATGTGAGGCCTCTAAAACAGAAGCTGGTGACAAACTGGTGCTGTCTATGTGTACAGCCTTTTGGTGAAATGTGTTTGATTCTTGGTATATCAGTTTTAACGTGAGATAAACAGACTCTGTATTATCTACAAGCTGATGAACACTAACCAGGACAGCGTTTAAAGGAGTCACATTTATGTTGAACTTAAACTGAGTGAATGGATTAGCTCTTGGCAATATGACACATTGAGACCATGGAGAAGTGTATCTTATCACTGAATTGTACCACTGTGTTGTTCCTGTATGGAGTGCTACCAAGGGACTATTAACATGCGAAACACACACGCGCCTTTTGCTAGAAATGGAATGATATTCAGCAATGTGACCACCACAACACATTGTAGGTTTTGCTTGATGGCAACTATCTACCAAAGTTTCCCAGTGACCAGAATCACACCATAGTGCCAATCTCTGCAGTCTAAACCTGGCATACATTCCTGGTGCTACCTCCAAGACCAT
Organism: Stramonita haemastoma; assembly: GCA_030674155.1. NCBI lineage: Eukaryota > Metazoa > Mollusca > Gastropoda > Neogastropoda > Muricidae > Stramonita > Stramonita haemastoma. The sequence goes on along the minus strand of CM060347.1, from coordinate 34,434,683 downwards.
TTTGCAGAACCTGGTGGAATCATTGCACACCCCATACACCACTCCCTGCCTGCCTGTAAAGTCTGGTAAAGACTTCCTGCTGTCACACTCTGACCCACTGACTTGTGTAATTGTCGTGTTGGGGTGGTTTTGGTTCAAAAGATATTCTACCCCTGGACAAATATGGCTGATGTTCAGGTGCTGACTGAAAGCTGTGTTCAAATTGGTATGGGCAGTTTTGTTGCCTTCTTCTTTGGCTGCACAGTAAATCATGCGGTAGCAGTTAAAATTTTTCCTTTTTTGCTGCTTGTCTTCTGTGACGTCCTCGCACTGCTGTTCCAATGCCGCTCATTTCAGTCTCCCCACCACAGCCATACCCTGATTCGTTGTGTCTCATCCTTGGGATTGGCAGTCTACAGGGAGACCAATATTAGGCCGTAGTGGGGCCACCACCCAGAGGGGCCCTGCACTTCTGCTGAGTCACTTTGGTGGTGTTCAGTGGTGCCTGTTCTGATCTAACATACGCAGGACACCACCTACTGAGCCCCCTACTAACGACAGTATTAGCTCAGTCACGAAGCCAGACTGAGTGAGTCACCCACCTGAGGTGGCGATCACCACAATGTCCCTCAAACGACCCTCAACGACCGTCTCCCCGTGAGCCTCCAACCCCAAAGGCTTTGACACAAACTGACCACAGGCACAGAAGTGTATGGGAAAATCGAATCTGAGGTCACCATGAGACCAGAGCAACAGGAGCCACCAAATCAGAGGCAATTTTTATTAGTGCATGATGATCAATGGGGATAGAGATGATATACTGGTGCTGCTGTGAAA
>CM060347.1:34416367-34428867 GCA_030674155.1 Stramonita haemastoma | reverse complement strand
CAGTCTAATATTTTTACTGTTTAAACTAAAATCCCTCAGCCACACTGTTGGTTTATGTGCATTGTTAATCATGGTCAGTATCAGAAGACATATATAGTTCCAAACCAAGCCTACAGCATGACTACAGGCACACACAACACATGAGTGACTGCTTAATCCTATGGGCTGGTGGCTACTTCAGCATGAGATTCCAGCCATTTTACAAGTTTGGCTTCAGCTGACTTCTTCCGCTTCTCTGCTAGTGTGTTGAATGTGTACATGAAAGGATTCACAGCAGAATTCAAAGGGAGCACGAAAATAGCCAGAGCTACGTTCACTTCTCCAGGTATTGCAGTACCAGCCAGTGCCAACAGCCCACAAATCCCAATGGGAAACCAGCACATGAAGTCTGTCACTGCAACAGTGATCAGTCTGCGAGCTATGATCATATCTCGTGATGCTTTACTTGTGCTGGTTTTCATGGCATTGGTTTGTATGGACCAGTAGATAAGGGCCTGCCCTACAGAAATAACAAAATCAAAATAAAGTTCAACCCAATCAGAACAGAGAAAGAGTAATATCTTCCTTTAAACACTTGTGTTGTAACTGGCAGTGGAATACAGATACCCGTCTGACCATAGAAATTCCAGTGCAGTGTCACTGGAAGCAAGGGAACCATGGCCAAACACCAGCCAACAAGCCAGATCAGCAGACAAGCCACTGCTGCTGACACTCTGTCAAACCGTAATGTGCTGAACGGAAAATGGAGAACCACAAAACGGTCCAGTGTGATGACCCAAATGATCAGAGCTGATACTTCACTGGAAAACAGGGATAAAACACCAGCCACCTTACACGTCACACTGCTTTTCCATGTGCTATCATGATGGAGATATGTTCCACGGAACTGCTCATCAGCTACTCCTATGATCAAAATATATACGCCCATCAGAAAATCAGACATGGTCAGGTTGGTGACAAAAACACTGAAGCCACTTGAAGAGCTCATACTCTTTGCAAATAAACGTGCACAGAAACAGAAGACGTTACCAGTCACTGACAGGCAGGCTATCAGCCACAGAAAGCCACGGTAGTCCAGGACAGCAACAAATCCTTGCAGGATGACAGAGCGCTGCTTGGAGCATGGCAAGACACATCAGCAGAGCTACAAGAAAGTATGTCATCACAGCACAGTTTATAGTTGTCAGTGACTATGATGCGTAGATGATTGAGGTCTTTGAATAGGTCAAGGGGAAACTGTTCTATAGGGCTGCCCTCCATGTGTAAGTGCTGTCAAATGGGGCATAGATTGGAATGCATTGGAGGCTATGTGTGAATGGAAGTAGAACTAAGGTTTAGTTTTTTCAGTCTAATAAACAGAGAGAAGAACTTTTCTTTAAAGACCTTTAGTGATGTATATGATAAATCTAGCTCTGAGAGTGTGGGGTGCCTTAAGTCAGCTGTATCATCAACGTGGACTGATGTCAGGGGATTTTTAGACAGAAACAAGGCCTGCAGATTGTGTAAACTAAGAAGAGAGGTGATGTTGAAGGATTGAAGCTGATTGTCACTGAGGTCCAAAATCCTCAAATTGGACAGCAGGAGAGGAGGCAGGAGAGTCAATGAGCACCTGGCCAGAATCAAATGAAAAAGGCGGCTATGATAATTGACGTCACACAGTGTCATACCAGAACCTGTGGCATCCAGGTAACGGAGCTGAGGGAAGAGTGTGGTGGAGAAAGGCTGCTCACACAGAAAGGTGTGACCTTGACAGGCACAACCCACAGGACAAGTTATGCCACAGAATAATTCGTCATCACGCAAATACACAGTGAGGCCAGCCGTCACACAAATGGTCATGGTGAATGCAAAGCATGGACACTCTGCACCTGAAAAACCCTGGGCATCTCAGGTCCTCACATCCTTCTTCATCCTGGTGGTCCAGGCAGTCAAACATTCTGTTGCACCGTGTGTAGACAGGCAGACAGTCAGTGAAATTACTAGGACACTGGTAATGGCTGTCAGGACAGGAGTCATTAGAGTAAAGAGGGACTGATGTAAACAATCTGACTGAATCAAAGTTGATCACAACTGGAAAAGGAAAATAAATACTTTCAATTACTACCTCAAGAAACTCATCACAGTTGTTTTCATCAGATTTGTCCTGGCAGTGGGAGATCTGGTCACAGACTTTCTGTAAGAAACACACTGACCACTCACACAGGTGAAGGTGTTAAGACACACTGGATGTTTACACAGAGATTCATCTGTCTTGTCCTGACAATCAGCTATGAAGTCACATATCAGTGAGTAGGACAAGGTGAACTGTTCATCGCTGCATTGGAATAAGGGGAACAAGACATGGTTGACTGCTAAAGATGGATGATCAACACCTGAAGATTTGCCAGAAACATGACACAACAGTGATTGTTGTTCATGACTGCAAACTTTATAAATATCAGAACCGCAAGAAAAGACTGTGTATGTCATGTGACCTGTGGCACACACTGTCATGTCCTGTTGTTCTGAGAGCAAAGGAAAGTGTCTGCTAATTGAGGACACTTTCTGAGAGTGAGAATGGTTTTCTTCAGTTCTGTTTCCCCTCAACTGACAAGTCACTCCAAAACTATGAAGAGATGGTCCAGCGCATACAACAGCATCAAGTTCTGCGGATGTCAACATAAAACACATCATTTTTTCCAAAGTGTGCTGTAGAAATATCAGATAAAATGGAATGATGAATGACTGTCTTTTCATGTAACATGACATGTCTGTACATAGAAGCCGTTGACATATCATTAGACCAGAATCCAGCAAGAACATATTTTAATCTTTCTTGAAGTCTTAAAGTGTGAGGCCAGTTAAATGGACACTGTGGGAAACTGAAGGTTGCACCCAGTGATTTACAATACTCAGTGCCTATCTTTAAAATATTCACTTTCTCTTTGTAACCAAGTATAATCACACCCTGGACAAAATGATAGCACTGATTGCAGAGTGCCACCAGTCCCTGACATTCAGGGCTGCTGAAGGGACAGTGTTCTGTTTCATCCCGTCCATCTTCACACTCTGTTTTGTGATTGCAAGCCACGTGGTGATGGATGCTGGAATAGTAACTGACAGAACAGTTCCATAGATCATTGGGTAGCTTTTGCATGACACTATTTTGATGAACAAAAGAAAAGAACAGTTTAAAATAGTCTGAGTTTTTGCAATCAGCACGGAAAATTCTACAGCAAACTTTGTTGCTTGAAACACATTGAGGAAGTCAGACTTGTAGTGAGCTTTTCTATACCAGACTGTTTGGCAGTTTTCCCTATAAAGATTGGCATCAGCATCATACTGCATAAAGTAACGGTACAAATCAACATTAACAGTATACTCTATGGTTTCTTTGATGCTGGCAAAGACTGTATTTTCAGCTGGGACAGTTACCATCTTTTTAAGGACTGGAAACTCAGAAAAGCAATTATTCCTCCTCACTGTGATGTAACCAGATGATTCTGATGTCATGATGAGCAGAAGTTGTCCTGTTACTTCTGCTTCAGCGCCACATGTACCTGCAACCAGATCCAACAGTCAGTGACAATTACAGCCTGTGGGTAAATTAGTGTATTTTTCACTACAACTAAATTATGGCCTGAGGATTTCCCTGATGCTTCCCTATCTGCTGTGTCTGTTTTCTGTCATTTTTTAGGCTTTGTTTGCTTTCACCTCTTCTTAACCATGTACTTTTCAAAAATAAAAATGTTCGTTGCATCATCTTCTGTGATGTACCCATCCAGCTGTTCCCACAACACTCATCTCAATCTCTCCTTCACAGCCATACACAGATATGTTATGTCTCACCCTCAGGGTCGTAAGTCCACAGGGAACCTATCAATATCAGGACACCATGGGGCCACCAGCCAAAGGGGCCCTGCATTGCTGCTGGGTCACTTCGGTGGTGTTCATTGGTGCCTGTTCTGAGCTAACATATGCAGGATACCACCTACTAGACCCCTTGCTAATGAGAGTATTAAGTCAGTCACAGAGCCAGAGTGAGTGAGTTGCCCCCCTTGAAGTTGCAACCACCACAACTTCCCTCCAATAAATGTCCCCGGTAAAACCTCCAACCCCAAAGCTTTTGACAAACTCACCACTGGCATAAAAGCGTAATGGGAAACTGAATCTAATATCACCATGAGAGCAGAACAACTGGGACCACCGAATTTGAGGAATGTTTTTAATTACAAGATGATCAATGATAATGAGTGTGACGCAATGATGCAGCTGTGGAAGTGCATATGCTTTGCGTTTTGAGACTACATGACAGGATTGTACTCTAATTTATCCCAGTGTCAGCTGGGCCAGAGAGATATAGACACCTGTAATGGTGGTCAGATAATTTTAGAAAGACTCTCAAACTTGCATCCATCAAGAGGATGAAGCTTGACTGTGTGGTCAGTCTTCCAACTGATCCCACAACACGTTCACTCTGCGTAAGAGCCAAGTAGAGTCCAGAATATCCCCGTGTTTCTATATGGAATTAAAAACTGCAGGCTCCCAGTCCAGTCCAAAATCCAAGGCGATAATCACTGCGCTATGGTGACTGGTGTCAGCAGAAGAATCTTGCACGGAAGGCAGATTCAACAATTTTGTAATGTTGGTGTTTCTCCTCCTTACTCAAGAACTGTGCAGTCCTTTCCTTCTGTTTTCAAAGTTCAGGTGATTGGCTTTCAGGTCAGGTTTAGCCAGATGGTGGATGGTCGTTGGAGGGACGTTGTGGTTGCCACTTCATGTGGGTGACTCACCCAGTCTGGCTTCATGACTGAGTTAATACCATCATTAGTAGAAAGATAAGTAGGTGATGTCTTGCATATATTAGCTCAGAACAGGCATCACTGCACACCACCAAAGTGACCCAGCAGCAGTGCAGGGCTCCTCTGGCTGGTGGCCCCATCCACGGCAGCATGATGTTGATGGGCTCTCTGTGGACTTCTGACCCTGAGGATGAGACATAACACATCTTGGTATGGCAGTTGCGGGGAGATTGAGATGGTCAGCATAAGAACAGCTGGTCGGGGATGTCACAGAAGATGAGGCGTCCCCCCAAAAAGATTCTTCTGCTGATGTGCACGTCTAAATGGATTCACACCCATGCCAGATTTTCTGAGACACATCATCCAGAGTTTTAGACCTGTTAGAACCCATGTCGTTAGTACAACCTCTACCTGTTACTATGTGCCCCTCTTGAGAGCAAAGAACAACTGTTTCTGTCCACAGGCCCAAACTGCTGACCCCTGAAGGAAAAGACAAACCAGCACATCCCCCAAAACAGTTTTCAGGAAGAAACAGTGTGTCCAGCACTTTAAAAAGCATTGAAGTATTGGAGAAGACGGGGGTGGGGATGAGAGTGGATATCATTTTCCAGAAAGGAAAAAAAGCTAAACTAAATATGTGACTTTATGCATGAACATTGTTTCGGGTTGCTCTCTGATGAAGAGGATGACAGGGTATGAAATCAATTTTGACTGCATTCAAATGCAGTACCTTCACAAAAGTCTATATATATACTGGATCTCTACAATGCATTGTTCTTTCCCCAATCTTTACACATAAACTATTCTTTCCCCAATTTTTATACAATGCACTGCTCTTTCCCCAATCTTTATAGATACACTGATATTTTCCCTATCTTTATACATACACTGATATTTTCCCTAGCTTTATACATACACTGCTCTTTCCCCTAGCTTTATAACAATAGCTCCACAGGCTCTGATAGCACACCATTGATCAAATATTCGGATGCATACACACACACACACACATACACACACACACACTGGGTGGCTGGCTGACTGGCCCTGACTGGCAAGACGTGTTGAATTTGTGCTGCTTGTTTATGCAAAATTTGATAAGCTACAGGTTACTAATCCTTGCAAAATTTTGCAACCATTTTCCTAACTATCATGTGAACACAAAGGTATCAGTGTATTACTTCTGGAATCCAGGTACTGTTCATTATTAACATTTATAATATTTATATGAAATTATGAAGAAGTTTAATCCTGAAGTTTATTCATCAATTTCGCAGGGAGTTGTGAAGTAAACTGTGTTGTCTGCACGTGCAGTGTGTAGCAGCCTAAACCGTAAACTTGGTGTGCTGATTGACAGGCTTCGTTTGTGTTTTGAACTGTATAAAATGGATACCTGCTAGTTCCCTCCCCTGGTCCCCTGTCTGGGTTGACTTGCTTGACTGACAACATTAGCACAAAAAAAATGGTTTATGCATTTCACCATATTAATTTAGGTTGTAATGGATAACTCTTCCACTGTGAAGAACAAGAAACTGCAGCCTACATTAGACTGCTTTCAAAAAACTTTTACATGCTCTGATAAAGAAATAATTTCCTGGAGAAATGGTCTTTTTTATCGTTATGCATCAGTTGCCAACGATTTGGTGATAGTGGAAAAGCATGACTATGATCACTGTGATAATCCCATATCCCTTCTCATGTGGATCAAACAACCCACCCCTTCCTTCCTGGTGAAATCAGTAATACGTGTTTTCCAAGATGATTCCAAGCACATTACCTTATCGCTGTATTTTACGCGTCAAAATACGGGGACATTACTGTGTCAGGGAATAGACTGTGAAAAATGGGATAAAGAAGAATGTGAAGTACTGAAACATGTAGTAACGGACTATTGTGTAAACGATGATGTGAATGCTTTCAAGGAGGCTCTGATTTCAGTTCCGCTAACTTTTCTGACAGCAGATGGTGACAACATTATGTTAAGTGCTCCTGTGTGTGATGAAAACGTTTCTTCTCCACAAGCCCCTTCCTTTCCTCTTGCTCTTGATCAGTTGCAAGATGAGGAAAGCATGTCGGACCACCGGAGCGACTTTTCCAATGAATCTCCAGTATCCAGTCCAGTAACAGCAATACAGATCAACACAAGTGAGAAAGACCATTTCTGCGATGTAGGAGCACAAATGTGTACTCCAAACTGGAATGAAAGTCCAACTTCTATTGTCCACCATTGAAACAGCTACAAAGCAAAGAATAAAACCAACCCCTAAAGCAGTGAAGCTGGCAAAACGCCATCGTAGGCGTACACTGGGACCTTCCGAACATATGCAAAAGACATTAACTGAAAAACTACTCAATATCGAAACTAACCTTAACTTAATGTATAGCAGTCACTTAGAACATGAAGCTGACCTCTTGTCTCGGCTAGAAGATTTTAAAGTTTCGATCAAGAATGAACTGAAAGTCCATGTAGACCACAAGTTAGAAAGTATACATACTCTTTTCGATGACGTTAAGTCTGTTATCTTTAATACAGATAGAAAACTGAATAATCTGATCAAGGAAAATCAGTCATTGAAATCTGCATTGGGTACAGTCTTTTCTGAATTAAAACAAATAAAGCAGAAACCATGCCCCAAGAAAAATGTGGCAATCCAATGTGACATTAGCACAGACTGTGTAGTGCTAGTGACTCCTGCTGTGAAAGATCAAAGGGTGTATGATACAAATGATTCTCTTTTGTTACAGTCTCATCCACATCCCAAAGCTCAAGGTAAGGTTTCATACCATTCCCTTACCTCAGAGGTCGGAGATGATGAAGACTGTGCAAAAGGGACTTCTAAGTCCTTACCTCAGATCGATGAGGAGACCACTGAAAAATTAGACGTGTCTACTGAAAACCGTTTCCAGGTTCTCTCTAGTCTCAGTGAGGAACAAATCTCTTTGAGATGCAATACAAATGGCCTAACTCCTAACGCCAAATCTTAAGTAATTACTTCAGATCAAGAAAGTACACGACAACTGACTGACCCAAAACAAAAACATGACCAGACACTGAATAAACTGACCATTCCTTCTGACTGTTCATCTGTACTGATTGGTGACTCTGTTATCAGAAACATAGACCCTAAAAGACTAGAAATCTCTAGTGATCTGATATTCAAAATATGCATACCTGGTTTGACTCTTTCAAATACTACAAACTGGTTACGTACCTTAACTAAACATAAACAAGTAAAGACTGTCATTGTGCATGTTGGAGTTAATGACTGTCCAGGTGGACCCATTTCAATTGAGGATTAGAATGATCTTATTACTTCCTGTAAACAGCGTTTTCCTTCAGCCTCTATTGCTGTCAGTTCTATTCTCCCTGCTCGTGGCAGGCACCAGTTAAATAATACAATAAAACCTTCCAACAGAAATCTCTATACTGCTTGTACTCAAATGCAGATAGACTTGATTGACAATCAAAAAACCTTTGTGACTGACAATGGTGCTCCAAGACAGGCCCTGTACAAGGATGCTGTCCACCCTAGCTTTAAGGGAACAGCTCGCTTGGCAGTAAATTTCAAAAAGTTCCTTCCCCAATCCTTACATCTTTACTCTGTTGACCAGACTGAACATGAAAACCTTTCCATAGATCAACAATATACCCACCATAGCCGTCCTATTTTACCAATGAGCATAAGGGATAGAGACAAGAACTATCGTCCTGACCTTAGAGCTGGGCCAAGGACACACAGTAATCATAAAAAGCTGCTTCGGGCACCTCACATGGTGTCAACAGCTGACTTTCCCCCATTGCCCACACATAACAATAGAGTCCAGGATGAAAGAAATCATCTAAAACAGGATTACATATATGACCAAAGACCTACAGAGGGTCGGGATGATGTTTCCAGGGACGTGTCAGTCCCATATCAAACCAGGCAGTCCCAGCCCAATGTACACTATAGTTTACCTTTCCCCATTCCTGCATTACCCCAGCAGTCCCCCCCTCAGTTTACTTATGCTGGGCGCATGGTTCCTGAGGGGTCATATCCACAGTTTCTGGGTCCCTTTCACTATCCTCCTAACGCTTTTAACAGTTTTGGTCTTTACCAGAGGCAAACCAGCTTCCCTTCCAGTTACGCTGGATCAAGTTTTCACCATCCACCACAGGACCGCCACCCTGACCCAAGGAACTGGCTTTCTTCTGGTGCCCCAGGCCAGTGGACTCCGAGGATGATGAATTTGCCACCACAGATGGTGCCTCATCAAGATCATCCACTGACTATATATTCTGAAACCCATTAGAAGGAATAGTTGATTTTTTGCGGGGGGGGGGGGGGGGGGGGGGGGGGGGGGGAAGTAAAACATGTATCAGTTCTTATTACTTGCTTGTTTTTGAACATGTTTTCTTGAATTGTATCTTTCTTTTTTCTTATCTTTCTTCATTTATGTCGGGGATGGTGGAATGGGCACTCGTGTGCTATTTTACATCCAGTCCCTGTATATATGTACTTTTGTCAATCTTGTAGTGTGTTCACACCGGCACACGTGGCCTGCTCTTGCGAAGGGCGGAGCGGGATTTGGTGTGTGCGCGGGGTGTTCTGCGTGCTTTCGCACGCGCCCGCGTGGGTTTGTGGTCTCATCCGAAGGACTTTGTGTTTATGAGCTATGTCAGCAGCATAAGTTTTCACAGACTGGGGACTACGTTGAATGTTTCAGAGGCAGAGGGACATTTCTAGGAAAGATTGGATTTAAACAAATATATATATTATTATAATAGTACTTTTTTCTGTCCTAAATTGTATTAAGTATTAAGTGAAGGGTTTATTAGATGTGCATCAGTTTGATGTTCTTGGTTCATTGATTTTTTTTCTTCTTCAGATTGTTCATTTTTGCTTGCTCAAAAAATTCTATAGTATTCTATGTTGAAAAAACTGTGTGAGTCTTTTTTGAAATTGTTTTTGTGAGTAGCCATTCTTGGTTTTTTTCTCTTCATTATTACGTGGTGTGTGTGTATGTGTGTGAAAAATTGTGAATATTATTTTGTCATATGCTGATTATTGTATTTGTATATGTTTCTCCTTTGAATTTCCATTAATTTGTAATTCCCATTTTTGGATTCGTCACATTTAAAAGATTAGGAGTTCCAGACTAGTTTTTCACTCAATATATGACATGTCTTTAACTTTGGACACCTGGCCGATGAAGCATGGTCTCCGTGTTGGCTATCTCAATATAAACAATGCTACTAATAAAATAGACGATATTGCAACCATTCTATATAATAATGATAATCCCTTTCATTTATTTTGCTGTGCCATGTCTCACCTTTCTTCAAAATTTACTGATGCAGACATTAACATACCAGGGTACCAAATCCTTCGTCTAGATCCACACACTTCCGATCCGGGCTTTTCGACTTTTCGCTTTCTAGGCAGGCGCGTTACATCTAGACCACCGATCCACTGTAAGTCTTAGAAAGAGGGAGACTACAAAGCTTGGTATTTTTATCAGGAAAAAATCAGTTGGGGTGTCAAGTGCCATTGGTGTGTGCTCACCACTATTTTAAAGGTATAAGGTTATCAATTTGTAAAATTTCTAATGTACAAGCATGTTTTACGTAAAACGCAGAAAATAAAAGCAGTAACTCATGAAATACAAGAAACATGGAAGCAATACTGGTTACAGAAAACATCTTTCGTTGGACCTTTAAAAAACAGAACGTGCAACATTTTCTCTCATCATTCTGGCGGACAAAGTTGGAATTTTTCAAAGAATTATACAGGTGATTGAACTGGGTTTGTAAACAATTTATCCACACCTTTTCCAGTTGGGATTCAAGAACACGCTCATCTGGATTCGGAAAAAAAAATGTTACCATTAAAGCAAACAATATAACATGCTACTGGCAAAGGGGGTTCTACTTCATCCTTTCACGGAAAAAGAAATTGAAAAGCAGCTTCAATCCCAATATATTTTATAATAATGTACACATAATTTTGACACTGAAATAATACGAAATAGGGTGGGAAGGGGACAGCACACAAAGTCAAGGGCATCAACTGCGTAGCTAAATTCTGCCAGATACCACAGAACCACAGTATAATAATTTCACATAAAATGGATGAGTAAGGGATATGCTTTAAGCCATGTCCTACAGGGGAAAAAACTGATATAGGCAACAAACTTCACATATACTATCCATTTGAAGGTGAACAATCAGGGCATTGTTTAGAATGGTAACATGCAAGTAAACCAGTGCCACAATTATCAAGATAAAGTGGAGACATTTCAAGCCTCCAAAAGGAATATTGAAAGGATCAAATGCCAGCAAAACTTACTGAACAAGTAATTTTAAATGCATCATGTAATTCATTCATGGGCAATGGTACATTTGAAATAAACATTATTAAAACAGAAAAACAATAATAAACTGCTTCACTCTGCGTTCAGTACTTCAAATTGAATACATAAAAATGCAAGCATAATAGGAACATCACCTTTTGGTAATAAAACCCAAGATAACAATACAGAAATAACGTTTCAATACAAAATAAAGATATGACCCACGGGAAAAGAAAAATGGAAAAGCCAAACACTTTCAATACCAAACTAGCGGTCCACCAGCATTCCTTGATGAAACACGGTTTTTTCCTACTTGAATAAATGATTTAAAGCAAAATTAAAAATAAAAACACTACAGTCAATTGTTTCATAGAACTACCCTTAAATGTTTACAATCATTCTAAACCATTTTCTACTTTTATATATGCTTCTTAAGAATATTTATCAACTTGAACAAATAATTCAAAGTAAAATTTATATAAAAAAACCACTATCGTGAATTGTTTTGTAGAACTACTCGTAACAAATTTACAATTATTCTAAATCATTTTCTTCTTTTATACATGTTTCCTAGGAGCTCCAGCGCAAAGCATATAGAAAGGCTGAACAAAACAAAACAAAACAAAACAGCCTGTACCACTTTGTGTCATTACAGTGATCTGCTAGAAACCATTACTTTACATTAACAGCTACGCTGGAGTTTTGGAATACACACATTTGAAGTAAAGTCAACATTTTGCAAAACAATAGCGCAAATAGACAGGTACAGTATAAAGGATGGACGATGTGAAAAAAGCAGACACTAAATCATGCAGCAATCAGTGCTTGATGTGACATCTTTCATTCAAGTCTTGCTAACATCAGATTTTTTGTGGCGCCTCTAATGTCTTTTTTCCCACGGTATTTCTTCCTTCATTCTCTTTTCCACCTTTAACTTTTCATCGACCATTATGGCTTGTTTTCTTTACATTACATCGTAGGTCGTCCGATCTATCTTTTCCGCTACTTTTTTCTTTTCACTCACTCACTCACTCACTCAGTCCCATGTCCCAAAGGACGTAGGGGGGACATGAGAGAAGACGCAACGGAGATCTTTTTCCATGCTTCACGATCCTGTGTGGCTAGTAGGAGGCGTTGCAGGGGTTGGGCAGTCCAGTCTTTGATGTTGTCAACCCATGATTTCTTTTGGCGGCCTCTTCTTCTCTTGCCCTCGACTGTTCCTTGCAAGATGGTTTTTGCTAGGGTTGTGTGTCTTGTGGTGTGACCAAACCACATCAGCTTTCTCCTCTTTATGGTGGAGAGCAAAGGCTCTTGGGGGCCCACACGCTTTTTGATTTCTTCTTTCACATAGTTATTGGTCTTGTGTTCTTTGTATGATTTTTGAGG
>CM060347.1:34407453-34416267 GCA_030674155.1 Stramonita haemastoma | reverse complement strand
GATTCCAAACAGGGTCGGAGCCAGGACTCTAACCTGTTCCACTCCGCTCTTTATGTTTATAGCGGCTGATGATGAGCCGTTGAAAACGACATTGCTTTTTATGTCTTCGTGGAAGGATCTGATGATGCAAAGAAGTTTGCGCAGACATCTACCAGCCACCATGGCACAGTAGTGAACGCCTTGAATTTCGAACTGGAGGGTTGTGGCTGCAGTGGGAAGACAGAGACCACACAGTCGAGCTTTATCCAGCCGAAAAAATCGAACTGAATGTCAAAGTCATTCGGAAGAGACTGTAAACCGAGGTCCCGTGTGCGAACGCAGGCAGAACATCTGCGCACACGTTCAAATCCCGTTCCGCCTTTCGGAAGAGCAGGCCATCGTGTGCCGGTAGGAGCCGATGACAAAATTATAAAAAAAAAACAGTATCCACACAGGTGTCGTGTTCAGACACCATCCCCGAGGGGGAAAAAAAAATAATGGGTGGGCGCTGCACTTGTGGCGACGCGCTCTCCCCGGGGAGAGTAGCCCGAATTTCACGCAGAGAAATCTGCTGTTACATAAAGTATTATTTTTAAAAAAATCGTTTACAAATGCAAATTTGAGAGTGTTGCTCAAATTACCTGACTAACACTGCAGATGTCTGTATCTCTCAGGCCTGGTTGAGGTCAGATTATTATGAGATAGTAAGCGCAGAGTACAACCCTGTCAAGTAGTCTCAAAGCACACGCGCTGCACTTCCATAGCAGCATCATTGCATCATCCTTATTACCTTTGATTATTTTGCATTAATAAAAATTGCCTCTGATTTGATGGCCCCCACTGCTCTGGCCTCGTGGTGTCCTCAGATTCGGTTTACCCATACACTTCTGTGCCCGTGCTGAGTTAATGTCAAAGCCTTTGGGGTTGGAAGTTCATGGGTGACGGTCGTTGAAAGGAAGTTCTGGTTGTTGCCACCTCAGGTGGGTGACTGTCAGTCTGGCTTCGTAACTGAGCTAATAATGTTGTTAGTAGGGGGCTTAGTCAGTGGTGTCCTGCGTGTGTTAGCATCGAACAGGCACCACTGAACACCACCAAATTGACCCAGCAGCAATGCAGGGTCCCTCTTGGTGGTGGCCTCATGGTGACCTCATACTGATGGGCTCTCTGTGGACTCGGAACCTGAGGATGTGACATTACAAATCTTGGTATGGCTTTGGCGTGAAGATTCAAAAGGACGTGGGAATAGGATGTGGACGTAACAGAAGATGAGGCAGCAATGAAGAAGTTTGGGTGGACATCCAATCTTGGGAAGGATCTTGAAGAGGCCATCCCTACTGACCAGATCAAAAGCCTTTGTGAGGTCTATGAAGGCAACAAAGAGTCACTGTCTTTGCTCCCTACATTTCTCCTAAAGTTGTTTGAGGAAGAAGATCAAGTCTATAGTGAATCTGTTGGCACGGAAACCGCGATGCGATTCAGGAGTGACTTGCTCTGCAAGTACATGGAACCTCTTTAGTACTACACTTGCCCTATCGTCATTATAGATGTCTTGACTGGTGCTGTAAGATTTGACGTTTCAGCTTTATTGTACAGTATTAGAGATAAAAGTGTGCAATGTAATTATACAATACTTGCAGCTCTAGGCAATTTATTGTGCTGTCCGAAAGATTTAATTAAGAATAGCCCGTTTCTATTATCAATATACCATTGAAGATACTGTACGTAGCACATTTTCATTCATGGCAGGCACGCCCACACAAGGGCACACAATTCACAAGGAGCTGCAACCTCATGTGTTAAATATCATAAATATATGTGGTACTATTGCTTTCTGGTGTAAGCATGTTACAACCTATCGTGATGGTGTTGCCTTGCATTGCTGTGATACATCTATCCCTTTGAGTATTGTTGATTTCTGGTTTCTTTTCTGATATTGTCACAGTCTTTAAATACTTAGTTCCCCTATCTTGTCTGATCGTGCATCATGTGAAGGAATTCTGTTCAGGAGCAGGTCATTGCTTTTTGATATATATATATATATTTTATATATATATATATATATATATATATATATATATTATATATATATATATATATGCGTGTGCGTGTGTCGTGTGTGTGTGTGTGTGTGTGTGTGTGTGTGTGTGTGTGTGTGTGTGTGTTAGAGTATTCAGGTAAGCATTGCTTGTTGTACTCATTTTATGTATTGATGCTACGTTGTTTCTGAACTAATAACGTTTTGCTTAAAGATTCATGCAAAGACTTTCCCAACAATGCTGAGGAGTGATATGCCACATGATTATTGCAATCACTTCTGTCACCTTTGCTTCCGTATATTACTACAATGTTAGCATCCTTCATGTCTTGAATTTGACCTTTGTTTTTTGAGATTATGATTCGTATCAATATATCTCTCAGTGTTGTAATTGCCCTTTATGGGATGATTAAAGTGTTTTTGACTTGACTAGACTAGAGGATTCCATGCATCTCGGTAAAAAGTGTCTCTTTTCATCACTTTTTTACATTGGCGGGAATACCATCTTTCCAAGGTGCATTGCTCGAGGCCAGAGAGTCCAGAGCTTTGCTGAGTATGTTGCGTCTTT
This sequence comes from Stramonita haemastoma, assembly GCA_030674155.1. NCBI lineage: Eukaryota > Metazoa > Mollusca > Gastropoda > Neogastropoda > Muricidae > Stramonita > Stramonita haemastoma. The sequence goes on along the minus strand of CM060347.1, from coordinate 34,413,685 downwards.
GTCATGCTCTTGCAGCTCTGATAGGCACTCTGTACCATTCAGGGCATCTTCTGGGACTACATTTTCTTTTGCATATATCCCAATGTAGTGTTTTGCCAAATGCGCCATCTGTTCTTCTCTGTCTTGATTCACATTTCTTGTGGCTGATTTCAAAGGGGCAGTTTTCTTTCCATTGGGTCCAGTGTTTGCTTGATGCCATCATACATCGCCTTGATGTTGCCTGTGTCAGCTGTGATCTGAATCTGGAAGCAGAGCTGAAGCCAAAAGTTGTTGGTGCATTGCCTGGCGCATTGCTGGACTTTGCTGCGAGCAGCACGGAGAACCTGGAGGTTGTGGTCACTGGTATTAGCTTTGTATGCTGTCAGGGCATTTCTCTTGGCCTTGGTGACTGGTGTCATTTCTTCTGAGTAGGTTTAGAGCCAATCAGCTGACTTGCTGGTCTTTATGCAAAGATGGACCACGTGTTTTGCTGGTGATGATGCAAGATCTGCCTTGAGTGCAGAGCAGTCTCTTTGCACGGTGTTTCACATTGCTGCACACTGAAGAATGGTCAGTGTCACCAGCGGCGCTCTAGTAGCTGCAAATGGTTTTGATTCCAGAAAGGCTAACACATTTGGTGAAGATCAGGTCAAGCTGATGCCAATGTTTGAATCATGGGTGTCTCCAGGAGACTCAATGCTGTTGCTTCGTGTTGAGGAAGGTGTAACTGATGCACAACCCATGATGGCAGCAAAGCTCTATCAAGCGCTGGCCATTTCATTCATTTTTCTACTGCCAAACTGACCTAAGCAGGTAGACCAGGAGTTGTCGTGACACCTACTCTGACATTAAAATTGCTGGTGATGAGCAGTAGTTCTTTATCAGGAATTCTCCTGAAGTTGTCATGAAACTTTTCCTTTTCATCTGCAGCTGATACTAAAGTCGGTGCGTAGGCACTGATTAGACTGACTGGTCCTGAGAATGTTTGTAGCTGGAGAGACAGGATACACTCTGTTCCTCCTGCTGGTGGGGTTATGGATCCTAACATTTCTAATTGAAAATAACCCACTGTATTTTCTGACCTTGTCTCGTGGTTTGCTGTGCCAGAACAGGGTGGTCTGACTCACAAATCCTGTTTTTGGGGGCCTGTTTTCTTGAAAGGTGATGATGTCCTTCTCCAGTCTGCTCAGCTCTCTCTTGATGATAGCTGTCTTGCGAGCATCATTAATTTACTTCATACAGGTTATCTGAAAAGCCTGCTCTTATTGTTCCTACATTCCATGTGCCTGATTTCAGGGTGTGAGTTTTCATTTTTCTGTTGCCTGGTGCACAATTGTCAACCCGCTTGTTGGCTTTCACTCTAAACCCCACACACCCAGTGTCCTGCCTGCCTGCCCACAATGAGGGGGTTCTTCGTTTACAGTATAGGCTGTTGTTCTGAAGTGAAATGGCAGTCAATCCTGTGAACAGGTCCTTATTCAAAGTTGTTTGTGTTTTTTTTATGTGGTCCTTCAGATTGTGTTGAATGTGTGTGTGTGTGTGTGTGTGTGGTGTGTGTGTGTGTGTGTGTGTGTGTGTGTGTGTTGTTTTGTGTTGTGTGTGTGTGTGTGCGTGTGTGTTGTGTGTGTGTGTGTTGTGTGTGTGTGTGTGTTTTGTGTGTGTGTGCGTGTGTGTGGTGTGTGTGTGTGTGTGCGTGCGTGCGTGTGTGTGTGTGTGTGTGTGTGTGTGTGTGTGTGTGTGTGTGTGCGTGTGTGCACGCGCGTGCACATATGTGCGTATGTGTGTGTTTGATGGTTTTTCATTCGTCCTTGAGATTGTGCTGAATGTGTACGTATGTGTGTGTGTGTGTGTGTGTGTGTGTGTGTGTGTGTGTGTGTTGTGTGTGTGTGTGTGTGTGTGTGTGTTCAAAGTCAAAGTCAAAGTCAAAGTCAAACTTTTATTTCCAGATGGTACATTGAGTAAGCAGTGCAATTGCTTTTTTTCATCAAGCCATCCATCTAAGAAAAATAAAAGAAGAAAAAAAGAATAATCATATATGAACAAGGAAAAACTTTAAAAAGATATGCCTTACAAATGAAAAGATTAAAAATGAACTTGAAAAATATCTACACCAAAAAAAGAAACTACACACACACACACACACACACACACACACACACACACACACACACACACAGAGAGATATATATATAATATATATATAATATATATATATATATATATATATATATATATATATATATATATATATATATATATATATATACCACATGCACACAAAGGAAAATAATGCATGGTTCCTTAAAAATTGTTTTAACACACACACATACAAACCTATATCAATTCCCTCCAAAACAAGTACAGTGCATACAAAGAAAAACAATACTTAACAAAGCAATGAATTTGAGACAGAAAGTAAAACAATCACACTAATTTCCTTCCTTTTTCTCAATCCTTCACTCCAAAACACTTGTGTTTTTAGATTTACACAAAACATGTCAACGTTCCATCAAATTAGTGCATTCAGGTACAAAAAATAAAAAAATAAATAAAAAGATAAAATAAAAAGAAAATAATAATAAAATAAATAAATAAATAAAAATAAATAAAAATAATAATAAAATAAAATAAAATAAAATAAATAAATAAATGAATAAATAAATAAATAAAACGCAACTAACTCAAACACCAGCATCATCAATTGTATATAAAAAAAAATCCATCAATAATTTTTTTTAATTAAAAAAATATATAAAAAACAAACAAAACAAAACAAAAACCAAAATAACAACAACAAAAACAACAACAACAACAAAAATCCCACAGAAGCACATACAAGAGAAGAAAAAAAACAAAAACATGTCCTATAACTAAATATCTCATGTACTGTATCAACACACACACACACACACACACACACACACACACACACACACACACACACACACACACACACACACACACACACACACACCACACCACACACACCACCACCACACACACCAGAACAAACATCCAAACCAAAGAGAAATCAAACAGATAAAAAATCAGGCAAAAGAAACAAACTATAAAATGTAAAAGCCCAAACAAGCAACATCAGCATCAACAACAACAATAATCACAAACCAACTCACTCACACCCACACACACACATATACACACATACATACACAATCACATAGCAAAATCAAACATCAAGGTCTAATATCTTATCAAGTCATCAACAAATCAGTATCCCTTATAGTAACATCAAGAGATGAATATATATGACGATATAAACTGTAGTCATACCATATTTATAATGATAGTAATGACTATCAGTGATACATTCATCTCTCTGTCCCTCGCACACATGCTACATGTAACATTTTAATTCAATTGTAATACTAGGCCACAATACAAGTACGTTGGAATGAGACAGTAAAGAGTGATATTATATCACAAACATATGTGCACGTTTACAAATCTTGTTCTATACACTTATCTATGAAATATTTTTTTAAATGTGTTTTAAAATTCTCTTTGTTTTTGATACATTTCAAATTTTTTGGTAGCTTATTCCATAGGTCGCTACCTGAATATAGTAGGCTTGATTTATATAGATTATTTCTGGGTCTTGGAAATGTTAGCAAATGGTTGTGTCTGTGTTGATTGATTTTGAAAGTATTGGTAATCTTGGGAGGTGCAGTTTGGTTAACAACTTTTTGCATAAACATGGCTTTATTGAAGGAAAGTCTGTTTCGAAAAGTCAGGACGTTTATTTTCTTATAATCCTCAACTGTCAGGGTACTTGATTTTAACAGGACAAGTTTTACTGCTCTTTTATATAAACGATGAATGAATTTCAAGTTCGTTTCACTACAGGTATCCCATATAGTTGATGCATAGTCAATAATAGGTAGAATATGACAAAAAAAAAAAAAACAGTTTTCGAGAGTGATGATTCAAAAAGTGTTTGATTTTCGATAATTGACGTAACCTGTGAGCAATGCGCTTTCCTAGTGTCACAATGTGATTAGTCCAAGTCATATTTTTGTCAATGGTGACACCTAAAAGTTTATGAGAGTCAACTTCTTCAATTATTCTGCTATCAAGTAACAGAGGTAGGAACTTATCTCTCATTTTTTGTCTTTTCTGTCTTGCTGATACATACATGCACTTTGTTTTTTGTGCATTTAAGGACATATGGTTTAACTGAGTCCAAGTAATCAATTTGTCAATACTAGATTGAAGTTTGCGAGATAAGCTGCAAGGGTCTGAATCACTACAAAGTAGAGTGGTATCGTCAGCAAACATTTCACAGTTACATTGAATAAAACAGGGTAAGTCATTTACAAAGATTGAAAACAAGAGAGGTCCCAATACTGAGCCTTGTGGTACCCCATAGCTAATAGGTAGTAGTGCTGATGTTTGATTATTAACAGTTACGAGCTGTTGCCTATTTGACAGAAAACTTTTTAGAAGCTGAATAATTTCAGGTGTCAGTTTGTACAATTCTAATTTGCGTAATAACAGAGAATGATCAATCACATCAAACGCTTTTTCAAAGTCAACAAAGAGGAGTCCTGTAAATTTATTGTTATTTATGTTGTGTAAGAGACTTTCAGTAAGCTGAGTTAGAGCAGTGTGGCAGGAATAGTTTTTACGAAACCCCGATTGATCTTCATTTATTAGACTGTTGTTAATAAAGTAAGAACTTAGCGATGTTTGTATGTGTTTTTCTATGGGTTTAGATAATATTGAGAGAATTGAAATTGGTCTATAATTCGAAGGAGAAGAGTATTCCCCTGATTTATGTACTGGAATGACTTTTGCTTGTTTAAACTTGAGAGGAAAACACCTTTTCTCAATACACAAGTTGTATAGATATGTTAGTGTTTCAGCAATGACTGGACTAGATAGTTTTATTATCCGTCCATCCAAATTGTCTAAATCACGTGTCCTTGAATTTGTTTGAAATTTTAGACTATTTAATACATCAAAAATTGTCATTGGCTGCAGATCGAATGGAATTTTAATGTGTTTAGAATTAATATATTGTTCTAAGTAGATAAGATCATTTTCGCTTGACTTGTCACATGTTATAACTTTATCAGCTACATTTGAAAAATGGTTGTTTAATTCATCAGCTGATATTTCTTTAATGGATTGTTGGCTCTTTGAAATATGTTTATTACATAATGTATTAATGGCTTTCCAAATTTGGCGAGAGTCAGTTGTGGTAGTTAACAACTGTTGGAAGTAGTTACGCTTCGATCTGCGTTTTAGAGAATTCACTTTATTTCTTTGTTCTCTAAATTGGTCATTTGTACCATGGGTTTTCAGATAGTTTCGTAGGTTTATCTCAGAATCTATGTCCTTTGTTATCCAAGGAGGTTTCATTTTTTCTTTAACCCTTTTTCTTATGAAGGGAGCATGTTTGTCATACACTGAGATAAATGTATTAACCCAAAAATCAGCAGCTTCATTGGGATCTCTTATTTGATAAATATCATGTAAAGGTGAATTCATCAAGTCTGAAAGAAAATGTTTCTCGCTAAAGTTTTTAAATCTTCTGTAATATATGGTTTTATGCCCAACTTTAGGATTTTTTATACGATGTTTAAACCAAGTAAAGCAGACAGGATTATGATCGCTGCATCCACACGATGGAGTACATACTTCAGTTATGTGTTGTTTTGCATTAGTATATATATGATCAATTAATGTCTCTGAGTTTTCTGTTATACGTGTGGGTTTATCTACTAGTTGGTCTAGGCCAAACATAGTATAGTTGTGATTCCATTTAGGCTTAGGTTTGAGTAAATCTATGTTAAAATCACCAAGGATAACTGTTTCATAGTTTAAAAGTGTAACTTCATCCATTAAGGAACTGAATCGATCCATCCAGTCAGTGGGTTCCGAAGGATTTCTGTATATAAATCCTATCAATAGCGGACTACTGTGTTTTAGTTTGATTTCTACCCATATCGATTCAATATCATAGACATCGAAGTTATGTAGCCTTTTACAGCATAATGAAGATGCAAAATATGTTAACAAGCCTGTAGTTTTTGGTTTGTAGGGATCTTGACGAAATATTTGGTATCCTGGAATGTGCATTTCTGCATCATTTATATTTGAGGAAAGACGAGATTCAGCAAAGCCAAACAGATGAAACTCATTCCCTCATTAAATAGTATGCTAGCAATATCATCTGTTTTATTTGTTGCATTGTTTATGTTGAGGTAGCCTACTCGGAGACCCTGTTTTA
>CM060347.1:34382453-34399953 GCA_030674155.1 Stramonita haemastoma | reverse complement strand
TCGATTACATTCGTCACACATGATTATCAAAAAGGAAGTACAAAATATGACTAAAAATGGATGGTAATAGGTGAGACATTCGGGGGAGAGAGAGAGAGAGAGAGGAGAGAGGAGAGAGAGAGAGAGAGAGAGAGAGAGAGAGAGAGAGAGGGGAGAGAGAGAGAGAGAAGAGAGAGAGAGAGAGAGAGAGAGAGAGAGAGAGAGAGAGAAACACTGAACACTGAAAAGTTTTATTGTACATCGGCCTTAGGCCACTATACAAAACATGATTAAGGCAGGGGGAAGATAAACATCACAGCGTAAAACATTTCCATCCATTCCACATTTCCAATTCGGCAAACACACAAAGTCACATTCAATGCCCTCTAGTTATCATCAACCCCGTTAACCTTTTTATCATTTGCATAATCACTGCCATCAGCATCTTCATTATCTATATCTGCAGCGAGTATATCACCATCACCATCATTACTTTCATTTTCTACGTCTTCATCACCAAACTCATTCTCTTCATCATCTGCACTATCATCCACCTCTTCAACCTATATAATTATCAACGTCACGATGATCATCTTCAGTGTCTCTACACAATAGTCACGATCACAATCCTCGTCTTCATCACTGTTTCCATCGTCATCTTTAACTTCTTCGTCATAGTCTTCGTTACCACTATCACTTTCAACACCTATACCAACGTTACCATCATCACCATTAGTAATCATATCATCATACACATCATCACCATTTGTGATCACATTATCATTACCATCATCATCATCATTAGATTCACATCATCCTAACCCGCACCTCTTTCAGCAGTTCTACCATCTACATCCTCCTCCACAATCATCACCTTCAGCATTTACATCACCATCAACATCATCTTCAGCATTTACATCACCATCATCTTCACATCCACATAACCATCACCCTCAACATTTACATCACCATCATCCTCAGCCTTTACATCACAATTACCATCATCTTCAACATTTGCATCACCATCATCTTCAACATTTACATTACCAACATCTTCAGCATTTACATCATCATCATCTTTTTCCTCAACATTTACATCACCATCATCTTCAGCATTTACTTCCCCATTATCTTCAACATTTCCATCACCAGCATCATCATCTTCAACATTTACATCACCATTGCCACCTTCCTCAGCATTTACATCACCAACATCTTCAACATTTACATTACCATGATTTGAACATTTACATCACCATCACCTACAACATTTACATCACCATCATCTTCAGCATTTACATCACCATTACCATCACTTTCAGCATTTACATCACCATCATCATTAGCATTTACAATACCATCATCTTCAGCATTTACATCACCAGCACCATCATCTTCAACATTTACATCACCATCATCTTCAACATTTACATCACCGTCATCTTCAACATTTACATCACAATCACCATCATCTTCAACATTTACATCACCATAACAATCATCTACAGCATTTACATCAGCATCACCATCATCTTCAGCATTTACATCACCCTCATCTTCAGCATTTACATCACCATCACTATCATCTTCAGCATTTACATCACCCTCATCTTCAGCATTTACATGACCATCACCATCATCTTCAGCATTTACATCACCATCACTATCATCTTCAGCATTTACATCACCATCATCTCCAATATTTACATCACCATCATCTTCAACATTTATATTACCATGATTTTCAACATTTACATCACCATCATCTTTTGCATTTACATCACCATCATCTTCAGCATTTAACTCCCCATCATCATCAGCATTGACATAACCAGCACCATCCTCTTGAACATTTACATCACCACCATGTTCAGCATTTACATCACTATCACCATCATCTTCAACATTTACATCACCATCACCCTCAACATTTACATCACCATCATCTTCAGCATTTACATCACCATCACCCTCAACATTTACATCACCAATAACTTCAGCATTTACATCTTCATGACCATCACCTTCAGTATTTACATCACCATCACCTTCAGCATTTACATCACCATCACCATTACCTTCAGCATTTACATCATCATAACAATCATCTTCAGCATTTACATCAGCATCACCATCATCTTCAACATTTACATCACCCTCAACATCAGCATTTACATCACCATCACTATCATCTTCAGCATTTACATCACCATCATCATCTCAACATTTACATCACCATCATCTTCAACATTTACATCACCATCATCTTCAACATTCACATTACCTTAATTTTCAAAATTTACATCCCCATCATCTTTTGCATTTACATCACCATCATATTCAGCATTAACTTCCCCATCATCGTCAGCATTTACATCACCATCATCTTCAGCATTTACATCACCATCACCATCACCCTCAACATTTACATTACCATCACCTTCAATATTTACATCACCATCATGTTCAGCATTTCCATCACTATCACCATCATCTTCAGCATTTACATCACCATCACCATCACCCTCAACATTTACATCACCATCATCTTCAGCATTTATATCATCATCACCATCACCTTCAGCATTTACATCACCATAACCTTCAGCATTTACATCACCAGCATCATCCTCTTCAACATTTGCATCACTATCATCTTCAACATTTATATCATCAGCACCATCATCTTCAGCATTTACATCATCATCATCTTCAGCAATTACATCACCATCATCTTCAACATTTACATCACCATCATCCTCAACTTTTGCATCACCATCATCTTCAACATTTACATCACATGCACCATCCTCTTCGACATATACATCACCATCATGTTCAGCATGTATATCACTATCACCATCATCTTCAGCATTTACATCGCCATCACCATCACCCTGAACATTTACATCACCAGCATCCTCAGTATCCACACCACCATCATCTTCAGCATTTAGATCACCAACACCATCATATTCAGCATTTACATCACCAGCACCATCATCTTCAGCATTAACATCACCAGCATCATCCTCTTCAACATTTGCATCACCATCATATTCAGCATTTACATCACCAGCACCATCATCTTCAGCATTCACATCACCAGCATCATCCTCTTCAACATTTGCATCACTATCGTCTTCACCATTTATATCACCAGCGCCAACATCTTCAACATTTACACTACCATCATCTTCAACATTTGCATCAGCATGATCTTCAACATTTACATCATCAGCACCATCATCTTCAACAATTACATCACCAGCACCAGCACTTTCAACATCCACATTACCAGCACCATCATCTTCAACATTTACATCACCAGCATCATCCTCTTTAACATTTACATCACCCGCATCATCCTCTTCAACATTTACATCACCGGCATCATCCTCTCCAACAATTACATCACCAGCACCATCAACATCACCACCACTAAGCCCACCATCATCACCATAGTTACTACTCTCAGAATGACCATCCCGCTGCACAACAGCCCACACGAAGATGGATTCTGATACGGTTCGATCTGACTGTGCCGGCCTCCTTCATCAGAACACCCTCACCTGTCATTATACAGAGTGACAAAAACATAATAAGGGCAAGGAACGTCCAGTGCTCCAATAACAAATCAGAAAAGAGTGAAACAAAACTACCATATTGACATCATCATCCTTGCAATAACAGATTCACCACCAATACATTTGAAAAACGACAAAAGTGTTCCACCAGGCCCAAATAGAATAGCAAAATTAGATGACACACCTCTTTCGTCTATTGACAGAATGGAAAACATACCGAGACACACCATGCATCTGATGAGGATTTTTCGCTTGCAACAAAACATGTAGAGGAAGTTGAGCTAATTCACCAAGGAACTTAGCTCTAAGATCAGAGTACATGGGGCAGTCAAACAAAAAGTGCATTTCGTTTTCAGCCATTGACTTACAAAACATTGGACTGCACATGTGCTAGAAGCAGAAATAAGTTCTTGGCTTTGCAGTTTGAGCACTCTCCTCTTAAAGCAAGTTGCACGTGCACATATTCGATTGCCACCGTTCCACCTTCCTGAGCACTGAGACATTTTTTTTATATTCAGAAAAAAATATCCTTCTTTGCAGTATATTGATTTGATAAATGTTTATATAAACACAACCACTGACCTTTTCAGTACTTCCAAGCCATATTAAGATGCACACACATAGAGGAACACATATGCAAAAAATTGTCACAATTAGATACCAAGAAATGTCATTTTTTCCACAATTTGTCAGAGCACAACGCAAACACGACCTGCATTCACGAATGAATCTCCCCGAGCGGAGAGAGAGAGAGAGAAAAGAGAAGAGAGGAGAGAGATGGAGAGAGAGAGAGAGAGAGAGGAGAGAGAGAGAGGAGAGGAGAGAGAGAGAGAGAGGAGAGAGAGAGAGAGAGGAGGAGGAGAGAGAGAGAGAGAGGAGAGAGAGAGAGAGAGAGAGAGAGAGAGAGAGAGAGAGAGAGAGAGAGAGAGAGAGAGGAGAGAGAGAGAGGAGAGAGAGAGAGAGAGAGAGAGAGAGAGGAGAGAGAGAGAGAGAGAGAGGAGGAAGAGAGAGAGAGAGAGAGAGAGAGAGAGAGAGAGAGAGAGAGAGATATTGTAAGTGTAGGCTACTGATAAGGATGCTAAATATCTTTATTATATAACAAGTGGGATAGTGAAACTCAGTCTTAAAAATCAGCTACAATGATACAATGGTAAGATACATGTGAAACATATAAACACACACACACACACACACACACACACACACACACACACACACACACACACACACACACACACACACACACACACACACACACACACAAACACACACAGAGGGGGGGGGGGGGGCACACACACACAAACACACACAGAGGGGGGGGGGGGAGAGGGGGGAGTGTGGTTTGTTATTTTTGATGTTTTAAGTGGTTTAGGAGGTGATTTTTGAAGGTTGTTAATGATTGGTGCTGTTTAATTGAATCAGGAAGGGAGTTCCACAGGGTAGGACCTGAGTATAGTAAACTAGATTTGAACAAGTCTATTCTTGGGATTGGGACTCTTGGCTTTTCCATATTTCTGGAATGATTTATTGGGAAATTATCTTTTAAGGGTGTGGGTACATTTCCTGTCATTATCTTAAACATCATGATGCCTTTGTTATATTTTAGTCGTTGGTGTAGGGGAAGAATATTCAACTGATTATAGTCCACTTCTTGCAAGGTTGTTTTCTTCAAAAGGACCAGTTTAAGACCACGTTTATACAGGCTAAGTAACGGTTTCATGGTATTTGCACTGGCAGAATCCCACAGGGTTGCTGCATAGTCTATTGAGGATTGTATATAAGCTTGAAAGAACAGTTTCCTTGAGTTGAAGTCAAGAAAGTGTTTAATTTTAGTCAACTGGTAAACTTTTTGGGACAAGTATTTGCATAGATGAGATATGTGGTAGAACCAGCTGAGATTTTCATCAATTGTTACTTCTAGTACTTTGTGGTGAGAGGTTTGTTCAATTGCTTCATTTTTTATGTAGATTTTAAACAGTTTATGTGATAAATTCTGTCGCTTTTGTCTGGTGGTTATAAGCATGCATTTTGTTTTTTGGGGATGAATAGACATGTGGTTTTGTTCTGTCCATTTGACAAGTTCGTCAGTGCTTTTTTGTAATATGGTTGCAAGATAGTCAATGTTGGTATGGCTCGTATGTATGGTTGTGTCGTCAGCAAATAGTTCACATTTGGAATGGATATGTAAAGGGAGGTCATTTATGTATAATGAAAAGAGAATTGGCCCCAATATGGATCCCTGTGGTATTCCATAATGAATGGTTTTTAGTTTGGATGTTGATGTAGCTATTGAGACACACTGTTGCCTGTTTGTAAGATAGGAATCTAGTAGCCGTATGGTTTTTGTTGAAATGTTATACAGTTCTAGCTTTTTAAGGAGAAGTTTGTGGTCAATTGTATCAAATGCTTTTTTGAAATCAACAAATAATACTCCACAAAATTTATTATCATTAATGTTTGATAGCCAGTTGTCAACAAGACTGGTTAGTGCTGTATGGCACGAGTGCTTTTGTCTAAATCCAGACTGATTAGGATGGAGTAAGTTATTGGTTTCTATATGATGGACTAAGTGTTTATTCATATGTTTTTTCCAGGGGTTTTGAAAGGATAGGTATAATAGAGATTGGTCTATAGTTTGAAGGATCTGAAGTATCACCTGACTTGTAGATGGGGATCACTTTAGCACATTTGAAGGCGTTGGGGAAATAGTTCTTATCAAGGCATAGGTTGTATATATATATGTTAGGGTGTCTGTGATAACTGGAGCTGATAATTTTAATATTTAGAGAGAGAGAGAGAGAGAGAGAGAGAGAGAGAGGAGAGAGAGAGAGAGAGAGAGAGAGAGAGAGAGAGAGAGAGAGGAGGAGAGAGAGAGAGAAGAGAGAGAGAGAGAGAGAGAGAGAGAGAGAGAGAGAGAGAGAGAGAGAGAGAGATGGCCTCAAATAGATCAGTTATTTGGGCTGACCTTTCTCGGAAGCAATGCATGGTATCATTGTTTGTATTTCCGGAATGGCAGGGGAGGGGGAAAAAGCCACAATACATTGTTATACTGTCTACATTTTACCTTGGTGTAGACTGACAGCATAATACGATATGAATACACTTTTCAGAGGTAAAAAATGTATCTCTGTTGCGTAGTGTTTTGAAGATCCAGCTCTGTTTTGAAAACACTCCAGTGGAGAAAGAAAGCTGATTGAAATGCCAATAGTTGGTTCCTATCTCTCATGAATGTAGAGACTTAAAATAGAAAACGAAGTGATGACCATTACCAGTGTTTGTGACGTAACTACCCTAATATAACAGTTTCTCTCTCTTCTTGATGGCTTGAAACATAGTTTAGACAGAATCTGAATAGGGTTCCTGTTTCTTGCTTTAAACAGATCACGTAAAGGTGTATCAATCTTCACCTTCACCTGTCCTGTAGTCCCGCGGACAGTGGGGACACTACTGAAGATTTTGCAACCAGCTCCCTCTACTCCCATGGTCCCCCACCCTCCCTCACAGATTTTTAACCAAATGTATTAATACGCAATCTGCTATGGTGTATCAATACCATCGCTTATAAACCTTATTCTCAAAGCAATATGCACAAATCATTCGTGAAGGAAATGCTTCTCATCTCAAACTTTTGGATCATAAAACTGACATTCTTTTTTTGATTTCGTTTACATTGTTGTTGAGTGGCAAAACACTACATTTCACCTCATATGCTCCAATTTATATACCACATATTTGTGATGAGTATAGTAAAAGTACTTGTTGTTAGATGTCAAAGATCTTGGAAAAATGTTTGGGGTTTAAAAAACAACAACTGCCTCACCTTTTGTGACAATCCAATCCAATCATGTTGTTTATAGCCCTGCCAATCACACAGGCGACATTGAGGATGTCATCTCATCAAGTTTAAAACTCAGATTAAAGTTGTGCATTTATAATTGTACACATTAAAACAAGGTATAAATCTAACTATACTGTCCTTCCTTGTATCAATGCCCTGGTCAACCATAAAGGTCAGACCAGGATGGACACTGCATTGTGGGAAAAAACACATCAATCACACTTAAAATGTGATAAAACCAAAACCAGATTGCTTAAAACCACCTTATTGTTAGAGAAAAAAAAAAACTATACCCCTTCCATTCATATCAGATGGAAAAAGCCAGATTCTCTCAGGAAATTAAAAATGGTGTCTGGTGAAACATCACAAAGTGATAGCCTCCAGAGCTGAGAGTGAATCCGCACAAACCTAAAAGCCTTTCTTTCCTTATTGCTGAATCAGTTTTAGGGACAAGACAAATGTGCAATGTTTAGCAGTGTACACCAAGGCATCCTAAGGCAAGTGCTCAGAAAGCAGAGATTCCTTGGTGGTGGGACCATAGGCAGTGAAGGCCATCCCCTCCTCAGACTAGGATCCATCTATCAAAACCCTGGTGTAGGACGGATAAGATATACAAACTTCTTGGGAAAAGACCTCGTGCACCATCAAACAAGTGACATCTTTCTCATGAGTGGCAAAATCAAAACTGACAGCCGAGGTTTCCACTGTCCACATAGGCATCTCAGAGAACTTGGGGAAGTTGTAAATAACACCCAAAGCAATACCTGCCCCTGAAGATCAGGAAGGATCCGAATCCCCTAAGGAATGGTGGCAAAGGGAGATTTCTTGAACTTGGCCTGAAGCCAAGGATTGAAAACACAATTGTAAGCATGGTAGTTGTACTCTGAATACAGATTCATGAAGTAGTTCAGAGTCACCTTCAGGCAGCAGTTCTTCAAAGAGGCTTCTCTTGCTTTTATACACTATATGCAGGTGTTATTTGTAATGCTCCTAGACAAATTCTGAGCCCCTGGTGGTGGATGGGGTCGATAACATGAAGGTAAGAAGGCGTCACTGGTTCATAAACCTGATAACCATAGTCCAGTTTGGAGTGCAAGAATTTGGCCATTGTCACTGCTGTGGTGGTAGATTTTCCAAGAGAATAATAATAATAATAATAATAATAATAATAATAATAATAATAATAATAATAATATAATAATAATAATAATACATGGAATTTATATGGCGCTATATCTTGTAAAAACAAATCAAAGCGCTTGCACTCGACCCTCACAACAAACAACCAATGACAATAAATAATTCTAGCAAAATCGAAAGCACACACGCGCGCGCGCACGCGCACGCACACACACACACACACACACACACACACACACACACACACACACACACACACACACACACACACCTATGGAGGTTATACATTTTGACAGAATAGAGACAGGATGACAGAATGACAGGATCTGGAGAGTGTTTTCTAAGTTTGTTAGTGAAGTGGATGCACTTTGGCTTTCTGGCAGAAAGCTTGAATCTATTGTCCTCCGCCCATTCCTGCACCTGGTTCACACAAAGTTGTAGCTGTCTCCGAACTCCTGCAAAAGTTCTGCCTGTAGCATAGAGAGCAAAATCACCGACAAAAAGGGAACATTCCACACCCTGGATGGACCAACTTGATAATGATGTTATTTCAATGCTGAAGAGAGCCGGAGACAGGATGTTCCCTTTCAGTACCCTCATCTCTTGCTCAAAGATGTCAGAGAGCACAGCCCACTTATCTGCATAAGTCAGTCCCAGCTAAAACTAGTGCCTCCTTCCTTGTACCCCCACAGCCCCTCCCTTTTTTCCACCCTCCCCCACCACTCTCTCAAACCATGCACATTGGTATGGAAGGCTTAAGAGGTGGGTGGGTTGATAGACGGCAAAGCTTAGGTTATGTAAGATAAGCAGCTGCCTGCAGCAGGCTTCTTGACTCAACACAAACACACACACACACACACACACACACACACCACACACCACACACACACACACACACACACACACACACACACACACTATGATAGCCTAGATCAAGACAGCAAAATTGACACGATTTTCCTAATTTGATACCATAAAATATTTAAGGAAGTAAAAACTTAAAACATTAAGTTTACAATCCTAATTTTCTATCTATCTATCTACCCCTAGTCTGGCGACCGTGTGGGAACCCCTGAGGACTTTACAACAGGTTCCCTCCATTCCTCTCTCTGTTCTTCCTTTCTCAGTTTTGTTGAGTTCTAGGCCTGTCCATTTGCTGATGTTGTCCTCCCATCTCTTCCTTGGTGTGCCCTTTTTCTTCCTCCTTGGAAAGTGCCTTTTAGTATTGTTTTTGCAAGTCCTTTTGACTCTGTTACATGCCCATTTAATGTAAGTTTACGCTTCTTTACGATTGATAGACGGTTTTTGTAGGGACCAAAGGTTTGCTGGATTTTGTTATGGACTTCTTTGTTGCTTATGTGGTCTCTGTAGGAGATGCCAAGGAGTCTCCAGAAGCATTTCATCTCTACCGCCTGTACTCTCCTTTCTAAATCAGCAGTCAAGGTCCATGATTCACAGGCATACAGGAATGTGGATATGACAAAGAAGCATATTAGTCTGATCTTGGAGTTGTGTGAATTTTTTCTATCTTCCCAGATGGTGTTCCGTTTTGACAGTGCTTTATTATCTGTGCAATCCTGCACACTACCTCTGGCTTGGACCCCTTGTCTGATACAACAGCTCCCAAGTACTTGAAGCTTTGAACTGTTTCCAGCTTCTGGTTGTTGACCCTGATATCAATGCGGATGCCCTTAGCGTTATCGGTAATCAATTTGGTCTTCTCTGCACTGATTTCTAAGTCATATGTTTTAGAGGCCTTGTTCAGGTGTTCTGTTAGGCTGGCAAGCTCCTGTTCTGATCCTCCTAGTCCGTTAATGTCAACTGCAAAGCAGAGGTTTGTGATCGTTCTGCACCAATGCTGAGTGATCTTCTATGGTGTTCCAGTGCATCAGCCATGATTCTCTCTAGGAAGATATTGAAAAGAGTGGATGAGCGTAGACAGCCCTGCCTTACTCCGACTGTTGTTCTAAACGACTCTTCAATGTTGCTGTCGTAGTACACTGCACTGGTGGCCTTGTTGTACAGCTCTTTGATGACTCTGATCAGGTTTGCATTAATGCTGTACAAATTAATGGTTGCCCACAAAGCTGCATGCCACACCCTGTTGAATGCCTTCTTAAAATCAATAAATATGTGGTAGATGTGTTGTTGGTGTTGAAGGTACCACTCACAGAGTATTCTGAGGTTGAATATCTGTTCAGTTGTGCTACGCCCTGCTCTGAAACCTGCTTGTTCCTCAGCAATGATGGTCTCTGCTTGTGGCTTCAGTCTCTTCAGTATAATCTTATTCTGGCACTGCTGAAGGTTTCCTTTCTTCGTGAGGGTGATGATGAGTAACTATGTCCATGGTGTTGGCCATTTTCTGCCAGATCTTCTTGCAGATTTTTAGTAGACTGCCGAAGTCAAACTAAACTGAATTCAGAAAAAAATAATTGCGATCAATTTACGTCACTGGCATGGAAACCATCACTCTGAATACTAAGCAAAGAAGAGCAACCTGACAGGGAACATCCAATCCAGCTGGGGGCGTTGTTTTAACTCCTACACAATATGGAGATAATGATTTAAATTTACTTCTCCACAACAAGACACTTGCATATAGGGATGAAAATATTTCACACCACCACACAGCACTGACAAGCTGAAAATCAAAATCTGTGTGCTATTTTTTCTCCACTGTGACAGTTGAAAGGATGCCTACAGTTGTCACGTTTCCCCACCTTGAACTTTTTTCTGGTGTTATGCATCCCATCCCAGTTGGTGCTAGTTATAGCAGAAACTTAGGCACTTAAACTTGGTAAAAGGGAGGGGCTAATTTTAGCAATGGGTCAAGGAACTTAAGTAATGCTGGATTTGCCAGCTGCCTTGGTGCAGTGGTTAGTGCTTTGGAATCCGGACTAGAAGGTCGCAGGTTCGATTCCCATAAGCGTCATATGGATTTTTCGGACTCCAGCTGGCTCCTATCCAAAGTGTGTGTGCTGTGGGCTCAGTGGGGAGATTGGAACCAAACATTTGAGCTTCATCCACTTCACGGATGTAAATTTGAGAGTGTTGCTCAAATTACCTGACCAACACTGCAAATATTTGTATCTGTCAAGCCTGATTGACACCAGGATATATAATGACAGTAAGCATATAGTACAACCCTGTCAAATAGTCTCAAAGCAGATGCACTTCTACAGCAGCATCATTACATCATCCCCATTACCATTAATCATCATGCAATAATAAAAATCACCTCTGATTTGGTATCCCCCACTGCTCTGGTCTCATGGTGACCTCAGATTTGGTTTTATCATACACTTCTGTGCCTATGGTGAGTTTGTGTCAAAGCCTTTGGGGCTGGAGGTTCACAGGGAGATGGTTGTTGGAGGGATATTGTGGTTATTACCACCTCAGGTGGGTGATTTGCTCAGTCTGGCTCCACGACTGAGCTAATACTGTCATTTGTAGGGGGTTTAGTAGGTGGTGTCCTGCGTATGTTAGCTCAGAACAGGCACCTCTGAACACCACCAAAGTGACCCAGGAGCAATGCAGGGCCCCTCTGGCTGGTGGCCCCATGGCTAATATTGATTGGCTCCCTGTGGTCTCCTGACCCTGATGATGAGACACAACGAATCAGGGCATGGCTGTGGCCAGGGAATTAAAATGAGTGGCGTGGGAACTGCAGAACAAGGACGTTACAGAAGACTAGGCAGCAAAAAAAAAAAATGCTGGATTTGTGTGCTATGTATCATGCTATGTCGAAAGCAGGAAGTCAGTCCCTTCCATGCAATCAGTGCGTGAGGTCAGATTAAATCATTAGGGCTCAGGTACCAGCATCTGATAGCATTGGAAAGTGGGAGAAAATTACTGCTGTGAGAGTGTAGAACAAACCTGGACCTGAATCCATCCCTTTGCCAGAAAGCTGTTGAGGAGCAATGGCAAGCGACCACACAATTCCAAATCACATAGGCCTATATGATGCCTTATATCCAGGCAGTACCGTAGGTGTTCTCCAAATCAAAAAGGATGGCCACCACGTACTGCTTATTTATAAAGGCAATCCATACGGTCGTCTTCATTTGGACCACATGGTCCATGATGCAGCAATTCTTGTGGAAACCACATTGTTCCTTGGCCAGGAAGCCCTTTGCTTCAAGATGCTACATCAGGCAATGGTTAAACATCTTTTCCGGTAACTTGCAGACACAGCTGGTAAGCTTGATAGGTCTATAACTACTAGAGTCTCTAAGGTCCTTATTGGGTTTGGGGATAGGAATAACACAGGTTATCTGCCATGACAGATGGAAAACCCAGTCATCCAGATGTGGTTATAGACCCTCAGGTGGGTCTGCAGGCAAAATTTTAGGAGTGCTTTAAAAGATCATAATGGATCTCGTCAGGGCCTGCTGTGGTCTTGCTACATGACTGCAAGACACTTTTGATCTCAGATAAAGAAAATGGACGATTATACTTCTCATCATTGCAGGTCACAAAATTCAAAGAGGATTTTTCCCTCAGCTGATGTTGCATGACAGCAAAGTTAGAGAGGAGAATCCAAGCATTTGAGAGCAAGTGCCACAGAAGACTCCTCAAAATATCATACAAAGAACACACAACCAATAATTATGTGAAAGAAGAAATCAAAAAGCGTGTGGGCCCCCAAGATCCTTTGCTCTCCACCATAAAGAGGAGAAAGCTGATTTGGTTTGGTCACACCACAAGACACAACACCTTAGCAGAAACCATCTTGCAAGGAACAGTCGAGGGAAAGAGAAGAAGAGGCCGCCGAAAGAAATCATGGGTTGACAGCATCAAAGACTGGACTGCCCAACCCCTGCAACACCTCCTACTAGCCACACAGGATCGTGAAGCATGGAAAAAGATCTCTGTTACGTCTTCTCTCGTGTCCCCCCTACGTCCTTTGGGACATGGGACTAAGTGAGTGAGTGAGTGAGTGACGTTGCATTGGGGAGAGAGTAACATACCCCTGGGAAAAATATGACTGAAGACCTGCGGTGACACTCAGGCTCTCTGTCCAGCTTTATATGTGTAACCCACCAAAAAGTTTTCTTTAGGAAAGGGGACATAATTCTCGGGGGTTACCAGCAAGATGAACACCTGTGACCAAACTGCATACTCTTTTGAAGGGTAACAAAAGAGAATAGTGCTGATGTTTTTTTTCCTGTTCTGTGTAAACCAAAAATGGAATATTAGGAGGTGCTGTTTGTTTTTTGTTTGGTTTATGAACTATTTGTAGTCTGTATTAGGATTAAGAAAATTATAGAAACTTTTAATAGTCTAGGAAGGTCTAGGGATCTAGAAAGTTTTGCTGGGCTACTTCCTGTAAAATCTAAAGACAACTGGTAGTCCTATGTGATCTTTGAAAGAGCAAGTCACGTTTTTAGCTGTAGAAGTAGTTTATCTCTAGAAGTAGTTTATGCTGTTCACCCAAATAGTTAGGTCATCATCCTGTTTATTGTTAGATGAGTGTAAATTTTGATAGATTGTGTTTTGATTATTGTGGATAAGATGTTGATCCTTTTACCACATTCACCTGTCTCATAGTCCCACGGACCGTGGGGGTATCACAGTCCACATCTCCATCATCGCTTTCATCTTTGTCCTCTCTCTGCTGCCCTAACTCACCACTTTCTTCATCCTCTCTGCCTCCCTCAAACCTCCTACATATTTGTCTACACAATGTACAGTCTATCTGCCCAGATGGAAAGGCCGATTTTCTTTCTGATTTTATTTTTGAAAAAAACATAGATCTCATTTTTCTCACAGAAACCTGGTTAAAACCGCAAGGCCACGAGCCTAAAATACAACTGACGCCGCCTGGCTATAAGACTCTTTCCTTCCCCCGACTCTCCCGTGGAGGTGGCATTGCTGTCATCTACAAAGACACTCTGCATCCAGCGCTTTCTTTCTGCCACTCTCTTCCTTTCTCACCTGAATCTTTCGAAGTCTGTGAACTCAACCTTAGCTTACCCGGCCATTCTATTACTTTCTGCTGTCTGTACCGTCCACCTCCTAGTCGTAAGAACAATCTAACACCTTCAGTTTTCCATAAAGAGTTTCAGTCCCTCCTTGACCATTACAGCCTCTTTCCCAAGAAACTCATCATTCTCGGTGACTTTAACTTCCATTTCGACAACCAGTCTTCTCCTGATGTCAAGCGACTTTCTCTTTCCCTGTCTAACCATTCTCTTTCACAGCTTGTAAACGAACCAACACACAGATCAGGCCACATCTTAGACTGGCTAATTACCGATGCCTCACTAGACCTCATCACATCTATATCCGTCAGTAACGCACTTCTTTCCGACCATTCTGCCATTCTCTTCTCTCTAAACATCGCTAAGCCTATCAAAAAGAAAAAGTGCGTTACCCGTCGCAATCTCAAGGCCATTGATATTCCAACTTTCTCTTCTCAACCTGCCGAACGCCTATCAGAAACCCCTGAACATACTGACCCTTCTAAACACTACAATACGGTTCTTAGCCAACTGCTTGACGAGCATGCACCCCCTACTGACCATTTTCTGCCTGATCGGCCCTGTGCTTCATGGTACACTCACGATATCCTGGTCGCAAAACGCAAACGCCGACAACTAGAGCGGCAGTGGCGAAAGACAAAATCCCCTTTCTTATCCACTAAACTCTGTGATCAACATTTAAACCCATGGCTTCATTGACCCACAGGGTTGAAGTCAAATAGTCTAAAACACTCGGCTAGAACATCCATTAGGGCAAACAATCAAGCAAACAATAAAAAAGAAATAAAAAAGAGACAGTAGTAGTCGAAACAACAAAAAATGCAAATATAACAACATGAAATATTATTCCTTAAAGATGTTGCCGATCTGTCCCAAACGTGTCCTGGTGTTGATGCTCTTCCATACCCAAACATCACCAGCTTTTCTGTCGAGAGGCTAAATGTATCAAACTGTGACATAAATAAAAAATATCCATTCACAGCACATCAAGGAGCAGTGTTTGGGATATGTGGTGCTCTAAACAGTTTCTGCAAATTGCATGTGGTGGTTCCTCTCAATATGTATATTGTTGCTCACCTTCATCGGATAAGCTATTGGTGTGAGAACAGATTTTGGGAAGCGGTGGTTGTTTTTGAGCATAGCAAAAACAGTTATACTTATTTGCACATGTGTCAGTGTTCTATACACGGCTTTCAAGATACATATATTTATTCAAGAACAAATTCTATGTTTGTTTCCTTTTGGAACAATCCTGCAGTCAGGTTTAATTTCACAGCAAAGAAACGCCACAACTTTGTCATGAGAAGATGCTCTGCTGATTCTGGGTATGTGATAGCACCATTCCTGTTAAACTTAGACACATATAACTTTTCAGTAGGAATTGCAGTCCCTAGAAGACGTGTCATCATGGTCACTGTTCAAAAGTCGTTTTACAATTATGAATTGTGGATGATAACAAGGATGGTGTACACAATGTTCAATTCAACTCAGCAAAAAAGTGTACACATT
Source organism: Stramonita haemastoma (assembly GCA_030674155.1). Classification (NCBI taxonomy): domain Eukaryota; kingdom Metazoa; phylum Mollusca; class Gastropoda; order Neogastropoda; family Muricidae; genus Stramonita; species Stramonita haemastoma. Next base: position 34,383,916 of record CM060347.1, on the reverse strand, counting down.
GCTCTTGGCTTTCATAATACAGTGATAAATATCTTTCCAACTTCCTACCTTGAAATAAGGGATTTTGATAACAGAGGTGTTTTCATGGGACTGCAGTTGTACTATTCTTTTCAGTCTATGACAGTTATGTCTCTGAAACTGCCCAAAGGATTGCTGAACTGCTCCACAGATCACTATGTCACATTTCAGCGGCATGTGCACTGTAACCTGAAGCCAGAGTGTGCAGATGGACATGATGAAACAGAACACTGTTCCTTTAGCAGTCCCAGTTGTCAGGGCAAGGTAGCTTCACACAACAAGTGTTTCAAATTTATCCGTATTGATACACCGACATACCATACACTAGCAGACACTGTTTGTCGTAAGGAAGGTGGTCTATTGGCTTCAATAAAAACACGAAGAGAACAGGAAGATTTCTTGCACCTTTTTCGATACTATTTTATTTTTGAAGTATTTATAGGTTATTCTTCTGCTGGGTTATCACTGTCTTTTGAGTATAGTAAATTTTTCAAATGGTCTGATAACACTGTAGTTTATGACATGAATCATTTTATTTTGCAACAAGGTCATCCTTCAAGAAATCTTATTGTTATGAGGCTTGAGTCAATGGCTTTAATGCCTTGGAAATCAATCAGATCCCATGGACAAATAGTGTGTGAAATCAAAACACACACAAAAAATGTCACTTCTGCACATATTGAGCCCATACGTATACAGTCATTCTGGTTCATTTTAACACAGACCCAACAGGTTTTAGCTGTGTGTCCAGGGAATCAAGTTACACACTTCTTTTTACTTCAAGCTTGTAGAACAGTTTACTCACAGCTTGGCAAACCTCAGGAACTGCTAATAATATGACCATAGTTTCAAAAAAAGGTCCTCAACATGAAAGTATTACATTTACATGTGATGATGAGGTCACATCAATACCTCACAGCCTAACATGTGACTTCAGACAGGATTGTCCAGACTCCAGTGATGAGTCTTTCTGTAACCATCCTCTGTGCAATGGGTTTATGTGCTCTAATGGTCAGTGTGTGTTAAAGGAACAACGTTGCAATGAGTATTCTGACTGTCTGGATGATTCTGATGAGGTCAGTTGTGGAGGGGATAGTAGTTACCATGCACCAGCTAAGAGAGTGATCAATGCATTGAACATAATGTATGTTGTTTATCCTACTCATGACAAAGAGGAAGCTGGACAACTACGTTATCTTATTGCTTTAGATGGTACAGGCTACTTTGTTAAGCTGGCCATCAACCCTAATGATTCTTGTCCTGACAGTCATTATCGATGCAACTTAGCCTCATCATACTGCTTACCTATCTATACACGATGCAACAGTGTTTCTGACTGCCTTTATGGAGAGGATGAACAAGATTGTGACATGGTGGCATGTGAAAGTTTCTACAAGTGCCGAGATTCCACAGTCTGTGTGCATGGAGATCAGCTGTGTGATGGC
>CM060347.1:34374953-34377453 GCA_030674155.1 Stramonita haemastoma | reverse complement strand
GGTGTTGTGTCTTGTGGTGTGACCACACCACATCAGCTTTCTCCTCTTTATGGTGGAGAGCAAAGGCTCTTGGGGGCCCACACGCTTTTTGATTTCTTCTTTCACATAGTTATTGGTCTTGTGTTCTTTGTATGTTATTTTGAGGAGTCTTCTGTGGCACTTGTTCTCGAATGCTTGAATTCTCCTCTCTAACTCTGCTGTCAGAGTCCATGATTCACAGCCATATAGGAGGATAGATATCACGAGGGATTTGTAAAGGTGGTCTTTGGTGCAGAAGCTGATGTTGTTGCTTCCGATGATCCTCTCGAGTCTGAATAGAGCAGATGTTGCTGTTGCAATGCGAAGCTTTCACTTCATTGTTTGATGTGCCATCTTTTGTTAGGATGGAGCCTAAGTATTTGAATTGGCTCACCTCTTCTAGTATTTCTCCATTTATCTTTATTTCCGTGATGTCATTACTCGCGCTGTTGACCATGATTTTTGATTTCTCTGTACTGACCTCCATGTTGTATATGCTCACTCGATCTGTTAAATTGTCTGTGAGGATTTGCAGTTCTTGTTTGCTGCTGCCCATGAGGTCAATGTCATCTGCAAATCTGAGGTTGCAAAGGGGTCTTCCACCAATGGAGATGGAAGTGTGGTGGTTTTGCAGTGTCTCTGTCATAATGTTTTCGAGAGCCCTGGCGAACCCCAACCGTGGTCTTGAAGAACTCGCCCACGTGATTGTTCATGAACACTGCACTTTTTGCGTTCTCCTACAGAGCCTTGATGACTTCAATTAGGCAGCTGTCAATGTTGAAGTGCCTGAGTACTTGCCAGAGGCCGTCATGCCATACCCTGTCAAAGGCCTTTTTGAAGTCTATGAAATTGTGGTACAAGTCTTTTTGGTGTTGGAGATGCTTCTCTATCAGAATTCTCAGATTGAAAATGTGTTCCATTGTGCTGCGTTTTGGTCTAAAGCCCGCTTGTTCTTCTGCCAGGAGTTATTCCGCTTGGTTTTTCAGTCTGTTGAGGACTACTTGCAGCATGATCTTGCTAGGATGACTTATGAGACTGATGGTTCTGTAGTTCTGGCATTGCTTGAGGTTTCCTTTCTTTGGCAGGGGTATTACAAGAGACTGTGTCCATTCTTTTGGCCATTCTTTGGTGTCGTGGATCTTCTGACAAAGTTCTGTAAATCGCCTTGCTGTTTCATTCCCTCCATTTTTTATGAGTTCAGCTGGGATGTTATCGATTCCAGGGGACTTCCCCTTCTTCAATTGTTTAATAGCTGCATCTACTTCACACCTTAGTATTGGTGGGTCTTTATCTTGGTGTTCAGGGGGTTTGTCAGAAACTATGTTGGTATCTGGGCGTAGTGGGTAAATTGTACAATCCCTCACAGTATTCTGTCCAGCGTTGGAGGATGGCATTGTTTTCCGTTAAAAGATTTCCTTCTTTGTCTTCAATAACAGAGGCTTTAGGATGTGTCGTTTTCGTTAGTACTTTCAAAGTGTCGTAAGCTGTTTTGCTGTTTCCCTTGGTCATTCCAGCTTCGATGTTGTTGCATTGTTCTTCTATCCACGCTTCTCTGGCTTCTCTCATCTTTTTCCTCACTTCTCTGTGGCTATCCATGTACTTCTTGTAAGCTTCTTGACTTGTGAACTTTTGTTTTTTAAGTTCTCTTCTTTTGTCGCAGAGGTCAAGAACCTCATTTGTCACCCAGGGTTGTTTCTTTGTTCTGCTTCTTCCTAATGTTTCTTCTGCTGTTGTCGTTAGCACTTCACCATATGTCTATTCACCCCCAAAAAACAAAATGCATGCTTATCACCACCAGACAAAAGCGACAAAATTTACCTCATAAACAGTTTCCAATCCATATAAGAAAGGAAGCAATTGAACAAACCTCTCATCACAAAGTTCTAGGAGTACCAATTGATGAAAATCTCAGCTGGTTCTACCACATATCTCATCTATGCAAATATTTGTCCCAAAGAGTATACCAATTGACTAAAAATAAACATTTCCTTGACCACAATTCAAGGAAATTATTCTTCCAAGCTTACATACAATCATCAATAGATTATGCCTCAACCCTCTGGGATTCTGCCAGTGCAAACACTATGAAACCGTTACTAAGTCTGTATAAACGTGCTCTCAAAGTTATCCTCCAGAAGAAAACAATCTTACTTGAAGTGGATTATACTCAGTTAAATATTCTCCCCCTACAACAAAGACTAAAATATAACAAAGACATTTTAGCGCCGAAGCCTACAGATATGATAAACCCAATTAGAGGCCCCCTGGTGCTCACCTAAGTGGACACTGACCCTTCCCTCCCAGATAACCATCTCTAGACAGGCAAGAAGTCCAGCTGTGCAAGAGACCCAGTCCTCAGCATGGCATCGTTTATTCTGTACACGTCACTTTCTAAGGTGACTGCAAGGAGGAAGCAACCACCTTACGATCCCATGAGTTTGAGCCTCTGGTATACACACATGTGAGTACTCATCTACTATTA
>CM060347.1:34367453-34372453 GCA_030674155.1 Stramonita haemastoma | reverse complement strand
TCATTGATTCTTACTTCATATTTTGTTTCTGAATGAGTGCCTTTTTATAACATTACCTTAATATTGTATCTCTGTCGTATTCCTTACCTGTTGTTGTTCTTTCCCCCCTTTTATCAAAATCTTATGTTTTATGGGACTTATTTTGATGATAGATGGTGGTGGATTGATGTTTTTAGTCATTTAACCTCATCATATTCTCATGTTTACTCTTTAATTATTGCGCCTTTTCTTTGTTTTGTTTTGTTTTGTTTGTTCCTTGTTTTTCTGGCTTTTTTTTTTTTATTCAACTCAAAATCATCATTGATTCTTACTTCTCTTTTTCGTTTCTGAATCAGTGACTTTTATAACATTACCTTAATATTGTATCTCTGTGTTAATTCTTGCCTGTTCTTTGATGCTTGGTATGGTTCCTTACTTTTGGTATTTGGATCATTATAATTGTTGATTTTATTTATATTTTTATTGGCAGTATCTCCCCCCCCCCCCTCCAATATTAGTTAAAAAAAAGTTTTCCCCCGTTTATCCAAATGTATGATTTATATCACATGTATAACTTTTGACAGATGGTGGTGGATTGATGTTTTCAGTTGTTTATTCCATCTTGTTCTCTTGTTTGCTCTTTACCTATTAACACTTTTCTATTCTTCCATAATCAAAATCTTTTTATTGTGACTTCTGATTTTTATCTTCTGATCGAGTGCATTTTTATTACCTTATCATATATAGTGTCCTTATTCTTGTGTGTTGTTTGGTACTGCGTAAAATTTTATTGTTTAGTATCTTTTCATCTTGATGTATCCCTGAAAAGGGCGGGGACTGGATGTAAAAAAGCACACGAGTGCTTATCTATTATCCTCGAATAAAATACTTTGCCTTGCCTTGCCTTGCCTTGCCTTGCCTTGCCTTGCCTTGCCTTGTCTCTCTCTATGTCTCTATGTCTCTGTCTCTGTCTCTGTCTCTCTCTCTCTATCTCCCTTGTCATAAGGCCAAGATGAGCAATGACAATAAACTGTTAAAGCGTTAAAGCGTCTCTCTCTCTCTCTCTCTCTCTCTCTCTCTCTTCTCTCTCTCTCTCTCTCTCTCTCTCTCTCTCTCTCTCTCTCTCTCTCTCCTCTCTCTCTCTCTCTCTCTCTCTCTCTCTCTCTCTCTCTCTCTCTCTCTCTATTTCAATATAACTCAAGATGCAGGCAGTAAGCATTGTGTTGCATTTTATTTTCATCCAATTGCAACAGGTTTAACCAGTAACTATTGGTATCTGTGCATGAGTTGACATGAAGTGGATGTGTACCTAAATCACTGTATACCATTTTACTTAGTGCTCTTTGAGTTATTACTAAAAATCCTATAGATACCATCAAATGATTTTTTCTGGATATGTTCTAATCTGTTATACCCCATAGTTCTGATGAATACAGACACACTGGCTGAATCTTGGTATTGAATTTTTTTAACTTTAAATGTACAAACGTTCTTTTTATATACCAATGAAAGACATCGTTTACCTGCATTATTGTCTTCCTTTCCTTAGTGACAAGATGTTCTGTATCCAATTTACAGCAAATCTTTGTTGTAAGACTGAACTCTAAATGGCAATACTGATTCACGACTTCTAACCTAATGCCCTTGTTCTACCACTGTTCATGCTTTGAAAGAAGCCCTCCTTTCCTAAAAGGTATCACTTCAGTTTTATCAATATTAACACTCAACTATAGATCATGACAGCAGTCTTAACATGTTTTTCTTGATGTTGTGAACCTCTTAGAGCTGTTGAAACAAGTTCAGCATCGTCTGAAAACAGCATAATAAAGATATCCACAATATTAGGCAATAACTGGACTCAATGTACTAATTTTTCATTCATATCATTAGCTAGCTAGTCAATGATTATTGCGAACAACGTTAGACTCAGAACGCAACATTGCCTGCCTCCTATTGGACATTAAAAAGACCCCTGATAATTAGTTTTATTTGATAGATTGATAGATAAATTGTTAGATTCACAAAAAAGAAAGGTGTCGTTACTAAATCTGGCAATTCCTGTGAAGTAGCCCTTACTAGCGTCATCAGCAAAAAATATACTTACATTCTGAATAACAGATTAGCTAAATGGGCTGAAGACAATGAAAAGCTAGTTGAAGCACAAGCTGATTTTCGTGGAAAATAGACTACTATAGATCATAATATATTTACCCTTTGCATTATTGTTTAAAGATACTTGCACTCAAATAAAAACAAAAACAACTATCTGTAGCATTTGTCAATTTTTGAAAAGTGTTTGAATCTGTAAATTGTAATATCTTATGGACTACTTTCCTGAAGACTGGAATAAACAACACACTATATATGGCACAAAGGAATATTTATAAATCAGCCTTGGTATGTGTAAGTGCAATATAAGATTATTCTGAATACTTTGAATGTCCAAAGTAGTAAAGCAGGGCTGCATTTTAAGCCCACCATATTTTTGTTGTTGTTACACATGATTTACATATTGGCAAGCGAGCGTCTTAACCATCCTGCAACCGTCCTTCGTACCCAGCCTCGCCCTTTCTTCCTAGTTTGACGAAAAAATCGAACTGAATGTCAAAGTCATTCGGATGAAACTATAAACCGAGGCCCCGTGTACGAATGCACGGATAACATCTTGCGTACACGTTAAAAATCCGTTCCGCCTTTCGGAAGAGTAGGCCATCGTGTGCCGGTAGGAGCGGATGACAAAATTATAACAAACCAGCATGCACACAGGTGTCGTGTTTAGACACCATCCCTGAGGAAAAATCGGGGGTGGAGTCCCAGGGCGGCTCGGGGTTGTAGGCCATCTGGCAACGTTCTGGTGGCTCCTGCGACGGTACTGGAACCATTCGTATCGGTCATTGCCTTTCCAATGGATCATTCCAGTGCCGTGGAGAGGGGGGGTCTGCTGCATGGGTAACAGCTTGCCCTCCATCCTTACCTACCCAGGCTTTGCACTCTAAAGACTAGAGCGCAACTCCATAGTCTTCCGAGACTGACGGGTGCCTACTACTACTACTACTACACATGATTTAGCCTCTGAGATAACTAAAAAAAAAGGAAAACACAATATTGAAATTATTCGAAGAGACACTGAGGTATTTTTACTACTGTTTGCAGACGATATAATTATCTTGTCTGACACTGCACTAGGTTTACCAAACCTACTAAATATTTTAAAGGAAGTGGCAGATCACCTAGATTTAGCTGTCATTATGGATAAAACAAACATATTTTTTAAGGATAGGTGGACATTTTATCTGCTTAAAGAATGTTTTTTTTAAGTGCTGGTGAAAGTAGTGAATTGTTTCAAATACCTAGGGATTCTATTTCAACTATGCTAAGGCTAAATTCTGCATGGCATGAATCTTGCAGGAAGGGGAAAAAGGTATAATCAATATCTTAAAAATATTACAAAAGCTGGATTCAGTAGACTGTTCTTTATCTTAGAAAATGCTTGATGTTCAAATAGAACCTTTTTCTAACATATGCATATGAAATATGGAGATTTACTTTTAATTCCTAAATAGAAAAAAAAGTAATAACTTGCTGTCAAGCGTTTTTAACAAGTCCGAATCCATTGTCAAGTACTGAACTATATTGTGAAACAGGAAGATATCTTTGACACATCAGAAGTCTGTTAAGACTATAAAGTATGCTCAAAGTATTGAAACTTCCGCAGTCATGTTCATAAAGCCATTCCTATAACATGATGGTTATACAAATGGAGTTGGATAAGGAAAATATTTACCAAGTCAAAAATGTTTTGTCAAAACATGGTTTTGTTATTATGTAGTTGTGTCAAGCAGTCGGTAACGGGCAGGAGTTTATATTTTTAGTATAAAGACAGTCTTAATTGTTCATTTAACATAAAATTGAAGGGGATGAAGAGCACAGTCAAAAGTGTACAACAGGCAAGTGATCTTTTATCTTAAAGGTTTTTTTTCCTAGTGCTACCTAGTGTATTCGTTGTAACTAATAGTATCAAAGGTGAGACAATGTCCCCAACCACTTGTGCTTTGTCTTCATATGACAAAGACAGAACCATTGCCATGAGAGAGAGAAAAACACTTACACTTAATAAAACTCATTCTTCCAAGAGACACGATTAGTGTTTAACTTTGTCAGATAGTAGTCTCCTTATCTTCTCTTGTTCAATTTATACCATTAAATGTGTCTGGTGAAAAGTAATGATATGTTCTTTCCAGCTTGTCTTGTGGGCCATACAACTTGGTTTGCATGGTTATCTCCTTTGTACACACAATTTTCCACAGGAAATGCATCTATAAAGGTTGTGTTCACCAGCGTTTATTATTGTTTTTTGTTTTTTTTTACCACAGGTACAGAGAGTAGAAAAAACAATTATTTCAGCTTTGTAGACATCTGGTGATTCAGCTTGTGCCCAGTGCAGAATCTTACAATGACGACCTATTCCTTTCTTTTGAGACAGTGGTAATCAGTTGAGACTGTGGTAATCAATCTACTCTACTCTGGGTCAGGCTATTAATTCATGGTTGTTTTATTTTCACAGGAGATAAAGACTGTTTTCACGCTGTTTGTTCTCTGTATGTTGTTTTGCAAGTTCATCAGCCTGTAGTTGTCAAGTATACCACAGTGGGCATGGACCCATTGCAGAAGTTACGGTTTTTTTTTTTTTTTGTGTGTGTGTGTGTGTGTGTGTGTGTGTGTGTGTGTGCGTGGTGCGTGGCGTGCGTGCGGTGCTGGTGCGTGCGTGTGCGTGGTGTGGTGTGCTGCGTGTGGTGGTGGTGTGTGTGTGTGTGTGTGTGTGTGTGTGTGTGTGTGTGTGTGTGTGGTCTTTGACTTAACATCTGTTCCCTTAATGTGGTATTAGATGAGGGGTTGGGGGTGGGATGTTGAGATGAGGGCATCAAAGTGAAAAGATGCATGCTCATGAATATAAAAACTGTGCGTGTCAAAAAACTGATTTCAAACAATACAAACTATATGTATGAAAATGGCCAAAAACT
>CM060347.1:34349953-34362453 GCA_030674155.1 Stramonita haemastoma | reverse complement strand
TGACAACCTGTTAGGAAAATAAACTTGCCCGTTTCTCATTGTGTCACATCCTGCAGTCTACCATTTCAGTTTTTGATAACTTTGCACAGAACTGTCCGATTTTCATCTGTTTTTTTCATTAAATAGCCTTTTATTGCATATTAATAACTTGTTAATAACTAAAAATTGACCACTGGTGCAATGCGACCCCTTATGTGGTGAAGCGTCACATTTGATCAATCTCGATCAGCAAGAACTGAATGGCATTCATCACGAAGATACGCTGTAAATCAGTTTAGAACTACTGCATGAATACAAAAGAATAGTATACAATTTATAAGCAGCAGTGTATTATCCAGCGTATCAAAGGCTGTACTTCAGTCTACTTTGACTACAACGGAATTGTTTAAACAATTTGCTTTAGCATGAAAATAGTTAAAGACGTTGTGTACAGCTTTTTTCTGAAGTACTGTGTTTTTCCTGTTAGTTGATTAATTTTATTCTAGGGGGTTGTTTTGGAACAAGCAAGACTGAAATTGTTTCAAAACACCCTTTCCAAGAATATTTAAAGCAAAAGAGAAGTTGAAAACCGGCATGTAGCTCTTTAAGTCATTCCAGTCTTCTCAATATATTTACAACAAGAGAATGAATAGTGCTTGTTTGATATATAAAAGAATACTTGTATAAACAGACGATTTATGATAGAAGTAACCATTAGTACAAGATCTGAGATGAACTATTTCACAAAAGTAGTTGCACTGATGACAGTTACCTTCACATCAGTCAGCTGTATACGAAGCTGGCTTGCATACTGTGTTAGCTGCGCACAGTTTAGCCTAGGTCTAATGTGATGAAGTTACACAATGCAAAGTAACATTATTATAGGCAGAGTACTACAAAATGCTCAACGAAGGAAAGCATTATACATCACCATATCTGACAGAAAATATCTGAAAGTAAATACACAGGCGTTTTACCATCAAGCATACAAACTTGGGAGCTAGGTACACCTATTGTAAATGACTATAATGTCCTGTGAAAACATCACAGAATAACTGCTAGAACTATTTTTCTTAAAGGGGCAAAATCATTTAACGAATGCTATTCAAAACTCACAGGGGGGCGGATAGCCTAGTGGTCAGAACATTGCGCTGGCAATTTGAAGACCCGGGTTCGAATCCGGTCGAGGAAATTTTCTTCCTGGAGTTAACATCAGTGCTGACTCCACTCTCCCCAAAAGTCCTTCAGATGCGACTTTAAACCGAGGCCCCGTGTGCGAACGCACGCAGAACATCTTGCGCACACGTTAAATCCTGTTCCGCTTTTCGTAAGAGTAGGCCATCGTGTGCCGGTGGGAACAGATGACAATATTTACAAAAACTGCATACACACGGGGACCGGATGAAAAAAAGCACATGTTGCTTATTCTGTTATCCTCGATATAAAAGAATAAATAAATAAATAAATAAATAAATAAATAAATAAATAAATAAACCATCGGTCCATATATGTGTTTCCTGACATTGTGAAGAAGAAAACGAGGAAGAGGCAGCATACACCACCAGCGCTGTGTCTGCATTAAACCTGGAAACGACTTTTGTGCAACAACCAAGTCAAGTCAAGTCAAGTCAAGTCAACATTTTATTTTCAGATGGTACATTGAGTAAGCATCGATTTGCTTTTTTTTATCAAGCCATCTATCTAAGGAAAAAACAACAACAAAAAACAGAACATCAAGAAAAAAAAAAAAATAAAATAAAACAGAGAAAAACATTTCACAGACAATAATTAACCAACATGATTTCAACAGCCTCAAAAATACAATACGCCTATAGAAAATATAAGCAAGCACCACGAACAATGAAAACTGAAAAAAATAAACACAAAAAAAACACACACAAAAAAACACTCAAAACTCTCTCTCTCTCTCTCTCTCTCTCTCTCTCTCTCTCTCTCTCTCCTCTCTCTCTCTCTCTCTCTCTCTCTCTCTCTCTCTCTCTCTCTCTCTCTCTCTCTCTCTCTCTCTCTCACACCACACACACACACACACACACACACACATACACAGAGTTGCAATGTTGCTAATACCATTATTTAAGACTTAAAGAAAAGAATCAATGAAAAGTCAATAAGCAATTTATGTCAGATTACAGTATCTGCATACTTCAGTTCATACATTATATATTACAAAGATGAAAAGAAAAAACAACAAACGCAACAATACCAGTGGTTGATACCCATCTCCACTGAGAGGAACCATAAGCACTAACTCACTCACTCACTCACTCAGTCCCATGTCCCATAGGACGTAGGGGGGACATGAGAGAAGACGCAACAGAGATCTTTTTCCATGCTTCACGATCCTGTGTGGCTAGTAGGAGGTGTTGCAGGGGTTGGGCGGTCCAGTCTTTGATGTTGTCAACCCATGATTTCTTTTGGCAGCCTCTTCCTCTCTTGCCCTCGACTGTTCCTTGCAGGATGGTTTTTGCTAGGGTATTGTGTCTTGTGGTGTGACCAAACCACATCAGCTTTCTCCTCTTTATGGTGGAGAGCAAAGCTCTTGGGGGCCCACACGCTTTTTGATTTCTTCTTTCACATAGTTATTGGTCTTGTGTTCTTTGTATGATATTTTGAGGAGTCTTCTGTGGCACTTGTTCTCGAATGCTTGGATTCTCCTCTCTAACTCTGGTGTCAGAGACCATGATTCACAGCCATATAGGAGGATAGATATCACAAGGGATTTGTAAAGGTGGTATTTGGTGCAGAAGCTGATGTTGTTGCTTCTGATGACCTTCTCGAGTCTGACTAGAGCAGATGTTGCTGTTGCAATGCGAGCTTTCACTTCATTGTTTGATGTGCCATCTTTTGTTAGGATGGAGCCTAAGTATTTGAATTGGCTCACCTCTTGGAGTGTTTCTCCATTCATCTTTATTTCCGTGATGTCATTACTCGCGCTGTTGACCATGATCTTTGATTTCTCTGTACTGACTTCCATGCCGTATGGGCTCGCTGGGTCTGTTAAATTGTCTGTGAGGATTTGCAATTCTTGTTTCCAGCTGCCCATGAGGTCAATGTCATCTGCAAATCTGAGGTTGCAAAGGGGTCTTCCACCAATGGAGATGGAAGTGTGGTGGTTTTGCAGTGTCTCTGTCATAATGTTTTTGAGGAAGAGGTTGAAGAGTACAGGTGAGAGAAGGCAGCCCTGGTGAACCCCAACCGTGGTCTTGAAGAACTCGCCCACGTCATTGTTCATGAACACTGCACTTTTTGCGTTCTCCTACAGAGCCTTGATGACTTCAATTAGGCAGCTGTCAATGTTGAAGTGCCTGAGTACTTGCCAGAGGCCGTCATGCATACCCTGTCAAAGGCCTTTTTGAAGTCTATGAAATTGTGGTACAAGTCTTTTTGGTGTTGGAGATGCTTCTCTATCAGAATTCTCAGATTGAAAATGTGTTCCATTGTGCTGCGTTTTAGTCTAAAGCCCGCTTGTTCTTCTGCCAGGAGTTTTTCCGCTTGGTTTTTCAGTCTGTTGAGGACTACCTGCAGCATGATCTTGCTAGGATGACTTATGAGACTGATGGTTCTGTAGTACTGGCATTGCTTGAGGTTTCCTTTCTTTGGCAGGGGTATTACAAGAGACTGTGTCCATTCTTTTGGCCATTCTTTGGTGTCGTGAATCTTCTGACAAAGTTCTGTGAATCGCCTTGCTGTTTCATTCCCTCCATTTTTTATGAGTTCAGCTGGGATGTTATCGATTCCAGGGGACTTCCCCTTCTTCAGTTGTTTAATAGCTGCATCTACTTCACACCTAAGTATTGGTGGGTCTTTATCTTGGTGTTCAGGGGGTTTGTCAGAAACTATGTTGGTATCTGGGCGTAGTGGGTAGTTGTACAATCCCTCACAGTATTCTGTCCAGCATTGGAGGATGGCATTGTTTTCCGTTAAAAGATTTCCTTCTTTGTCTTCAATAACAGAGGCTTTAGGCTGTGTGGTTTTCGTTAGTGCTTTCAAAGTGTCGTAAGCTGTTTTGCTGTTTCCCTTGGTCATTCCAGCTTCGATGTTGTTGCATTGCTCTTCTATCCACGCTTCTTTGGCTTCTCTCATCTTTTTCCTCACTTCTCTGTGGCTATCCATGTACTTCTTGTAAGCTTCTTGACTTGTGAACTTTTGTTTTTTAAGTTCTCTTCTTTTGTTGCAGAGGTCAAGAACCTCATTTGTCACCCAGGGTTGTTTCTTTGTTCTGCTTCTTCCTAATGTTTCTTCTGCTGCTGTCGTTAGCACTTCTTTGATATTGTTGGCCAATGTGTCCACATCATTGTCGATGGCTGTGAGTGCGGCGAACTTTCCTCCAATGTTGGCTTGGAAGATCTCAACCACTGTTGGGTCTTTGAGTCTTTCCAGGTCAAATCTTATGCGTGGGCTTTTTGGCTGTTGTTTTGCTTTCAGTTTCAGCCTGATGGTGGTAAGTACAAGGTCGTGGTCACTGCCAATGTCGGCTCCTGGGAATGTTCTTGTGTTTGCCTTGTTTATGCTGGATTTGAATCTTTGGGGTGACAGAATGTAATCAATTTGATTATGAATCAGACCATTTGGTGAGTGCCAGGTTGATGTTCTGGATGGCTTGTGAGGGTGGAGTGTGTTAGCCAAAGTCAGTTTGTGCCTCTTTGCGAATTCCAGCAGCCGCTGTCCTCTGTCATTTGTTTCTCCCAGTCCAAATCGTCCTGTGGTTCCTGCCCAGGTGTCATAGGCATCAGGTCCCACCTTAGCATTCCAGTCGCCTTCCACAATAAGGATGTCTTTTTTGGGCATTTTGGAGATGACGTTTTCAAGCTCTACATAAAATTCTTCTATCTGATCATCATCGTAGTCAGATGTTGGAGCATACACTTGGATGATGGTGAGATTCTGGGGTTTTGCAGAAACTCTGATTGAGATGAGTCTGCTGGATACTGGTGTGCAGCTGATGATGCTTGACACAATCTCTTTCCTGACAATAAAGCCTACACCATGTTGATGTAGTTTCTCTTCTCCGCTGTACCATATTTTGTGGCCGTTTTGCGTGGTTGTTTCTCCGAAGCCAATCCATCTGACTTCCGCAAGCCCTAAGATGTCCCATTTATGCCTCTGTAATTCATGTGTAAGTTCCTGTACTCTTCCTGTTTGGTACAGAGTCCTTACATTCCATGTACCAATGGTTGCCCCTTTATCTGGAAGCTTTAGAGTTGGTTCTGCCCCAGTAGCACACTTGTCACTCCCACCCTGGAGGCTTGCAGTGGGTAGCGCGGTCGTTGTTGATCCGGGCCTCGACCGATCTGGCATGTCTTTCTGTTTTGTTTTTCTCATCATGTCCTTGCAGTGGGCTTGAGGAAGCTCGGTGGTGCCCATCTCCTCTCCAAGACTCCTACTGGTGGGTAAGAATGCACCAGCCCCTCACAACGTTTCGCCCGCCAGTAGAAGCGGTTACCGGGGTGTGGGTGGGTTAAGGACCTGGACCCAGAAGTGAGAGTTGAGTGCCAAGTGAGGACCAGTGCTCCCGTCCATCCCGAAGGATGCTACTGCCAGGTTTACAAAGGTACCACCTCTCCTTAAGCACTCCATACACCCCAAGCACTAACAAGTATACAAATAAACAAAAAAACAAGGAAACAAACAAAGACAACAAAAAACCAAAAGACAAAATAAACAAAAACAGTAAAGGGGAGGGGGATGGGAAGGATGGGGAGGGGATATCAAGGAGGAAGGGGAAGAATACAAACAGCAAATGGAAGAATTAGAGAAATGATTTATGATTATATTAAAAAAAATAATAATAAAACCTATACATACAACAAAAACAAAAAGAACCCGCAAATAAAACAAAAACAAACAACCCCCCCCAAAAAAAAACAAAAAGAAAAAAAAGAAAAAAAGGAACAGAAAAAGAAAAAAAAAGGGCCTTATCCACTAAACAAAGTAATATAAATGTAATAGTGCTAATAGTCCCATCAATAAAATAATAGAATAAATTCATAATCCATTTATACTGAAACTATTGAACTGGGTAAGAAAATTGCATGAGAAAAATGTCTCCAATCTAGTCATCAGATCAGTGGTTTAGTTTTTTCCTTTTGAATTTGCGGAATGTACACGTGTTTACATACATCACATGTACCCTTTCCTGTTCATAAATAAATTTAGAAAAAAATAACAAAAATTGAGGAGAAAAAAAAAATCATTAAAAAAATAAAATAAAATAAAATGTATTTCTCCTCCTTCCCCCCCCTCCACATACATATAGCAATCAAGGTGTAGATTTTTCAGTCATCATAAACCACATGTGAAAGACTTTTAGGGTGAGCAGAGAGTACCGTTATCTTTAATCTAATTTAAATATTGTTGATTGGATTCATGGTTACATCTTAAACATTTTTGCGTAAGTGCATTAAGTGATTTTTCAACTGATTTTTGAACTGATTTTTATTTTTGATACATTTTAAACATTTTGGGAGTTTGTTCCATAAATCACTACCTGAAATATAGATAGCTTGTTTTGTAAAGATTATTTCTGGGTCTGGGAAATGTTAGTAGATGGTTACGCCTGTGTTCATTAATTTTGAATCTATTGGTGATCTAGGGAGGGGCATTTCCATTGACAACTTTTTGAACAAATAGAGCTTTATTGAAATAAAGCCCGTTTTGGAATGTAAGAATATTTGCTTGCTTATAATCATTGATGGTCAGGAAGCTTGATTTTAATAGTACAAGTTTTAGTGCTCTTTTATATAATCGATGAATGAATTTAAATTAGTTTCACTGCAGTTGTCCCAAAGAGATGAGGCATAGTCAACAATAGGAAAAATATGTCCACAAAAAAAGTTTGCCTGAATGATTATCTAGCAAGTTTTTTTTTTTTTTTTTTGATAATTGACGTACCTTGTTTGTAAGACGTTTTCCTAGTGCCATCACATGGTCAGTCCAAGTAAGAATTTTGTCAATAATTACACCCAGAATTTTGTGTGAGTCAATTTCTTCAATACTTTTTTGATCTATCAGCAGAGGTTGAAATTTACTTTTAATGTTTTGTCTCTTTTGTCTTGCTAGTACGTACATACTCTTTGTTTTTTTTGTGCATTTAAGGACATGCGGTTTAAATGAGTCCAAGTAATCAATCTGTTGATATTGTTTTGGAGTTTGAGAGTCAGTCTGTGGGGGTTAGTATCACAACAATAAAGGGATGTGTCATCAGCAAACATTTCACAACTACAATCTAGAAATAAGGGTAAGTCGTTTACATATATTGAGAACAAAAGAGGACCCAATATTGATCCTTGTGGTACACCATGTTTCATAGATACTAATTTTGATGTTTGATTATTTGCAGTTACCAGTTGCTGTCTGTCTAACAAAAAAACTTTTTAAAAGATTGATTATTTCAGGTGTTAGTTTATATAGGTGAAGTTTACGCACTAGTAAGGAGTGATTAATTACATTGAATACTTTTTTGAAGTCCACAAAAATTAGACCTGTATACTTATTTTCATTTATGTTGTGTAAGAGACTTCTCTAAGTTGAGTTAGAGCTGTGTGACAAGAATAGTTCTTACAAAAGCCTGACTGATCTTCATTTATTAGATTGTTGTTAACAAAGTAGGAATATAAAGATTTTTGGATGTGTTTTTCGATGGGTTTAGATAATACAGATAAGATTGAAATTGGTCTGTAATTTGAAGGACAAGAAGAATCTCCAGATTCGTGAACTGGTATGACTTTTGCCTTTTTAAATATGAGAGGAAAGTTGTTTTTCTCTATGCACAAGTTATATAGATATGTCAGTGTTTCAACCATAATAGGACCAGAAAGTTTCAATATTTTTCAGTCCAGATTGCCAAGATCACGTGCTCTAGAATTCTTTTTGAGAGATAGGCTTTCCAAAACATCTTTAATTGTCATTGTCAGTAATTCAAACGGGAGTTTAATTTCTTTTGATTCAATATATTGTTCTAAGTAATGGAGGTCATTTTCTTTTGACTTATCACATGATATGACTTTAGTAGCAATGTTTGAGAGATGGGTGTTCAATTCGTCAGCTGTTATGTCTTTAACTGTCTTTTTACTTTTAGATATTGGTCTATTACATAAAATATTGATGGCTTTCCATACTGGCAAGAGTCGGAAGTTGTGATTAACAGTTTTTGAAAATAATCACGTTTTGATCTCCGTTTTAGTGAAATTACTTTGTTTCTTTGTATTTTAAACTCCTCTTTTGAACCATGGGTTTTCAAATAATCCCTCAAGCGCATTTCAGACTCTATGTCTTTTGTTATCCAAGGAGGTTTAATTTTTTCTTTAACTCTTTTTTTGATGAAGTGGGCATGCCTATCATACACTGAAGTAAATGTGGTAATCCAGAATTTGGCAGCTGCGTTGGGGTCTTTGATTTGATATATGTCCTGGAATGGCGAGTTTATCAAGTCTGAAAGAAAGTCTTATTCGTTGAAGTTATTAAATTTTCTATAAAAGATGGTTTTATGTCCTACTTTGGGAATTTTTATACGATTGTTAAACCAAGTAATGCACACAGAATTGTAATCACTGCATCCACAGGAGGGGGCACATACTTTGTTATGTTTTGTTTTGTAGTAGAATATATATGATCTATCAAAGTTATAGAGTTATCTGTTATCTGAGTTGGTTTGTCTATAAGTTGTTCCAGGCCAAGCATTGTAATGCTGGGACTCCATTCAGGCTTGGGTTTTAATAAGGCTATGTTAAAATCCCCAAGAATAATTGTTTCATAGTTTAAAAGTGTCACTTCATCCATAAGGGAGTTACATTTGTCAAACCAGTCTGTGGTTTCTGAAGGATGTCTGTATATGAATCCTATTAATATTGGACTATTGTGTTTTAATTGTATTTCAACCCAAATAGATTCAATGTCATAAACATCAAAGATGTATGGTCTTTTACAACTCAGTGAAGACGCAAAATATGTTAATAAACCAGTGGACTTGGGCTTGTGTGGATCATGGCGGAGGATCTGATATCCTGGAATATTCATGCATGCATCAGTTACATGTGGTGAGAGTCGAGATTCAGCAAGGCAAAACAAATGAAACTGTTTTTCATCATTGTGCAGTATGGTCGAAATAACATCTTTTTTGTTTGTTACATTGTTGATATTCAGGTAGCCTACACTGAGGCCTTGCTTTGTGGGCCACTTGTCTGAAGTTAGAGACATGTCAAGATGAATTGTTTTTATATATGTGTATTATATAAGACCTATCACAATAGGAGACTTGATTATCAAATTTAAAAAAAAAACCACCTAATAAATGAATATAATATATTAAAAACTAAAATTTTAACACACAAAAAAAGACAAAATAAACTGAACTATAATATATTAAAAACTAAAATTTTAACACTCAAAAAAAGACAAAATAAACTGAACTACAACTTCAAGAGCTAAAATATGATAACACAAATCAAAATCTGCAAGGAACCAATGTGTTGTAACAAAAACTTTTGAATCCAGTCCGGTTTTTACATAGTCGATATAGCTATAAAAAAAATATTAAAGGATAGAAATTGGAAAAAAAGGGGTAAATCTAAGATACCACAGTTTGTTGTGTGTGTGTGTGTGTGTGTGTGTGTGTTGTGTGTGGTGTGTGTGTGTGTGTGTGTGTGTGTGTGTGTGTGTATCTGTATGTCTGTGTGTGTGTCTGTGTGTGTCTGTGTGTCTGTGTGTGTGGTGTGTGTGTGTGTGCACCGTGCTAGGTGTGTGTGTGTGTGTGTGTGTGTGTGTGTGTGTGTGTGTGTGTGTGTGTGTGGTGTGTGTGTGTGTGTGTGTGTGTGTGTGTGTGTGTGTGTGTGTGTGTGTGTGTGTGTGTGTGTGTGTGTGTGTGTGTGTGTGTGTGTGTGTGCTGTGTGTGTGTGTGTGTGTGTGTGTGTGTGTGTGTGTGTGTGTGTGTGTGTGTGGTGTGTGTGTGTTGTGTGTGTGTGTGGCACCACGCTAGTTGTGTGTGAGTGAGTGGATGAATGGGTAAACTGGTGGATCAGTATTTGTGATTTTACTTGGGTAAGTTTATGACTGGCTGAGGTATGCTGATGCCTGGGGGGGGGGGGGGGGGGGCTTTTTCTATCGTGATGGGTGCGTGCTGATGTTTCTATTATGTTTTGGGGTATTTGTTTGTGATACTACGTTAATGTGTTTATTGTTTTTATGTATGGCTTGTAACTTGCAGGAATGTTTGTGTATCTGGGTGTTTGAAATGAATTGAGCTTGATGTGGGTTCCTGGTTTACAGTAAAGACTGTTGTTCTGAATTAAAAAATGGCAGTCATACCTGTGAAACAGGTACCTACATATTCAAAGTGGGCTAAATCCTAGTGGTTCTTTATGTCGTCTTTGATATTGTGTTGATGTGTGTGTGTGTGTGTGTGTGTGTGTGTGTGTGTGTGTGTGTGTGTGTGTGTGTGTGTGTGTGTGTGTGTGTGTGTGTGTGTGTGTGTGTTATTTGTGTGTGTGTGTGTGTGTTATTTGTGTGTGTGTGTGTGTGTGTGTGTGTGTCTGTGTGTCTGTGTGTGTGTTAGAGAGAGGGAACTCAAGAACTCAAGAATTTAATTGTATAGGCCATTCAACCCGTTACAAATTTATAGGTTATCATGTATGACTGGATGCTTTGAATATAACATTGTATTGATACAAAGGCACACTTTGAAATCGACATCAATTACTAAAAGGAAACAGCACATGGTTTTATAATGACATTATCAGCATTTATTGGAATGATAAATATATCTGCCAAGACCATGGACACACGGATCATCTTACATTAATCTTTGGAGTGAAGTTAGCGTTGGACACATGGCATTATTTTTCTGGGATAATTTTTACTCGTAACTCACTTAGAACATTACTATAGAAGAGGAAATGCAGTTCTGTTTCTATAGCATTGTGACAAAATGAACACTGAAGATCTTGTTCAGAAGCAGCTGTGAAACGTTTTTTGTGCATCTGTAGATATGATATTCCCAATCTAAATCCGATCGAAATGTCACATGCTTATTAGGCACCAAGGTAAAGTAAGTTTCCATAGATACAGATTATTTAAATGTATCTACCCACTGAATCTCGTGCTAGTGTTAATATGCTCCTTCTACTTTTGATAGAAAAGTCCTTCAATTTGACCCTGCAGCCCATTGTGTGGGTATACACATGCTATAGAGTGTTATTCACAGTTATAAGCATTGCTTCTGGTATTCATTTCATGTAACTGTGTCACGTTGTTCGGAACAAATAAAATTGTGTTTCAACTAATTCGTCCACAGTTGTGTCATTAGTGATGTTGATTTTTGTTTTGGATACAGGTTTATTGTAAACTGGTTGTAAAGTCTTCAGGGGTGCTTTCACTGTCGCCAGACTATGGGATAGACAGAGACAGATAGAGATACATGTTTATTATATCATAATTATATTGATGGCTTTTCTAATCTGCTAAAGTGTTGCATTTAACAAGTTTTGAAAAGTATTGTTTTGATCTACAGTTTAGTGAATTTATTTTTATTCTTTGCATTCTAAACTGCTCTTTTTTAAAAGGGTGATTTTAAAAGATTTTTAATGTACACTTTAGATTCTATTATCTTTGGTTATCAAAGCAGAGTTTGTCTTTTCCTTTCTCTTTGACTCTACCTGATATAAAGGGGGCATATTTATCATGCACTTAAAGCTAGAATAAAGAATGCCATCGGTCCATATGGAGAGCTCCTTACTACAGTGAAAAAACGCAAGCTTATGTGGTACGGCACGTCACACGATCATCTGGACTGGCCAAGGCAGTCTTACAATGAACACTAAGGGGAGGGAGACGAAGAGGCAGACTGAGGAAATGATGAGAAGACAACATCAGAGAGTGGACAGGCCCTGGAGGAAGCTGGTTTCAAAATATTCAGTTGTGCCCCCACGGTCCACGGGACCACGGGACTGATGAAGGTGAAGGTAAAATAATTATATACAATAATCCAAAATTCAGTGGCTTCATTGAGGTTTCTAATTTGATACTATATTGTGCCATCTAATGGTGCATTTATCAGGACAAAATGAATATCTTGGTCACTGAATTGTATAATCAAACCTTCTGTCTGTCTATTTACCTATCTATCCCTTAGTCTGGTGACCATGGGGGCACCCCTGAAGACTTGACAACCAGTTCCCTTCACTCCTCTCTCTGTTCTGCCTTTCTCAGGGTTTTGTTGAGTTCTAGGCATGTCCTTTCGCTGATGTTGTCCTCCCATCTCTTCCTTGGTCTGCCTCTTTTTCTTCCTCCTTGGACAGTGCCTTGCAGTATTGTTTTTGCAAGTACTTTTGATCTTGTTACATGCTCGTACCATTTAAATTTACGTCTCTTTACGACTGATAGGTTTTCGTAGGAACCAATGGTGTGCTGGATTCTGTTATGCACATCTTGGTTACTTATGTGGTCTCTGTAGGAGATGCCAAGGAGTCTTTGGAAGCATCTCGTCTCTACTGTCTGTACTCTGTTGT
>CM060347.1:34334953-34344953 GCA_030674155.1 Stramonita haemastoma | reverse complement strand
GTCATGTTTCTGGCAAATCTTCAGGTGTTGATCATCCATCTTTAACAGTCAACCATGTCTTGTTCCCCTTATTCCAGTGCATCGATGAACAGTTCACCTTGTCCTACTCACTGATATGTGACTTCATAGCTGATTGTCAGGACAAGACAGATGAATCTCTGTGTAAACATCCTGTGTGTCTTAACACCTTCACCTGTATGAGTGGTCAGTGTGTTTCTTACAGCAAGGTCTGTGACCAGATCTCCCATTGCTAAGACGAATCTGATGAAAACAGCTGTGATGAGTTTATAAAGGTAGAAATAAGAAGAACTTACCATCCTTTTCCAGTTGTGATCAACTTTGATTCAGTCAGACTGTTTACATCAGTCTCCCTTCACTCGAATGACTCCTGTCCTGAAAGCCATTACCAGTGTCCTAGTAATTTCACTGACTGTCTGCCTGTCTACACACGATGCAACGGGATGTTTGACTGCCTGGACCACCAGGATGAAGAAGGATGTGAGGACCTGAGATGTCCAGGGTTTTTCAGGTGCAGAGTGTCCATGCTTTGCATTCACCATGACCATTTGTGTGACGGCTGGCCTCACTGTGTATTGCGTGATGACGAATTATTCTGTGACATAGCTTGCCCTGTGGGTTGTGCCTGTCAAGGTCACACCTTTCTGTGTGAGCAGCCTTTCTCCACCACACTCTTCCCTCAGCTCCGTTACCTGGATGCCACAGGTTCTGGTATGACACTTTCTGATGTCAATTATCATGGCTGTCTTTTTTATTTGATTCTGGCCAGGTGCTCATTGACTCTCCTGCCTCCTCTCCTGCTGTCCAATTTGAGGATTCTGGACCTCAGTGACAATCAGCTCCAATCCTTCAACATCACTTCTCTTCTTAGTTTACACAATCTGAAGTGAAAATGAGTCTTCGCTGGAAGAGATCTGAAATGACATGAAGAAAGTGTACACTAGTAGTGGCACCCATCAGTCTCGGAAGACTATGGAGTTGGGTTCTAGTCCTTTTTTTAGAGTGCAAAGCCTGGGCAAGTAGATATGGAGGGCAAGCTGTTACCCATACAGCATACCTACCCCCATCTCCACGGCACTGAAATGATCCATTGGAAAGGCAATGACCGATACGAATGGTTCCAGTACCGTCCCAGGAGCCACCAGAATGTTGCCATATACCTACAACCCCGAGCGGCTGTGGGACTCCAACTCCCAGAATTTTCCTCAGGGATGGTGTCTAAACAAGTTATTACTAAATGCAGGTAAAACCGAAGCCATGCTCGTAGGCACCAAACACAAGCTCTCCTCCATTTCAACAACTTCAATAGAAATCAGTAACACGTCAGTTGCGCTATCCACTTCTGCAAAGTATCTAGGGGTCGTTGTTGACAACACACTTTCCATGCAAAAATTCATTACCCAGACCTATCAGTCATGCTACTATCAATTACGGCGCATTGGTGCACTTCGAAAGTACCTGTCCACTGATGCAACATCCAAACTTGTCACTTCTCTCATTCTTTCACGTCTGGACTATTGCAATTCTCTTTTAGCTGGTCTGCCAGCAACATCTATCCACTCCCTCCAACGCATACAAAACTCTGCAGCTTGTCTGGTCCTCAGAAATAAAAAAAAATCTGAGCACATTACCCCTCTCTTGCAATCTCTCCACTGGCTGCCCATACAACAGAGAGTAATCTACAAGATTAATACCCTCTGTTACAAATGTCTCCACAAAACTGCACCCTCCTACCTCTGTGAATGTCTTCACTTGCACACACCTTCTCGCTCCCTCCGCTCGGCGGCAGATACTGTGTCCTTAAGAATACCCAGATTCAACCTATCTACCGTTGGCCGCCGCTCTTTCTCTGTTTCCGGTCCATTGATCTGGAACGACCTCCCTCTCTCCCTCCGGCAAAAGTCTACTTATGCCACTTTTAAATCCAACCTCAAGACACACTTATTTCAAACCTAAGATTTTTCCTTCTGTTTCCATCTCTTGTCTCTGTCCCCGCCTCCGACATCTACCTGACAAAGTGTATAGCCTTTGTGTGTGTGTGTGTTGGGGGGGGGGGGAGGGGGGGCGGTGTGTGTGTGTGTGTGTGTGTGTGTGTGTGTGTGTGTGTGTGTGTGTGTGTGTGTGTGTGTGGTGTGTGTGTGTGTGTGTGTGTGTGTGTGTGGGTGGGTGGGTGGGTGCGTGTTTGTGCGCTTGCGTGTGTGAGTACGTTCGAGTTTGCTAGGACCATAGATTGTTATTGATTGCTTGTGTGATGTATAGGTCGAATGCAAGCATTTGATTTGTGTTTACAAGATATAGCGCTGTATAAGTTCCATGTATTATTATTATTATTATTATTATTATTATTATTATTATTATTATTATTATTATTATTATTATTATTATTATTATTATTATTATTATTATAAACACGACACCTCTGTGCATGCTGGTTTGTTATAATTTTGTCATCTCCTCCTACCGGCACATAATGGCCTACTCTTCCGAAAGGTGGAACCGGGTTTTAACGTGTGCGCAAGATGTTCTGCGTGCATTTGCACACGGGGCCTCGGTTTCGAGTCTCATCCGAATGACTTTGACATTCAGTTCGATTTTTTCGTCAAACTGGGAAGAAAGGGCGAGGCTGGGTACGAACCCAGAAACTCACGGTTTACATATTGGCAGGCGAACGTCTTAACCTTCCTGCCACCGTACACAGAGGCTGCCAAAATCAACTCAGGAAAGAAGGGAAAAGATCAACCAAACCTTCACTAGTGATGAAGTTTTCATATTAGCAAGAGAAAAGACAATAGCCAGAAACAACCCAGAATGGGTAACTACTGACTCCCCACAATGGGACAAAGTGACCACCAGTCCTTTTAATGCTCATGGCCCAGCAATCTACCAGCCTGGTGGGACTCTACAAGTAGAGCACCATCATTTCATACTCTTTATTATACATCCATCAACGTAAAATGAGTTGTACTGCCGTTTTGTGCCATTGGCGCAGTACATCTGTCTTCAGATAAAAGGTGGATGAGAACAAACTAGGGGGATTGTGATGATGACGACGATGATGACGAAAATGATGATGATGATGATGTTGATGATGATGGTGGTGGTGGTGATGATGGGGATGACCATGATGACCATGATGATGATGATGATGGTGATGGTGATGGTGATGGTGATGATGATGATGATGATGATGATGATGATGATGATGATGATGATGATGATGTATAAGAGGATTCTATTTAAGACTTGGTGGGGGGAGGGGGGGAGGAGCAAGAAAATAGATAAAACGACGACAGGAATGGGAGACACAAGGTAGTTATCATACTCGTGACTGATGTCTTTGAGTACGACAGAAGTTTTAAGCTTGTTGGTGCATAGATCACTGCTGTTCATACATATGTAATATGCTCTGTGTAATAAAACATTCTTAATGAAACAAAGTAGAAACAAAAAAAGGGATTGAAAAGAGGGAATTCCTCGCACATATTTGTGTGTGCCGACTTTTTATCTGTGATGTTCCCATGCTGCTGTTTTCACGCCCCTCTTTTCAATCTTCCCATCACAGCCAAATCCAGATTAAGATTACATTTTGTTATGCCGAATTCTCAGTGGCGAAAGTCCAGTCTAATCTTCTGTGTCGGAAGTCCAAACAGAGCCCATCAATATCAAGGTGCCACCAGCCAGAGGGGCCCTGCACTGCTGCTGGTCACTTTGGTGGAGTTCAGTGGTGCCTGCTCTGAGATAACATACACAGGACACCAACTAGTAATCCCATGCTACCGCCAGTGTTTGGTGGCACCAAACCTGGAATCCCTATGAGACTAGAGCAGCTTGGGCCACGAAATCAGAGGCAATGTTTTCATTGCATGATAATCAATGATAATGAGGACGATGTAATGACGCTGCTATGGAAGTACATGTGTTTTGAGATTACTTAATAGGGGTGTACTCAACGCTTACTTACTATCATAGTATATCCCAGCGTCAACCGAGCACAAGAGATACAGACGCCCCAAGTGTAGGTCAGGTGATTTGAACATTACTTTCAAAATCTCATCCATAAAGTAGATGAAGGTCAATGGTGTGGCCCCAGTCTTCCCAAATGAACCCACAGCACACTCACTCTGGGTAGAAGCCAGCCTGAGTCCAAAAGCTCCTATAACTCTTAAGAGATTCAAATTCTCAACCTTCCAGTCCACAATTTTCAGTCCTTAGCAGAGATTTTCTAGAAGGTGTTGAAAGTGTTTATACTGACATGCCCTCAGCATCCCACGGGTGTGTGTGTGTGTGTGGGGGGGGGGGGGGGGGGGCATAGTTTTAGGCGATTTTTTTTTTTTTAGAAACAATTCTGATGATAACCAGTTATCGAAATCAAGGGAAAAAAAAACTGCAGGGCATTATCATGTTTTCAAGATGTAAACACCTTATGGAAACACCTTCACCTTTACATTTTTACAATACCTTCTTATATTGCAGGACAATGAGGAAGGTGTGTTCGCAGCAGAGCTATGGAGTTGACCTGATGCTCCACAGTCCAGTTTCAAACACACCTATCTAGCCTATAGCAAAGCTTGACCATACGTAGTTTCTAACTCCAAAACATAAAGACTTGAGGTTGGTGTTCAGGGCAAGACTTCTGTTGT
Organism: Stramonita haemastoma; assembly: GCA_030674155.1. Lineage (NCBI taxonomy): Eukaryota > Metazoa > Mollusca > Gastropoda > Neogastropoda > Muricidae > Stramonita > Stramonita haemastoma. Next base: position 34,340,295 of record CM060347.1, on the reverse strand, counting down.
CCCATACTTTCTTGACAAGTTTTAACATCAGTGCAGCAGCTTTGGCAATGCGTGCATCAGTGTCCTTGTCAAGAGACTGGTACAGATAACATGGTTTATTGATACAGATTGATGTGGTGCTGGAACATCCTGACCCATGGCATTGGTCTTTTCCATGCTGATTGTGAGTCCAGACTCCTTTCAGGCATGGGCAAACAGACTGAGCAGCTGCTGTAGCTCTTCTTCCCAACAGTCCTTCATAGCTACATCTCTATGGGGAGATTTGATACAAACCTAAGTTAACGAAGATAAGGGTATGGGTCTCTATGCATCAGTAAATGGAAAGAGGTTGCATGAACTTTGATCTTCAATGTTTGCCTCCATACATAACCAGTACAGAGTAGACAGGAATGTGTGGTGAGCTTGATTCTATCACAATTGATCAAACGTCTTATTCTGAATGTCTTCCTTCATTGTCACAAAACAGTTGTGGTCTAAAGGTAACACCCCTATTTAGAAATCAGCAAGTTTGATCCCCATTTGAACCAATCCATTAGACCGTGAGTGGTGGTCTGGGTACTAGTATTTTGGATTGGGAAGCAATCCTAGTTTCCAAGTACAACACACGTTTAATGCAGATACAATATTCCGTTTGTTTTTATAATGCATTCTTCATTTGATTCTATTCTTTTATTTCGAGGATAATGGATAAGCACTCATGTGCTTTTTACATCCAGTCCCCGTGTGTATGCAGTTTTGTACATTATGTCATATGTTCCCAATGGCACACAAAGTCCTACTCTTCCGAAAAGCAGAAGGGGTTCTAGCATGTGCGCAAGATGTTATGCATCCATTCGCACACAGGACATCGGCTTATAGTTTTATCTGAAGGACTTTTGAATAGCAACAAGAGATGTGTCCCTTGTAAAATTGTGTACGTGCACAAAATGTGACGCTCCGCCACGAAATGAGTCGCTTAGCACATTACCCAATTTTGCTCCAGGAGCCATTAAAGGCAGGTAGGGGTCAAGTTGTCAATTTTGAGATTTTGATTAATTATTAAACTATATCCGTTTATCTACCTTATAATGAAATATCAAGGTATAATTTTTATTCCTTTTGCTTTTAAATGTGTTTTGAAAATACCCAAGCCCTCATTCTGACAACGTGTTACGAAAATAAACTTGTCCGTTTCTCATTTTGCCACTTCCTGTAGTCTATCATTTCAACCTGTAATAACTTTACACAGAATTGTCCGATTTTCAATCTGTTTTTTGTATTTGATAGCCACTTTATTGCACATTAATAACATGTCAATAACTAAAAATTGACCTCATGTGCACTCCGTCTCATTATGTGGTGGAGCGTCACAAATGTCTGATGGGAAGACAAGTACAATCACAAACATGAGAATTAAAGAAAAAAGTGTTTCTCTTGTGGCAACACATCCTCCCTAGATCGACAGCTCAAAGTGAAGTAGTGAAATCTGCTTTTATTCAAAGTGACACACAATGCATTCTGAAAAAAAAAACAAAAACCATTCAATAAATGAGTTACCCTGGATAAATCAGGGTATACTACAAGCACACAGAAGAGTGAGGGTGGCTTTAACTAACAGATAAAAGATAAATGGTATTGACACAGCTAAATTCAGACGCCATGTTCAAAATCAATCCCCTATGATAAAGTGCACTGATTACTTTCAACAGTTAGCAAACTCACCAGCTGTTTTCAGTCTGATGTATTTATACTTTTAATTTAATTTTATTTCATTTTATTTTATTCATTGCATTTTATTTTATACCACTTTATGTGACGTAGATTTCTCTGCGTGAAATTCGGGCTGCCCTCCCCGGGGAAGAGCGCGTCGCCACAAGTGTAGCGCCTACCTATTTTTTTTTTCTTTCTTTTGTCTGTGTGCAGCTCTATTTGTTTCCCTAATAGAGTGGCTTTTTACTACAAAATTTTGCCAAGGACAACCACCTTGTTGCCGTGGGTTCTTATACGTGCGCTAAATAATGTGTGACACATAGGACATTGGTTTATCGTCTCATCGGAAAGACAAGCACCCAGACCACCACTCATGGTCTAATGGATGGGGAAAAACTTTTACGCCCAAAAGGGATTCAAACCACCGCACACTCCGACCCGGACTTTTCGCTGTCCAGGCAGGCGAGTAAACTCTAGACCACTGGTCCACCTAAGAGGGTTTTAAAGCAGGCACCAACACATGTGGTTCAGTCGCTAGACTCCAGCACATCTTATTCTACCTATATTAACACGTCTGCTCTTTCTTTTAATCTCTTCTGTTAAACTAGATTAAGCTAAACTGTATGTACACTTTGAGTTATTTAGAGGTTTTCTACCCCAAACTGTACTACTTTGCTTATAAGACAAGAACTGTACACGGTGTTTTGTTTTTTTCAACAATTTAAACAATCGTGTGCGTGCATGGCCAGTAACAAAGTGAAAGTTTGTCACAAGCTGGATGCATCTTTGTGCATTCTTGCATTTATAAGCATGTCTGTGTATCTGGTCATCCAATGTCTAATATTACAAACTAATATGTCAGCAGCTACAGGGAAATATAAGGTTTATACAATATACTTGCAAAACGAGCATGGATATCACAACAGTTGAATCATGTTAGTGTCGAAAAAGAAAGTGATGCCTTCTTGGAGGTCTACCAATGGTTACGGGCTATGGTACTTCAAGGATTTGTCACACACTGTCATCATAACACCTGCTGTTTTATACCATGTCTTGAGTAGACATAGTTTTTGTTTATTTATCTCTCTCTTTAAAAAAAAACAAAGTCATATTAATCAATTTCTGGCTTTTATTCTTCAGCTCATATCTTGATGTGTGAACCACATGTTTATTATGTGCACAGAGGTGTATCATTGTCATGAGTGTCACCATATCACCACATAGGTGTGACAGACACAAAACAACACACCATGTCTGTCATTGTACAACCTTTTGATCATGGTAGTCTCAAAAGTAGCCATTGTGACGGCAGAGGGACACATCACATCACAGAAAACATAAATTGTGGATGTGTCAGGGATGTACCCATTGCTGTCACCTGTCCTCCTTGGCACACTGGCAACCTACACTTGTCTTTTCCTACATGTTATTGCTATAGTGTCACTGTCTGTTTCTGTCAATGAAGTTTCAAAGACAAAGTGTGTTAGTAGCATCAAAAAGTCAGGGACTGTTCGTCTTCAGGTGATTATGCCATGGACTTGCTTGGAGGTCAAACTTTTCTACAGTCAGTTTGTGTAGCACAGATCATTGTACTTGCAGTAATGTAGTAAGTGGCATGTTCTCGTCTGAGTCACTCTTCTCTCTAACTACATGATTTTTTTGTCTTCCTCAGCTTTTAGTACTTGGCTCACTTAAACATTTCTTCTTCAGCTTTTTCTTCTTGCAAGGAGTAGCATTGATATCATTGCCAAGTTAATCAGATAATTTGTCTGCTACAAAAGGAGACAGCACTTTTTAGCAGCACACCACTACGCGTGAGTAGTCTTACAATTGCAGATTGTGCTTTCCCCCTTTTCTCCCTAGTAGTAGTAGGCACCCATCAGCCTCGGAAGACTGTAGAGTTGCGCTCTAGTCTTTAGAGCGCAACGACTTGGTAAGTAGATATGGAGGGCAAGCTGTTACCCATGCAGCAGACCCCCCCTCTCCACGCCACTGGAATGATCCATTCGAAAGACAATGACCGATACGAATGGTTCGAGTACTATTGCAGGAGCCACCAGAACGTTGCCATATACAGCCCCAAGCCACCCTGGGACTCCAACTCCCCGATTTTTCCTCAGGGATGGTGTCTAAACACGACACCTGCGTGCATGCTGTTTTTTTTATAATAATTTTGTCAACGGCTCCTACCAGCACACGATGGCCTGCTCTTCCGAAAGGCAGAACGAGGTTTTAACGCGTGTGCAAGATGCTCTGCGTCCGTTCGCTCATGGTGCCTCGGTTTTATAGTCTCAACTGGATGACTTTGACAATCAGTTCGATTTTTTCGTCAAACTGAGAAGAAAGGGTGAGGATGGGTACGAACCCAGAACCTCACGGTTTACTTGTTGGCAGGCGAATGTTTTAACCACCCTGCCACCTTCCTTCTCCCTACCAGGTGAGTATCAGTGGTCTAAATCTATCAAGGACACACTCTGAAATATTTCCTGCTGACTTGTTGTGTAAACGCTACACGTTATGTGTGTGATGGTCTACAATCATCAATGACACATTCTGAAATATTCCCTGCTGACTCGTTGTGTGAAAACTACACACTATGTGTGTGATGGTCTACAATCATCAATGACACATTCTGAAATATTCCCTGCTGACTCATTGTGTGAAAATCTACACGTTATATGTGTGATGGTCTACAATCATCAATGACAGTCTGAAATATTCCCTGCTGACTCGTTGTGTAAAAACTACACGTTATGTGTGTGATGGAAAAGTACTGCCACGTGGTTGGCATCAACTGTAGACAGTTGTCATAATGGAGAGTACAGGTGCCCGCTGTTGAGGTCAGCTGATGTTGTTACAGATCAAGAAAGTTATGGTAAGACCTTTTTCCCCTGTTGATGTTGTTGTTGCTGTTATTGTTGTTGTTACTATTAATATTGTTGTTATAGACCAAAAAGGTTAAAGGCAGACTTTTCTCCACTTTTTTGTTGTTGCATGTACTCCAACTTAACAGCCTAGGGGTCACCCAGAACATGCACTTTTACTCACTACTACAAATAACAGTAAGATTGAAAGTACAAACTGCATGAAAATTTTTCATGTATGATTTTTAAGTGCCTCACCACATAAGCAACCATACTCCGACTTCAGAGAACTTTTCTCCTTGACAGGAGAGTGCAGGTTGTTATGCTTAGGGCTTGTCAAGGCTGAAGACAATATCAACACAACATTTCACATCATAACACCGTTATAATGTAGTGTGCCTTGGCACCTAGCTTACATCACTGACAACTGACAACGTTTTCTTCTGGCTCATACTTCTTTTGTCATCACTGTATTTCTTCAGCTGCTCATTGTTGGGGAGTGCAGACACAGTGAAGCTTCTGACATGAACCTCTCCATTGTCTTCTGTTCCTCAGTAGAGCTCCACTTTTGCCAATGATGAATTTGTGCATATGCAACAGTTTCCTACCATCAAGGCAGCCACATTCCAACTTCAGGAATGATTTCTAAACACAACAGTCATACATGCCTTTTCTTCCTAAAATGTATATATCATTCTACTGTCACGCATTGGCTTACTCTTCAAAAAAGCGGAAAGAATATTAAAGTGCATGTGGAATATTTTGTTTTGTTTTTACACATGGACCAGG
>CM060347.1:34304094-34334853 GCA_030674155.1 Stramonita haemastoma | reverse complement strand
GGTTTACAGTCTCATTTGAAAGACTTTTGGGGAGAGTGGAGTCAGCACTGATGGTAACTCCAGGGGAAAGATCCCCTCCAACAGGGTTCATACAGACTTGGTGGAGCAAAATTTAGGGCTTTTTAGGGCCTTTTTTTAGGGCCTTTTAATCCAAATTTAGGGCCTAGCTGCGGGGTAACAAATGTATAGATAGCAACCTAAATACACCTTTCCTTACACACACACATATATATATATATATATATATATATATATATATATATATATATATATATATATATATATATATATATCAACCTCAAACAGAGTCAAGTGAGCAAAGTCACCTTATGTGAAACTGTATGGTGGATACTGACACTACTTCATGTTATTCTAGAGTAGAATGTCTTTCAATCATGGATACAACAAGAGACAAGGAGGTGAGAGGCAGCAGAGTCCTAAAGAGGGAAGGGGGGGGATAACAATGTGTGTGTGTGTGTGTGTGTGTGTGTGTGTGTGTGTGAGTGCGTGTGTATGTGTGTGACTGTTTTGATTTATTTGATTGATTGATTCTTTTATGTCAAGGATAATGGAATAAGCTGTGACTGTGAGTGAGTGAGTGAGAGAGAGTGAGAGAGAGAGAGTGAGTGTGTGTGTGTGTCAGGGGTGGGAATTGACAGTCAAAAAACTCGGAAAAGTGGTGTCAGGGGGCAACGCCCCTGAAGCTGAAGGTTTTTCAACAATTCTAGCCTGTTTAACAGCCTCTCCTTGAACTAATTTCAGTTTTTGATACTAAGCAATTTCTGCCTTAAAATAAGCTCTCCAAGAATGACTTTCTGTCATTTCTTCAATCTAAAGGAGGTTCTATACCCAAGTAATCACATAGCAAAATGAGTATATTTCTAGACAAATGTGCACTAATGCAGATACAGGAAGAAAGAGAAAGAAAGTACTGACACACATAGAGAAACAGAGAGAAAAAAACAGAGAGAAAGAAAGGGGGGGGGGAGGTGTGTGTGTGTGTCTGTAAGAAACAGGGAGAGGTGGAGAAAATGAGACAGAGACAGAGAGAGAAGTGTGTGTGTGTGTGTGTGTGTGTGTGTGTTGTGTGTGTGTGTGTGTGTGTGTGTGTGTGTGTGTGAGGGACAGGGAGAGAGAGAGAGGGAGAGGGAGAGAGAAAGAGATCAATACACTCTTATGAAGACTGAAGAAGACCCTATGTCTTTCTCATTTTAAAATCAAGTTGAAGCCCCCGTACAAAAGCAGATTAAAAATTCATCTGATTTCAGAGTGAACTCACCAGGACAGTTTGCATGGCCAAAAAACAAGTTCTGTGTATGTGTGTACTTTCCGGCTGTCCCGTACAGTGGAGGCTGTGTTCCACACGATGTAACTTTAGAACAGTCACTCTGCCGTTTTAACAATCAACTGATTTCCCGAAGATGCGAAAGGGTTACTGTTCCATGATTTGCCAAGAAATTAGTGCTTTTATAACTTAAGTGCCGTGGTTTGTTATTTTCCGACCGTGTTCCAATTTCCGACACCATTTGCTAATGAAAGCTCAACTTTCACTATCAAGAGACATCGCGCAAAACTTGCTCGGCAAAACGAAGCAATTTTTCTGTTTGTGCATCTATATCAGCAACTGTACCTCTTCTAGCCCCATCATGGACTGTTAGCGTCATTTTGCGTTTATTCCGCGTCTTTCTTTGCTTGTAAGTGTGTCAGTTCCATCTGTTTTTCCACGAAAGTCTACACTACTTTCCGCCATTTTGTTTTGAAAGAGATGCTGTGCGCATGCGCTATAAGGGGAGACAACTGAACGATAGGATCTAGCAGATGACATAATGCATCTCATCGCTTAACGATAGAAGACTATATTTTTTATTTTCGGATTTTTTTAAAGACAAAAATTGGATTTTTATTAATTAAACTGTATTTTCTTATTTTACAACTTTTTTCCGGAACAAATACGGAAGGTGCACAGGTCTGCACAAGGTTTCACACCACTTTTTGCGAAGCAAAGCGATCACATTTCCAAGGGAGGCAATTACTATTACCTCCCTTTACGAAATAGGTGGCCCGACGCGAGTAGTAGACGACAAGCATTCTATCAGCGATAATATGATCTTCGGACACGCTTCTCGGATTTATTTCTCCAAAGTTTTATTTTGAATATATATTTTTTAATTTTTTTAATAAAATCTTACACATGACTTCCATTTTTAGGGCTTTTTAGGGCCTCCAGGGCAATATGTCTCATTTTAAGGGCTTTTTAGGGGCCCTATTTTGGCTTTCCCCAAATTAGGGCTTTTTAGGGACTTGTGCGAACCCTGTCCAACAGGAATCGAACTTGAGTCATCAAATTGCCAGCGCAATGTTCTGACCACTAGGCTATCCGTCCCCATTCTGGCTTCAGCTCACAAGATGACAAACACCTGTGTCAAACCTTTCTCATTTACAACATAAAGCATTTCAAGGTTCGATAGATAGCACAGTCAAGTGGTTAGGACCCTTCAACTTCAATACCATGGATCCAACAAATCGTGGGTTTGAACCGCGATGCAGTCTGGTGAATTGAAGTGTGGGGATTTTTATGACTACCCAGGTCAACTTCAAGTGCAGTCCTGCCAGTGCCTTAATGCTTTTCATCTAAATACACATGCAGAAGATGAAATATGCATGTTCAAGACCCCATAATTCATGTCAGCCTTCAGTGAGTTATGGAAACATGAACATACCCAGCATACGTCTCCAGCCAGAATGCAGCTACCATTATGGGGATGTTTAAAAAACGGTCCCATTTGCGAAATCTCACCATTGATGAACCTTGGAGCTCTACCTGAGAAACGGGAAAACAATGTTCAAGGTTTGACACAGAAGATGACATGCACTTGTGTCAAATTTTCTGATTAATAACACATCATTTCAACCCCCCAAATAATTCCATCCTTTTCTCCCTTCCTCTCCCTTTTCCTCCTTTTCCTTTATCATTTTTTTTTAAGGAAAAAGTTTTTTTTTTAAAAAGGAGGTAAGGGGCTTAAAAAAAACAAACATCCAGCAAGAACTCTCTCTACAAATTTTGTGAAAACAAGCTAATCTGCCAAAGGAACACACACACAAACAAAACATCTTGTGCACATGCTAAAACCTCTTCCTCTTTTTAGAACAGTAAGCCATTATGTACAAGTGGGAATGGATGACAAAATTTACAAAAACTCATACACATAAGGCATAATGAGTGCTTATTCTGATATCCTGAAAATAATATATTAAAAAAAATATGAAACACACACACGCACACAGTACTTACAAGTAACACACAGAAAGAAACACATGTAGAACATGCCTGCACACAAACATACATAAAATCCCCCCCCCCCCCCCCCCCAGGACAAGACACAAATGTACAGACTGAGTACTTACCGCCGCAGAAAAAAAGATGGCGCCATCAGTCCTCAGCTATCTGGGAACACCAACGCTGAAACGCACAAACAGAATATATAGACACCATATATACACAACCCCCCATCCCAAAATGTACAAACTGAATACTTACCATAGAAAAGAAGATGGCACCACCAGTCCTTGGTCATCATGGAACACCGACCCTGAAACGCACAAACAGAAATTAATATACATAACAACTGTAGAGAAATGCATGGGCTTCGGCACACAACATGACAAACACCTGTGTCAAACCTTTCTCATTTACAACATAAAGCATTTCAAGGTTCGACAGATGCCACAGTCAAGTGGTTAAGACCCTTCAACTTCAATACCACGGATCCAACAAGTCCTGGGTTCGCACAGTGATGCAGTCGGGTGAATTGGAGTGTGGGGATTTTTATGACCATCCAGGTCAACTTTAAGTGCAGCCCTGCCAGTGCCATAATGCTTTTCATCTAAATACACATGCAGAAGATGAAATATGCATGTTCAAGACCCCATAATTCATGTCAGCCTTCAGTGGGTTATGGAAACATGAACATACCCAGCATACGTCTCAAGCAGAATGTGGCTACCTTCATGGTGGTTGTTTAAAAACGGTCGCATACACGAAATCTCACCATTGATGAACCTCGAAGCTCTAGCTGAGAAACAGGAAAAAAATGTGAAGGTTCGATACGGAAGATGACACATACTTGTGTCAAACCTTTCTGATTTATGACACATATCATTTTCAAACCCCCAAATAACTCCAACCTTTTCTGCCCTTCTCCCACTTTTCCTCTATCATTTTTTTTTACAAGGAAATAATTTTTTTTATGAATGAGGGAAGGGGGGGGGAGGGCCTTCAAAAAAAAAAAACAGCCAGCTAGAACTCTCTCAACAAATTCTGTGGAAACAAGCTGCTCTGCTAGAGGAACACACACACAAACACACAAAAAAAACATCTTGCACACATGCAAAAACCCGTTCCTCTTTTCGAAACAGTAAGCCATTATGTGCCAGTGGTAACGAATGACAAAATTTACAAAAACATACACAGAGGGCACATGAGTGCTTATTCTGTTATCCTCAACATTAAAAAATAATAAAAGTACAAATAAACACACACACACACAGTACTTACATGTGTCATGTCATCCTCATGTCTGCCTGTGGTCCCTTCTGGGGCATAGGCCGCCAACCAGCTGTCTCCAGGCATCTTGGCTCTGGGCTAGGTATTCCAGTTGTCCCCACATCTTGCCCATCTTTTTCGCATCTGCATCCGGATCCTGGCCCAGGTATTCCTAGGCCGCCCTCTCTTTCTTTTCCCTTGTGGATTCCAGGTGAGAGCTTGTCTTGTGATGCTGGATACAGGTTTCCATAGGGTGTGTCTTATCCATCGCCAACGTCTCTGTAGGATTTCTTTCTCAACAGGATGGTGTCTGGTTCTTTGCCATAATTCTTCATGACTGATCTTGTCTGGCCAGCGGATCTTGAGGATCTTCCTGAGGCAAGTGTTGATGAAGACCTGGATTTTCTTCATGGTGGTGACGGTGTTTCTCCAGGTCTCTGCTCCATACAGTAGTATTGGCTTGATGATGGTGTTGAAGAGCCTGGTCTTGGTGGCGATGCTGATGTCGCTTGATCCCCAGACGTTTCTGAGCTGCTTGAAGGCTGCTCTTGCTTTACCAATGCGGGTTCTGACGTCTGCGTCCGTTCCTCCCTGTGTGTCCACGATGCTGCTGAGGTAGGTGAAGCTTTCCACCTCTTCCAGCGCTTTGCCTTGGACTGTGATGGGTGTTAGTACTTACATGTAACACACAGAAAAGAACAGATGTAGAACATGCCTACACACAAATACATCAAATCCCCCCCCCCCCAGCCTCTCCCCCCCCCCCCCCCCCCCCCACTTTGCCTCTCCCACCCCCCTCCGCCTGGGACAAGACACAAATGTACAGACTGAGTACTTACCGCACAAAAAAAAGATGGCGCCATCAGTCCTCAGCTATCTGGAAACACCAACGCTGAAACACACAAACAGAATATATAGACACCATCTATACACAACCCCCCATCCCAAAATGTACAAACTGAATACTTACCATAGAAAAAAGATGGCACCACCAGTCCTTGGTCATCATGGAACACCAACCCTGAAACGCACAAATAGAAATTAATATTCATGACAGTTGTAGAGAAATGCATGGGCTTATTTATTTTATTTAGTCATTTATATCAAGCATAATGGGATAAGCACTCACATGCTTTTTTTCATCCGTGTATGCAGTTGTGTAAATATTGTCATCTGTTCCCACCAGTACACAATGGCCTACTCTTACAAAAAGCAGAACAGGATTTAACATGAGCACAAGATGTTCTGCGTACGTTCGCACACAGAGCTCGGGTTTACAGTCTCATCCGAAAGACTTTTGGGGAGAGTGGAGTCAGCACTGATGTTAACTCCACGGGAAAGATCCCCTCCAACGGGAATCGAACTCGGGTCATCAAATTGCCAGTGCAATGTTCTGACCACTAGGCTATCCTGTCCCATTCTGGCTTCAGCACACAACATGACAAACACCTGTGACAACCTTCTCATTTACAGCATAAAGCATTTCAGGGTTCGACAGATGGCACAGTCAAGTGGTTAAGACCCTTCAACTTCAATACCATGGATCCAACAAGTCCTGGGTTCAAACCGCAATGCAGTCTGGTGAATTGAAGTGTTGAGATTTTTAAGACTACCCAGGTCAACTTCAAGTGCAGTCCTGCCAGTGCCTTAATGCTTTTCATATAAATACACATGCAGATGATGAAATATGCATGTTCAAGACCCCATAATGCATGTCAGCCTTCAGTGGGCTACGGAAACATGAACATACCCAGCATACATTTCAAGCCAGAATGAGGCTACCTTCATGGTGGACGTTTAAAAACGGTCGCATACGCAAAATCTCACCATTGATGAACCTCGGAGCTCTAGCTGAGAACCTGCAAAAAAACCAAAGAAGATAACGTGTCCATCCTTTTCTCCCCTCCTCCCCCTTTTCCTCTATCATTTTTTTCCAAGGAAATTTATAGTTTGTTTTTTTTTTAAATGGGGGGGGGGGGGGGGGACTTAAAAAGAAACAAAAGCAGCCAGCAAGAACTCTCTCAGCAAATTTTGTGGAAATGAGCTACTCTGCCAAAGGAACACTCACACACATACACACACACACACACACACACAAACATCTTGCGCATATGTTAACCCTAGTAGCGCTGAAATAACGGCAGCAGTACTAGGTGCTGCTGGCTGAATTAACAGCAGCCATTGTTGATTTGCAGTAGGGTGGGGTCAAACAACTCTTGATATTGATATGTAAAACTAAACTAAGTGTGTAAAGTTGTAAATCACTGGAAAGCTTAGATAACAAGCTTTTAAAAGAGTGAAATTTTATAGCAACATGTAGTGTTTATGATAATGTAAAAAATAAATAAAGTTTGAAAACTGCGCGTGCACTACCAATCACTGTTGCGATGTCGGTGACCCAGATTGATTTTAACACGATATGCAATGTTGTTGCGGTGCAAAAATGTCATGATTCGATAAATACTGTCTCTTGACATAAGTTTTGAAAAAATAAAGAGCTTACGTGGCTTTATCGGTCGACAAATACTCGGAAAAGTCCAGCGAAATGATCCACGCGATCGCGATCGTCATGGCGGTGAACACTTATTTCGTGTGAACTGGCGGCGTTTTATGACGAAAATACGATAATCGCTTGATTTCGTGTGATGCAAAGTACTCGACAGCATATAGAAATGACTTAAAAACAGTTATTTTGAAGCCGTGTTGCGTTAAAATAAAGTAAAACAATGTATGACATCGAAATCGCCCGGTAGCTATGAAGTGCTTTGGACAAAACTTGGCACCGCTCGATTCAGTCCGATCGCGATCAATTTTTCCGAAGTTTTTCAAAAATATTTCACAATCCTTACCTTATCGTCTCTATTATCGTTTAATTCAACCAAATCCAGCCTCTAAAACTCCTCATCACCGTCAATATCGTCAAAAAACTCAAAAAATACTTCGAGTGATACGAGCGCAAACACTTTGCCGCCATTTTGTTTTCAGGCGATCGACGTTCGTCCAAAAAAATAAAAAATACACCTCTAAACCAATCAGAATCCTCGTTGCTTGCGACTGCGGACGACCTTCACCCATTTCTGCGGCCCTACAATGGCCTTCACGTTCATTGGATGACCTTTGAAAGCGAAAGAAAGCCTTCAATTACGATCACCGACGTCATCCCGGAATATTCCGGGAGCCGCCAGAAATGCTGCACCACGTCATTCCGGAATAATCCGGGAACAGCGCTACTAGGGTTAAAACCCATTCCTCTTTTTAACACAGTAAGCCATTATGTACAAGTGGGAATGGATGACAAAATTTACAAAAACGCATACACATAGGGCACATGAGTGCTTATTCTGTTATCCTCAAAATAAAAAAAAAATTAAAAAATTAAATAAATAAACATACACATGCACACAGTTCTTACAAGTAGCACACAGAAAAGAACAGATGTAGAACATGCCTACACACAAATACTTGAAATTCCGCACCCCCCCCCCCCCCCTTTGCCCCCCCCCCCCCCCCCAGGACAAGACACAAATGTACAGACTGAGTACTTACCGCCGCAGAAAAAAAAGATGGCGCCATCAGTCCTCAGCTATCTGGAAACACCAACGCTGAAACGCACAAACAGAATATATAGACACTATCTATACACAACCCCCCACCCCAAAATGTACAAATTGAATACTTACCATAGAAAAAAAAGATGGCACCACCAGTCCTTGGTCATCATGGAACACCAACCCTGAAACGCACAAACAGAAATTACTATACCTAACAGCTGTAGAGAAATGCATGGGCTTCAGAACAAAAGATAAAAAACACCTGTGTCAAACCTTTATTTATTTATTTATTCTTTTATATCGAGGATAACAGAATAAGCAATCATATGCTTTTTTTCATCCGGTCCCCGTGTGTATGCAGTTTTTGTAAATATTGTCATCTGTTCCCACCGGCACACGATGGCCTACTCTTACGAAAAGCGGAACAGGATTTAATGTGTGCGCAAGATGTTCTGTGTGCGTTCGCACACGGGGCCTTGGTTTAAAGTCTCATCTGAAGGACTTTTGGGGAGAGTGGAGTCAGCACTGATGTTAACTCCAGGAGAAAAATTTCTTCGACCAGACTCGAACCTGGGTCGTCAAATTGCCAGCGCAATGTTCTGACCACTAGGCTATCCGTCCCCCACATATATTCAAGGTTCGACACGGAAGATGACACGCACTTGTGTCAAACCTTTCTGATTTATGACACACATCATTTTCAACCCCCCATATAACTCCAACCTTTTCTCCCCTTCTCCCCCTTTGACTCTGTCATTTTTTTTCCAAGCAAATTTTTTTTTTTTCTAAAAGAGTAAGCGAGAACCCTCTCAGCAAATTCTGTGGAAACAAGCTACTCTGCTAGAGGAACACACACACACACACACACACACACACGCACACACACACACAAACCATCTTGCGCACATGTTAAAACCCGTTCCTCTTTTCAGAAGATTAGGCCATTATGCGTAAGTGGAAACGGATGAAAGAAATTACAAAAATGCATACACATAGGGCACATGAGTGCTTATTCTGACATCCTCAAAATAAAATAAAATTTTTAATACAAATAAACACACACACGTACATACTACTTACATGTAACACACAGAAAAGAACAGATGTAGAATATGCCTACACACAAACACATGAAATCCCCCCCAACCTCCCCCCTCCCCCTGCCTCTTCCCCCCCCCCTGCCTCTCCCCCACCCTCCCTCCCCCAGGGACAAGACACAAATGTACAGACTGAGTACTTACCCCAGAAAAAAAAGATGGCACCATCAGTCCTCAGCTATCTGGGAACACCAACGCTGAAACACACAAACAGAATATATAGACACCATCTATACACAACCCCCCACCCCAAAATGTACAAACTGAATACTTACCATAGAAAAAGACGGCACTACCAGTCCTTGGTCATCATGGAACACCGACCCTGAAACGCACAAACAGAAATTAATATACATAACAGCTTTTCTCCCCTTCCCCCCCTTTTTCCCCTATCAGTTTCAGATTGTTCAGCAATTCCTGCCTGTAAAAAAGCCTCTCCTTCAACTAATTTCACCTCTTTATACTGAACAATTTCTGCCATGTGAGTTGTCATAATAATGTTATAAATATTTTTGGGGTGGGTCTTTTCCTTGTTTTTACTTGTTTACTTGCTGTTCTGTTTTTGTTTGGTTTTCTAGATAAATGGATTGATGAAAAAAAGTTATTGCTTTCTCAATGTACCATCTGGAAATAAAATTTTGACTCTGACTTTGACTTTGACACACATGCACACACAGCACTTAGCTCATAAAAATGGGTCAGCCCCCTTATTGTCTGATTGCCTTGGGGAAAAAAAACCCGGGAACAAAAACAGAAACCATCATCAGTAGAGTGTCACATGACTGCCCTCCCCCCCCCCCCTTGCACACATACCCCCCACCCCCCCCACTCCCAGAGTAATTACCTCTGCAAGTCCTGTCTTCCTCCCAGTCCTGTCCTCCACACACCAACCTTGAAAATCACAAAATGAACATGTTTTTATTTTTATTTTATACCACTTTATGTCACAGCAGATTTCTCTGCGTGAAATTCGGGCTACTCTCCCCGGGGAGAGCATGTCGCCGCATGTGCAGCGCCTACCCTTTTTTTTTCTTCTCAGGGATGGTGTCTAAACACGACACCTGTGTGCATGCTGGTTTTTTTTTTAATTTGTCATCCGCTCTTACTGGCACACAATGGCCTGCTCTTCCGAAAGGCAGAACAGGGTTTTAACGTGTGCACAAGATGTTCTGCATGCGTTCACACACGGGCCTCAGTTTATAGTCTGATCCAAATGAGACACGTACACTGTACACTGTGTCCATAACATTTTCAGTATTATCTCGATCCCAAACCAGATGTCTTCAGTTTCTTCATGCACTAACCATGGCAAAAAAAAAAACAAAAAAAATCAAAAACAAACCAAAAAAACCCCCATCTATTTCTGTACATGATTTGTACAAGTATGTGTAATCTCACACACACCTCTCAGGGGCAGACTCCAGCCTCTAACTGTCCCTTCCCATTGTCGTCACATGGTCCTGGGATTCACCAAAGCTGTGACATCAAAAACACACAAAATGAACACACACAAAATTGAACACAAAAGGAAAACAAAAACATTTTTGATGTGAACAAATATAAACAAACACACAAAAATGAGAACACAAAAATAAATGATTTCAAAAATGTCTATTAAAGGTATTTATAAAACAGCTCTCTCTCCGAGAGGGGGACTGATAGCCTAGTGGTCAGAACATTGCGCTGGTAATTTGATGACCCAGGTTCGAGTCCGTTTAAGGAGATTTTTCTCCTGGAGTCAACATCAGTGCTGACTCCACTCTCCCCAAAAGTCCTTCGGATGAGACTTTAAACAGAGGCCCGGTGTGCAAACGCACACAGAACACCTTGCGCACATGTTAAATCCTGTTCTGCTTTTCGTAAGAGTAGGCCATCGTGTGCCAGCAGGAACAGATGACATTTACAAAACTGCATACACACAGAGACTGGATGAAAAAAAGCACAAGAGTGCTTATTCCGTTATCCTCAATATAAAATAAAAAAAATAATTAAAAAAAAAAAAAAAAAAATCTCTCTCACACACACACTCACTGAGAAACAAATTGAGTTACCTTCTATTATCTGCACACAAATCTGTGTATTGAAACAGCAACCCTACTTGACTTCCTTGACTTATGTCTGTGAATTCCCTGGGGAACATAGGGCTGCTACAACACCTCTCCAACAGACTCGGTTCTGGGAGATCCTCTTCAGCTCAGCCCACGTCATTCTGGCTGCCTTCGTCTCTGCTTCAATGCTTCTGCGCCAGGTCTGTTTTGGTCAACCTACTTTCCGCTTCCCTTGTGGGTTCCAGTCAAGGGCCTGCCTGGTGACGTTTGAAGCAGGCTTGCGGAGCGTAGGGCTGATCCATCCCCATTTCCTTTTCTTGATCTCCGTCTCAATTGGAGCGTGTCTGGTCCTGTCCCACAGTTCTTCGTTTAAGACGACTTCTGGCCACCTGATACCAAGGATGTTCCTAAGACATCTGTTGGTGAATGTCTGGAGTTTGTAGGGGTTGGTCTTTGTTACTTGCAAGGTTTCTGAGCCATATAGTAGGACTGACTTGACGTTGGTGTTGAATATCTGGATCTTGTTGTGGAGTGAGAGGGCTGTTGATCTCCAGATTGGGCGAAGGGTGTTGAAGGCATGACGGGCTTTATTCATTCAGCACTTGATGTCTTCATCCGTCCCCCCATCTTTACTGACGACACTGCCCAGGTAGGTAAATTTGTTGACTTCCTTGATGTTTTCTTGGTGTAGTCGCACTGGGTCTTGTTTCTTGTTGTTCACCCTCATGACCTCCGTCTTCCTGATGTTGATTTGGAGGCCTATCTTTTCGGCTTCTTCCGCAATGTGACATAGCTTCCCTTGTGCGTCTTGGTGCCTGTGGGAGAGAAGGCTGATGTCGTCTGCGAAGTCCAGGTCTTCCAGCTGCTTTGTGAAGGTCCACTGTATGCCAGTTCTCCTGCCTGCTGTGGCCTGTCGCATTATCCA
Source organism: Stramonita haemastoma (assembly GCA_030674155.1). NCBI lineage: Eukaryota > Metazoa > Mollusca > Gastropoda > Neogastropoda > Muricidae > Stramonita > Stramonita haemastoma. The sequence continues at coordinate 34,322,689 of CM060347.1, read as the reverse complement.
GTCAGCAGCCCTGCTAACACACACACAACATTGCTGATGCCATGTTTCCATTTTACAATATCTCCTGCACCCTGTCCACCAAACACACACACACACATACACACACACGCACAAACGCACACACACACACACACACACACACACACGCACACACACACGCACACACGAATGCACACACACAAAAACACACACATAGCAAGGGGACGGAACAGCCTAGTGGTCAGAATATTGTGCTCACAATTTGACGACCCTGTTTCGATTCTTGTTTGAGGGGATTTTTCCCCTGGAGTTAGCATCAGTGCTAACTCCACTCTCCCCAAAAGTCCTTCAGATGAGACTGTAAACCGATTACTCAATGTGCAAATGAATGCACAGAGAAGATCTTGTGCACATGTTAAATCCTGTTCCACTTTTCGTAAGAGTAGGCTAATGTGTACCAGTGGGAACAGATCAGATCTACCAAAATGTATACACACAGGGATTGGATTAAAAAAGCACACGAGTGCTTATTCCATTATCCTCGATATAAAAGAATAAATCAAATCAAATCTCTCTCTGCCTCTGTCTCTCACACACACACAGAGAAGCAAATTGAGTTACCTTCTATTATCTGCACACAAATATGTGTATTGAAACAGCAACCCTACTTGACTTCCTTGACTTACGCCTGTGAATTCCCTTGGGAACATAGGGCTGCTACAACACCTCTCCAACAGACTTGGTTCTGGGAGATCCTCTTCAGCTCGGCCCACGTCATTCTGGCTGCCTTCGTCTCTGCTTCAATGCTTCTGCGCCAGGTCTGTTTTGGTCGACCTACTTTCCGCTTCCCTTGTGGGTTCCAGTCAAGGGCCTGCCTGGTGATGTTTGAAGCAGGCTTGTGGAGCGTGTGGCCAATCCATCCCCATTTCCTCTTCTTGATGTCTGTCTTGATTGGAGCCTGTCTGGTCCTGTCCCACAGTTCTTCGTTCGAGACAACTTCTGGCCACCTGATACCAAGGATGTTCCTAAGACATCTGTTGGTGAATGTCTGGAGTTTGTGGGTGTTGGTCTTTGGTACCCACAAGGTTTCTGAGCCATACAGTAGGACCGACTTGACGTTGGTGTTGAATATCCAGATCTTGTTGTGGAGTGAGAGGGCTGTTGATCTCCAGATTGGGCGAAGGGTGTTGAAGGCATGGCGGGCTTTATTTATTCGGCACTTGATGTCTTCATCCATTCCCCATCTTTGCTGACAACACTGCCCAGGTAGGTAAATTTGTCGACTTCCTTGATGTTTTCTTGGTGTAGTTGCACTGGGTCTTGTTTCTTGTTGTTCACCCTCATGACCTCCATCTTCCTGATGTTGATTTGGAGGCCTATCTTTTCTGCTTCTTCCGCAACATGACATAGCTTCTCTTGTGCATCTTGGTGCCTGTGGGAGAGAAGGCTGATGTCGTCTGCAAAGTCCAGGTCTTCCAGCAGCTTTGTGAAGGTCCACTGTATGCCAGTTCTCCTGCCTGCTGTGGCCTGTCGCATTATCCAGTCAGCAACCCTGCTAACACACACACAGGGGGGGGGCGGATAGCCTAGTGGTCAGAACATTGCGCTGGCAATTTGAAGACCCGGGTTCGAGTCCGGTCGAGGAAATTTTCTTCCTGGAGTTAACATCAGTGCTGACTCCACTCTCCCCAAAAGTCCTTCGGATGAGACTTTAAACCGAGGCCCCGTGTGCGAACGCACGCAGAACATCTTGCGCACACGTTAAATCCTGTTCCGCTTTTCGTAAGAGTAGGCCATCGTGTGCCGGTGGGAACAGATGACAATATTTACAAAACTGCATACACACGGGGACCGGATGAAAAAAAGCACATGATTGCTTATTCTGTTATCCTCGATATAAAAGAATAAATAAATAAATAAATAAACGACATTGCTGATGCCGTGTTTTCATTTACCAATGTCTCCTGCACCCCGTCCAGCAAACACACACACACACATACACACACACATACACGCACACACACACAGACTCTCACACAGACACAGACACACACACACACACATACACACATACACTCACACAGACACACACATACACAAACACACACAAATGGGGAGCGGGACAGCCTAGTGGTCAGAATATTGCGCTCACAATTTGACAACCCTGTTTCGATTCTTGTTCAAGGGGATTTTTCCACTGGAGTTAGCATCAGTGCTAACTCCACTCTCCCCAAAAGTCCTTCAGATGAGACTATAAACCGATTGCTCAATATGCGAATGAATGCACAGAGAACATCTTGTGCACATTATATCCTGTTCCGCTTTTCATAAGAGTAGGCCATTGTGTACCAGTGGGAAAAGACAAGATCTACAAAACTGTATACACACGGGGATTGGATATAAAAAAGCACATGAGTGCTTATTCCATTATCGTTGATATAAAATAATAAAAAATAAAAAATAAACAAACCACACTTACCTAATAAAAATGTGCCAGCCACCTGATTTTCTGATTGTTACTTACTTACTTAGGCCCATCACTCCCCCTGGACCACAGGCCACCGACAACAGTCCGCCAGAGTCCTCTGTCCTGGGCTGTTCTCTCCAGCTGTCTCCAGGTGTATCCCATCTTCTTGGTTTCTGCCTCAAGGTCACATCGCCAGGTGTTTCTTGGCCTTCCTCTTTTTCCTTTTCCCTGGGGGCTCCACGATAGTGCTGTGCTACCTTGTGATGTTGCTGGCTGGCTTTCTCAGGGTGTGCCCATCCATCCCCATCTCCTGCGCCAGATTTCATTCTCGGCTGGCAGCTGGTTGGTACGTTGCCCCAGGTCTGCATTGCTGATGGTGTCGGGCCAGTGGATCTGGAGAATGGGTCTCAGGCAGCTGTTGATGAAGGTGTGCACTTTCTTGAGGGTGGTCTTTGTTGTCCTCCATGTCTGCACTCCACACAGTAAGACTGACTTGACGTTGGAGTTGAACAGCCTGATCTTTGTGCGGGTCGACACCACCTTGGAGCTCCAGATGTTCAGCTAACTGCAAGTACGCTGCCCTCGCCTTGCCAATTCTGGCTCTGACGTCTGCTGTGTCTGTGCCGCCCTACATGTTCATGATGCTACCCAGGTACGGAATGCCTGCCTCCACTTCTTCCAGCTCTTCCCATTTACTGGGACTGGTCCTCACTCACTGCCTTGATCTGGCATGGAAACCTGGGAATGCAACAGAAACCATTATCAGTAGATTGACATGTCACTCCCCCCCCCCCCACATTCACCCACTCCCTCTCCCCCCCCCCAACCCCTGCACACACACACACACAGAGTAATTACCTCTGCCAGTCCTGACTGTCTTCCTCCCAGTCTCCTGTCCTCACTGTCTCCATACACCGACCTTGCAACTCACAGAATGAATGTGTATGTCTATATGTATACAATGTCCACAACTCACAGAATGAACGTGTATGTAGACATGTACACAATGTCCACAACTCACAGAATGAACGTGTATGTATACATGTACACAATATCCACAACCCCCACAAGAGTCCTTCGGATGAGACTATAAACCGAGGCCATATGTGAATGTACCCAGAATCTCTAGTGCACACGTTAAATCCTGTTCCACTTTTCGTAAGAGTAGCCATTGTTACGTGACAGATGACATTTACAAAACTGCATAACATCGAGACGGGAATGTAAAACGTAAGAGTGCTTACTCATTATCCTTGATATAAATAAAAAAATAATTTTAATTTTATATTTATTTTAAATACCACAACCACAAAGTCCTTCGGAGAATATTGTGAATGTACCCAGAATCTCTAGTGCACACGTTAAATCCTGTTCCACTTTTCGTAAGAGTAGGCCATTGTGTGACGTGGGAACAGATGACATTTACAAAACTGCATACACATCGAGACTGGATGTAAAAAAGTACAAGAGTGCTTATCTCATTATCCTTGATATAAATAAAAAAAAATTTTAATTTTTATTTTATTTTAAATACGCACACACACACAAAGTCCTTCGGAATATGTGAATGTACCCAGAATCTCTAGTGCACGTTAAATCCTGTTCCACTTTTCGTAAAGGTAGGCCATTTGTGACGTGGGAACAGATGACATTTACAAAACTGCATACACATCGAGACTGATTAAAAAAGTACAAGAGTGCTTATCTCATTATCCTTGATATAAATAAAAAAAAATTTTAATTTTTATTTTATTTTAATACGCACACACACACACAAAGTCCTTCGGATGAGACTATAACAGAGCTCATGTGTGTGAAATCAAACGCGTGAGAACGGATGACAAATTACAAACTGCATACACATGGGATAGGTGTAAAAGCATTGATGTTTATTCAATTTCCTCCAAGTAAAAGAATAGCAGTAGGCCTCGTCAGTTGGTGTACTATGGAATTTGCGCCAAGAGAAAGGTCATTTGTTCAGCGACAAGCTGGCTGTGGCTGGTCAGTCCAACGCGGGAGTGGCAGTCTCTGTTGCATCTGATGCAGATGTAGCTTGTTGAGGTGGCTGGAGTACATGCCTTCCGCTTGGCTCTCTTTTCGTTTGCTGCTGTATGGATCTTTTCTTCACCACACTTCAGCTGTTTGTGGAGAACACTGCGCCATTTGTGGCGGTCAGCCGCTACCTCCTCCCAGTTCTCTGTGTTGATGTCCAGGGCTTTCATGTCATGCTTGCAGACGTCTTTGTAGTGCAGTTGGGGGTGGCCAATGCCTCTCTTGCCAGAGGCAAGTTCACCATAGAGAAGATCTTTAGGAATGCGTCCATCCTCCATCCTTCGCACGTGACCAAGCCATCTGAGTCTGTGTTGTCTGAGGAGTGTGTACATGGTGGGAAGACCTGCAACCTCAAGGACCTGAGCATTGGTAACTTTGTCACTCCAGTGGATGCCGAGGATGCGACGGAGAGAGCGCAGGTGGAAGCTGTTCAGTTTGCACTCCTGTTTGGAGTATGTTGTCCATGTTTCACTGCCATAAAGGAGAGTGCTAACGATGCAGGCGTTGTACACTGCCATCTTGGTGGAGATTGTCAGCTTTGGGTTCTCCCAGACGCGGGTGGTGAGGCGTCCTAAGGTCGTAGCAGCCTTGCCGATGCGCTTGTTGATCTCGGCATCAAGGGATAGGTTGTCTCTGATGGTGGATCCCAGGTGTGTGAACTGGTGTACGATATCAAGCTGGTAGTTGTCGATGCTGATGGCTGGTGTAGTAACCACATCCTGACTCAGCACATTGGTCTTTTTCAGGCTGATTGTCAGTCCGAAGTCTTTGCAGGCCTGGGAAAACCTGTCCATGAGGCATTAGAGTTCTTGCTCTGTGTGCGAAGTGAAAGCAGCAGTAGCAAAAAGTTAAGTTAGTTAAAGTCTGTCCTGAGCCATAAGGCTCATCAGGCCGGTGCTTATCCCGGTTTCTGTGGCGTTAAGCGACTGAGAGTCATAGACTCCCCCCTGGATAAGACGCCAGTCTATCGCAGGGTTAACCCCCAACACAAGGTTGGTACCCCTTTTACACCTGGGTGGGGTGAGAAAATAGCCGTAAAGTGCCTTTTCCAAGGGCACAACGCCATAGCGGAATAGCTGGGATCGAACCCGCAACCTTTAGATTACGAGTACAACGCCCTAACCACTAGGCCACAGCGGCGGCTAGTAGCAAAAAGCATGTCCCTAATTGTTTTCTCAATCACTTTTGGTTTTGCTTTCAGACAAGCCAGGTTGAATAGTTGACTGCTGGATCTGGTGTGTGGGTATACTCCTTCTGTTGCAGTTCCAAAAGCGTGCTTTAGGAAGATGCCAAAGAGGGTAGGAGCAAGGATACAGCCTTGCTTGACTCCACTCTTGATGTCAAATGGGTTGGACATGCTGCCCTCATACTGGATTGTTGCCTTCATGTCATCATGAAAGGATCTGATGAGGCTATGGAGTTTTGGGGGGCAACCAATTTTTGGAAGGATGTTGAATAGCCCTTCCTTGCTGACTAGGTCAAAGGCCTTGGTCAGGTCTATGAAGGCTATGTAGAGGGGTTTGTGTTGTTCTCTGCGTTTCTCCTGGAGTTGGTGTAGGGAGAATATGTCCACCATGGAGCGTTCAGTGCTTATTCCACTTTCCTCCAAATAAAAAAAATAATTTTTTAAAAAGCTACACAGAAAGGACAGGAGTTGGGGTTTGGTTTTCTGGGGCTGCTAGAAAAAGGAGTGCTGTGAAAACCTTGCAGAAACACAACCATGTGAAGACTTCAGTCACCACAGAAGAAATTTCCCAACAGAAGCACAAAGAAGAAAACCTCCACAGAAACTGGAGCAGAAACATGCTAAACTCAAAGTCTAACTTTCAAAGATGAGAGGATGTTTGCCCTATGAAGCCAACAAATGGAGCGACAATTCTGAAGCAGACAGGAAATGGGGAGAATAGTCAGGACAACACAAATGATCAACACTCCATACAATGGGATGACAGTCAACCTTTCAAAGCAACATGTCTACCACAAAGAGAGAGGGGAAAATCTGGAAAGATTCACATTTGACAACCCAACAAACAAAAGAATACTCTAAAGAGTTGGTCACTTGTATCACCACAAAGGAACATAGGCACTGACTAGGACTTCCCTGTACCAACAACTTGTATCACTACAAACACAAAGCAATATGCACACTAAGACTTCCCTGTACCAACAACTTGTATCACTACAAACACAAAGCAACATGCACACTAAGACTTCCCTGTACCAACAACTTGTATCACTACAAACACAAAGCAACATAGACACTAAGACTTCCCTGTACCTACAACTTGTATCACTACAAACACAAAGCAACATAGACACTAAGACTTCCCTGTACCAACAACTTGTATCACTACAAACACAAAGCAACATAGACACTAAGACTTCCCTGTACCAACAACTTGTATCACTACAAACACAAAGCAACATAGACACTAAGACTTCCCTGTACCAACAACTTGTATCACTACAAACACAAAGCAACATAGACACTAACTAGGACTTCCCTGTACCAACAACTTGTATCACTACAAACACAAAGGAACATGCACACTAAGACTTCCCTGTACCAACAACTTGTATCACTACAAACACAAAGCAACATGGACACTAAGACTTCCCTGTACCAACAACTTGTATCACTACAAACACAAAGGAACATAGACACTACCTAGGACTTCCCTGTACCAGGGCTTTCTATTTCTGCCAGCACCCCCACCCAGCCCCTCCATTCACAGCAGACCTGCAGTGCCTCACTCACCTTGCAGGCACTAAAGGCTTACTCATGTCTTTGGCCCTGTCTTCAATGCACCCACACTCCCACTTTAGCAAGACAGAATACAGCAGCAAAGGAAATCTAAAGCAAAAGAAATTTATACAGGTAAATTTCCTCTGAGTTTGGTTATAAAAAAACATCTTGGAAAATCAGTCTGGATCAAGAAGAAAATAGCATGAAATTGAAGGGCAGATAGTGGGTATGAAGCTTGTGTCTATGATGCCCAGAACATTCAAAGAAAATAAAAGAGATATCTGCAGAGTTGATCCATCCTGGCTTCTTACAGATAAAAGAGTTATCAGGCCCTGAAAAGCGTGACTACATATTTTAGAACCCAAACCTCTCAAACACAGTGGGGGAGGGGGAGATAAAACGCTGACAGTTATGAAATGAACACAATTTTTGAAAAGTCACAGAGACTTGGTCTCCTTGAAATGTCACTTTCCCCAGCTGAGTTTACATGTCATTTCACCAGCTATCAACCGTCTTCATGAAGTTTTAGCCTGAAATAATCAGGTGCTAACAACCCCCCCCCCCCAAAATCCACAAGTGTGTTGTTGAATGTGTTCACATTTCTGATTAATGTCTATTATCTACAGGTATGTTGTTGAATGTGTTCACATTTCTAAACACTCTCTATCATCTACGAGTATGTTGTGGAATGTTTTCCTGATTCTGAACACTTTATCATCTCCTGGTTTTGACTCCTGGTCAGCTTTCTGTGAGGTCCTCCATGCTGACGTGAACACAGGACCATACCAAGCCACAGTGAGCACCATCTGACCCTGAGGTCACCCACCACCAACACCTGTCTGATAACTCACATCTACACCAAACATTCCCATCTTTGACAAAATAACTTCTTCAAACACATGGGTAAGGCAAAAGAAAAAGAGAGCATAAAGCTGAACAGACTGAATCCCACAGCACATAAATCCAACTTCACTCAGTCAAGAGTGCTATATTTAGCGCGCCTTTCCTTTTACCACATCCAAGTGTGGTGGGTTCCTGCTATAAATAGCACCAGCTCGCCCCCACCTAGACTGAGATAGATTAATTAGCAGCTAAGATGAGCTGAGATAGATTAATTAGCAGCTAAGATGAGCTGAGATAGATTAATTAGCAGCTAAGATGAGCTGAGATAGATTAATTAGCAGCTAAGATGAGCTGAGATAGATTAATTAGCAGCTAAGATGAGCCGAGATAAATTATTTAGCAGTTAAGATGAGCTGAGATAAATTAATTAGCAGCTAAGATGAGCTGAGATAGATTAATTAGCAGCCAAGATGAGCTGAGATAGATTAATTAGCAGCTAAGACAAGCTGAAAGAGGGGCAAACTGACAGCTGTGATCCAACAATGACTAATGAATAATTATATTCTTCATAGTCTTCAGAGAAAAAGAGAGCAGCTTTAGAAAGGTAGGATAAAATGATAGAGTAGAAACCTCCTGAGTGCTACACAGCCCTGTTTCTATTTCTACAGTGCTACATAGTCATGTACCTCTGTTTAAACCACTGCAGAATCATGTGGCCAAGTCACACTACCAATCCTATTCAGTCACTGCAGGTACAGCTCCATGTCCACTGTGTATAGTATCACTATTAAACCAGTCAGTCTGGAAGTATGGCTGTGACTTTGGGGAAACAAAGACCAAATTCAGCAACATCTTTAACGTCACATGTCAAACAGAGGTTGTCTTTTTCTCTTCTTCACTTTGTGCAGTCAAATGTGTTCAGGTTTCAATTATCTTTTCAAACAGACATTTTCTTGAAGACAGATAATTTTGATGACAAGGGGAGCTAGTCCATTATACTTCATTACGATATACAGCTTTTATCAACATGTTTTAGACTGTGGCCAGCTTAGCTGGAAGAAGGAAAACTGACATTGGTTAAAGGACTGTCCAGTTTGGCTTTGTCAGGGGAATCTTGTGCAATGATGGGGAGGCCAGGCTTGGCTGAGACTACATACTTTTTAATGGAAAAAGAAAATGAAGCAGCTGAAGAAAATCAGGAAGACCACTTTAGCTTGCAAACTTCCCACTGACAGATGATGACAGTTGTCACCAGGTGATTATCACCAGAAAAATAGAGAAGGGCCTGGAGTGAACAGGTGTAAGCATGATTTCCAACTCTGATCAGAAAATGAATCCCTTCATGAAGAAGCCAACAAGGAGAAAATTAAAGCCAATAAAGAGAAAATTAAAGCCAACAAAGAGAAAATCAAAGCCAACAAAGAGAAAATTAAAGCCAATAAAGAGAAAATTAAAGCCAACAAGGAGAAAATCAAAGCCAACAAAGAGAAAATCAAACCTAAGAGAAAATCAAAGCCAACAAAGAGAAATCAAAGCCAACACAGAGAAAATCAAAGCCAACAAAGAGAAAATCAAAGCCAACAAAAAGAAAATCAAAGCCAACACAGAGAAAATCCAGCTTGCAGGTGACTGACTCTGTCCTGAGGAACAGGTTAATTCTGCACACATCTTCTACAGCAGGCTGAACTTGAACATGTATAGAGGACATGCAGCTAACAAGAGAGACAGTGTTTTCTACCTGGCAGTGTATGCCAGTTAAGACGCTCATGTGTGTGTGTGTGTGCATGTGTGTGTGAATATATATATGGGTTGTTCTCAGAAACATGTGTGCCATAGGGGTAGCTCACTTTGAAGGCTTGTAATTTGTGTTTTGTTTGTGGATGATTGTGATGCTTACTTTATTTTTGTGGTGTTTGTATTGAAGAAATAAAATCTATTTTAAAAAATGCATGTTTGCATTATTTTCCTAGTAAATTTAGCATTTATTATGAAAAATATAGCAAAAACAAGATGGCGGATTTGTGACATAAAGAGACATGCTGTAAACTGAATCTTTTAAAGACACTTTAACAAGTGTTTTTTATAACAAAAACAGCATCAAACACCTATCCAGATGTTTCTTTACCTTTGCAATGAACAGCATCTTTACTGCATTTCGATGTTAATTATATATGGGCTTATAAAATTTTCGTTACAGTTGATACGCTTGGGTTCCACTTTCTAGTCCATTGTTATGTTTCAAATACAAAACTGTTCATCATTCCTGGGATTGTTTTCTTACAAACACTAATGAAGAAAACAGTTTTACAACACTAGGAACAATTGGTGCTAGCGAACTGCCGTTAATATCCTGGTTAAAGCCATCCCGGATCACAAAGTCGGCGTAGGTTCCACTTACACCGTCTCGACCGTACAACGTAAACCCTGTATGAACTCTTGAGTCCAAGGTCGCTTGACTGAGATTCTGACTTAGAGCACGTATCCTGCACCTGCAACATCTCTGGGATGCAGATTTTTTCCCGCGTTATCACTCTGCGAGTAGATTCTAGATACCAGATTGTTTGTGTTCCATTTCCTGCCGACACGTCGCAACTGTACGCAACTGCACGTGCCTCCTGAGACTGCATCACTGAAGGTGAGTGTGTTGGTTTATTCAATCGTTTTTTATCGCTTAAGTATGAAAAGTTCTTTTTAAAAAAGAATATTTTTACATTATCTATGCATTTAATAATGTAAATCAGTGTTTTAAATAACAAATTTTATCATTTTCGATGTTCACACGGACTTCGTCTTTGTCTTGCAAACCAACTACAGCTACACGTGGTTTTTATTTTACAAAGAAATGATGCTTACAGGGGTAGAAAATGTCATCGGAAAACGTACACTTTGATTAATGAAAGGGAATGTTCGTGTGTGAGGTGAAATTTTAAAGCGTGATCTAAAAAAAATAGACCTAGTTGTGAACAACGTGTCAGTTACGCCAAGAGTCGAAAGTGCGATAGTTTCCGGACCGATCGTTCAGAATTTTTTTTATTAAAAAACAAATCTACGCGTCATCGATGTTTTCCTTTGCTTCATTTATGTAATAACCAAATAAGTGTGTGTGTTAAATACTGAATTTGATTTTCGAACTTTTGATAGTGGGTTTATTTTTCTCTCTTTCTGTAAACATGAGACTGACTGTCACAGTTGAGACCGGAAGCTATGACGCTTCGTTTTCTCCTCGCAACTGTTTGATCTGGTAAAGGAGAAGATCAAACTGGTTGCCTGTCAGTTGTTTCCTCCGCATGTTTTTTGATCTATCAGTGGAGATTGCTAAAAACAAAGTTTACGGTTTGTCTGTTACGGCTATTTCTATCGGTCATTGGTAGAATGAAGATTTACCGATGTGCTGGTCGCGCCGGAAAGGAAAGCTGCGCGGCTTCTTTTACCGACTGAAATGCCTCATCATCGTATTCTCTTTTCCGTACACCACACAATTCCATTGTTGATTCAGTGAAAGGAACAGAACCGTAATTTTGACATTAAACTCGAGCTACTCATCTTTTTCTGACGATAACGACAGTTTGTTACTTTTGCTGTAATCTTTGTTGGAAGCATGAACGGTCAGTGGCGGAACCCACTGTTCCTAGTTTCTTGTCCCCATCGACATGTGTCACTACCCTCTCCCTTCCCCACCTTCCTCCCCATGATTTTACTGCAGACTGATCGTGATGTTATTCTTTCACTATGAATTGGTACCACTTATACTACTTTGTGTACAAAAATAATCCTAATTTTATTAATGGGGAAAAAAGGTGAACAGTTACGACATGGAAACTAAGCAATGATGTCTGTTGACTACCGTGAGATTTTTCTTTATGTTGTCCAGACATCACTTCCTCCTAACCTCAACCTTTGTTCTTCTGTCAAGATCTAACAAAATTAGCTTCTTTTCTGTTTTTTGTGTGTGTGTGTTGTTGTTGTTTTTTTTTGGGGGGGGTTGTCACATTGTTCCTCCCTATTGCGGCTAGGTTGAAAATGTGCAAGTTGTCTTGCCACCTGACATTTCTATGGTAAATTCCACACTGTGTGTGTGTGTGTGTGTGTGTGTGTGTGTGTGTGTGTGTGTGTGTGTGCCTGTGCGCGCGTGTGTGTGTGTGTTAGTGTGACAAAGTTATTTTTAATATAATTATGAATGATGAATCCCTGAGGACAACATATTTTTCTCAGTAGTCTTCTTTTATTTCATTTGAAGTAAATCATTAATTGGTTAATTGACTAGCTTCAATAACTTTGTTTTTAAATGATTAATGCCTTCTTTTCATTTTATGTAATATAAATGTTCATTACATCACACACACACACACACATACAACACACACATGCAAGCACACACACATTATCATCATCATCATCATCATCATCATCATCATCACTACAAAATGGAGAGATGTTCGGCAAACAAATGGTCCTTCATGGGGAGGCTAGGACTACCTCCACTCCCTCAGAAGCTCCAGTCAGCCCCCCTCTCCCTGATCCAGACACTTCAGTGACTGACAAGACTCATCCTATGAACTTCAGGTAACTGCTTTCCTTGTATTTCACTGGAAGGTTTACTTACTTCTAAGATATTATTACTGTCCACTTTTCTGTTTATAGCATCAATGCTTCAGCCATGTGTGTATGTGTGTGTGCGCGTGCGTGCATGCACGTGCGTGTGTGTGTGTCAATCAATCAATCAATCAGTCAAATTTCTATTTCCAGATGGTACATTGAGTAAGCATCGATTTGCTTTTTTCCATCAAGCCATTTATCTAAAGAAAAGAAAAAAATCAGTGGTTTGACTTCAAATCCTTTCTGTTTACTTAACTGTAATTATTCTGGTGTCAGTTATGTTCATTTTGATAATGTTTGCCATGTCTGTGGTTGGTTTCAAGTTATTTTGTAGAATTAGATTCCGTGTCACAAATGTGTGTGTGTGTGTGTGTGTATGTGTGTGTGTGTGTGTGTGTGTGTGTGTGTGTGTGTGTGTGTGTGTGTCGTGTCAAGTCAAGTCAAGTCAAGTCAAGTCAAGTCAAGTCAAAATGATCTTTATCGAGGGTAAAAGATTAAGTTTACACAACTTTTTTTCATCCTGCCCTCACAAAAAAATCAAGAAAATTGACTTCTAAAACAATCAAAGACAAATATCAACCGTGGTTGAAAACTAAAATAAATGAGGATTTTCATCCAAACAGAATCTTACAAGATAACACTCAAGACAGTAACATAAACTCAAGTCATACAGACAAAATAGTGTGTGTGTGTGTGTGTGTGTGTGTGTGTGTGTGTGTGTGTGTGATCAATGTGTGTGATCAATGTGTGTGTGTGTGTGTGTGTGTGTGTGTGTGTGTGTGTGATCAATGCTAGCCAAAAGGAAGTGCCATAGTGTAATTGACAACTAACAAAAGAAATGCACAATGATCATAATCATGCATGCACTCTGAAAATATTAGCCAGAAAATTACTGTTTCTACCTATTAGTCAAATCTACCAGCCAGTCATTCTAAATTCTTCACTGACATATGTTAAATAGTATGAATAGAGCCAGTAATTGAATAACTTAAATTAGAAAATTTGGCTATAGATACTAACACTACTAATTTTTGCTGTTAGGTGACAAAATACCAGCCACTGTGTCTATGTGCTTCACTGATGGTGGTGGTAGTATTCAAAGAGCCAAGAACATGATTACAAATAGCAGGTTTATAACTAACACTACACATTCCTGCCATTAAGTACTAATCCAATAATTGCTTTAAATTGCAGATTGAGGCTCCAAAATCCTACCACACTTGAACACAACTGACAGATTCCTAATGGGTCCAGATCCAGCAAATAGCAAGAGTGATGGGTGACTTGTTGATTGAAAAGCCCCAAAGAGAATTGTGGAAAATTTTGCTGTCAATATATACAGGCCTACCCATAGACTGTTTCTGCCCAGGCCCCATAATAATCTCTATAAATCAAGCCTTGCATATTCAGGAAGAACATTGTGGAATAGCCTACCTCCCTGTCTGAAATCAGTTCCTTCTAAACAAATGTTTAAGAAGCTTTTGAAGAGACATTTGATGGACAAACTGTAAGTCCACGATTATGTTCGATACTACCTCACGTTTGGATGTTTGTTGTTCATGCCCATGTTATTTTGTAATTTTATCATTTGTATGTGTGACGTGAGCTTATGTTGTACTGTCTTGGGTCTGGGTTTTTTGTTGTTGTTTTTTATCTTGAGAGATTTGCTGTAAAAAAAATCCTCATTTACTTGAGTTTTTCAACAAGGTTGATATTTGTCTTTGCATGCTTTAGAAGTCATCTTTATGATTTTTTTTAGTGAGGGCAGGATGAAAAAAAGTTGTGTAAACTTAATCTTTTACCCTCAATAAAGATCATTTTGACTTGACTTGACTTGATGCCCTTGATCACTACACTTTTAGTAATTGAGACCTCAAAATAACAATGAAATGAATTCGCCTGTTTAATTTTCCTGAATTGATTTGTACTATTTTCAGCTGTTTTATCCATGACACATATTTGCCATGTACATGTAGATTTCTCAGTATTTTGTAGAATTGACTTCCATGTCACAACTGTAACAGACTCCATCCAAACGGAAAAAAAAGTTTTGCTATCAGTGGTTTGACTTCAAATCCTTTCTGTTTTCTTAACTGTAATTATTCTGGTGTCAGTTATGTTCACTTTGACTAATGTTTGCCATGTCTGTGGTTGGTTTCAAGTTATTTTGTAGAATTAGATTCCGTGTCACAACTGTAATGGATTCCATGTCTCAACTGTAACACTTTTTTCTTTACATAATCAAATGCAATAAACAGTATATTGTTTTAAAAAACTGCTTTGTGTCTCTTGTGAGCAAGAATAAGAAATACTGCATGCCTGACTTGAGCTATATATCTTAATAAATATGGAGATATGAGAATGTGAAGTTGCCGTGAGCATGGTGGACTAATGTGCTACTTGAAAATTACAGAAAAATACGCATTCTCACTCATTTTAAAAGTTTTTTTCATATAGGAACCTATTCTTCCTTGGTTTACAAGTAAATTATACCAGGTTTTTAGAAAGCATGCTGTTTTAAGGACTTCATAGCTCTTATTTTGGATTCCATGTCTCAACCGTAACATAGCAAAAAATTATATTTTTAATCATCTATTACAACAAGATGAATTGACCGATCATCTTTTCCATTTTAGAAAATGATATACATTGAAATGTTGTACTGCCTGACATAAAGACATGTATGTGGAGTGAAATTTATTTTGGGGTCTCTATGTCACAGAAATAGCACATGTTTTTGAGAACAACCCATATGCACACGAGTGTGCAAGTCTTTGTTGCAGTATGCACAAATGTTCTTGGCGAGAAATGAAAGTCTCATCCAATGATTTCCTGCAAATACACAATTTTACCAGAAAAAACCCATCCTTATGTTCAAAGCATATTGCTGACCAAAACACAACCCCGGTGATAAACCCCCACCTCCAAAGACCCTCCAGCACCACAGGATCACCCCTCAGAACTATCAAACAAGGACCACAAACCAACCCTCAAGGCATCACAAGTCCATCCCCCCACCTCCCCTAAAGTTTCTGTGTGTGTATGTGTGTGTGTGTATGCATTCGGGTAGTGTGTGTTTGCTCGTGCTTGTGCATGTCTGTGTGTACACAAACATGACCCCAAACATTTTCCCTGGAGCCTCTGGCCAGGCGCCATTTTCTTAAGAACACGACAGGAGCTTTCTCGAGCCTGAGAGTTGGTAGGCTTGCGGTACTTGCTCTCTTTTAGTGCTCTTGCTTGACGTTTCTGACCATTACATAAGGGAAGAGGACGAGCTTTTCAGCTCGGACTTTTCAGCCACCCACATCACTACTGTGGGGCATGCCCTCATCATGGGGTGAGTAGGTGGTGGTGTGGGGGTGGAGATAGGTGGGTATGTGTGCATGCATGCATGCGTGCATATGTATGTGTCTGTGTGAATGTGTGTGGATGTGTGTGTGTGTGAGGGTGGGGGTGGATATGTGTGCATGCCTGTGAGCATGCATGCCTGCGTGCATGTGTGCACGTACTGATGCATGGGTGAGTGCAAATTGTGTGGGTGTGAGTGCGTTCTGAAAAGGACTTTCATGCCTTGAGTGAAGGTTTCATGAATCCCCATTTAATAACCCCGAAAGAAATGAATCCTGAGTTGCTTTTGGGTGCAAGGGAGTGTGGCTTACCACAGGGGTTCACTGCTGACAAATGTGTCTCTTCAACACTGGGTTCTGAATATGAATTTTGAAGTCTAGCAAAGGAAAAAAATGTATTCCTAAGGTTGATCTCTCTATATCTCTCTGTCTATCTCTTTGAGGGTAGGATTTTAAAAAAATAAAATCACTCTGCCTAATCTTTTACCACCAATAAATAAAATTTAGTCATCTTTATCTCTCTCTTAATGTATTCCGCATCCACAATTCCCAACATATGTGCTTATATACGCGTATATATGCGTTTGCATACATGTGTGTGTGTTTACATGGTAAGGGTGTTTGGGAGTGGGGGTGGGGGGAGAGGTTTATAAATTGTCAAGTTTACGCATACATGACTACTGAAATCCATGTGTTGACATTCTCTTCAGACTGATACGTGGACGAAATAAGATGATGATACACAAAAGAGCTAATCAGATCAGACACCAAATGAAAGAAATATCCAATGATATGCATCCACTGAAACTCCCTCACAAATGTCACAGTAAACAAACACTAAACCTTGTAAAGCATCTACTGACTTTCAGAAAACTGGGAAAGTGTAATGACTTAGAGAACGCTGGGAACTACATATGACTTCATTAAAGAAGACTGAGAGATGTGTCAGGAAAACTGGGAGATGTGAACTGACCTAGAGAAAAGCCAGTCACAAATCTTTTAAGGAAATACTGAGCAAAGCTTGGCAGAAAGGACTAGTCCCTGCACTGTGAAGTGACAGAAGGCAGCAGAGAAAATGAACACCACAGTCTACACTGAGTAAGCATGCAGTCTGATCCCTGTCTGGCTTCCCCGTTACACAAGATTTACAGGAAGGGGGGGGGGGGGCATGTTTCTACATTTACAATACTGCATGTTATAGTCATAATCAAATTTAGAATGTTGCATAATGATATAATATAGTCTGCATTTAAAATACTACAGTCATATACATTCAAGTTTGAAGTATCGCATAATCACAATAACAATGTATCTAAGTCTAAAATACTACATTTCCATGAAAATTAAATTAAAAGTGCTACAGTTGTGTATCTATGATAATGAGATACAATCGTGTATATGGAGTCAAGTGGCACAGTGTATGTGTGTGTGTGTCTGTGTATGTGTATGTGTGTGTGTGTGTGTGTCTGTGTATGTGTATGTGTGTGTGTGTGTCCCATAGACCATCCTGTACCTCAGAAAAAGCAACATCAAAACTACTATTTCTTAAATGAAGAAGAAAAAGAAATTAAGCTACAAGCCAATAACGGCCATTTGGATGGCTTTTTTCCAGCCTCACTCAGTCATCTCCTGAACCTGAACACGAGTTAACAGCTCTCTGCCTATGTCCATCTGGAGGTCAATTCAACAACTCTGTCATCCCTAACATCTGAACACGAGTTAACAGCTCTCTGCCTATGTCCATCTGGAGGTCAATTCAACAACTCTGTCATCCCTAACATCTGAAGACTGGCATCACTGACCAAAGCTTACTAAGACACAGGCTTGAATTTCAAACTGTCACTTTACAGAGTATCTTTAAACCCATTAATTCTAAACATTCAACAACATACCTGTCGAAATGTCTTGCTCTGTGTGTGTGTGTGCACGCGCGCGTACATACGTATGTACGTACGTACGTACGTGCGTGCACACGCGCCAGTGTGTGTGTATCTCTCTGTTATGTCTTTGTGTCGGTGTGGGGTTTTTCTTTTAAATTTTCATTCATTGCTTTCACTCCCTGATTCTTGCTAGCTAAAAATGTCATGAGGGAGCTAACAGCTGGTGCCAATGTCCTGCAGACTGCTGGAGAGAATTTCTGGTTCATACTGGACAGAGTCATGTTACTGAACAGTGCCCAGCCTGACCACACACCTGAAAAGTCTTACTTTTTTCTTTCTTTTTTTAAAGAGGAAAAAAAAAAAGAAATGTTAGCAAGAAATATACTGAAGTATTCAAAACCAGTGCTATCTTCACAGCAACTGAACATTTCATCTATTCCAAACGATTTAGCAGAACATGTATCTTACAGTTCAAAAGCATTTTAAATCAAGAAGCTAAGAAACAAATGTTTATGTCTACAACAATCCAAACCAACTTGATTCCTAAAAAGAAAAGCCTGTCAGATTCTACAACTGATCCAGGGGTAGACCTCACAGATAAAAAAAAACAACAACAAAACCAGGGCACAAGGGGTGGGGTAGTCAGCTGACGTCAGACATTGAGCTGTTCTCAAACTGAAGAGGA